>WEKX01006592.1:229455-255410 GCA_013390025.1 Pitta sordida
CTTTTTCATCTGGTTTAACTGTCTACAGTAGAGATAAAGCATTCCAATGCTGCTCCCCACAGCAATGTAGTCTCCATTGGTATCAAGGGCTGTGAGATACACCACGATAGAGCGAAAGCCTTTTTGGATCTTTGTGGGAATGGCATTGAGGAGATAATATAAGGGACAAAATTCCTTAAATATAACCGGTGAAGCCACAGAGGCCATAGCAGGGATTTGCACCAGCAGCTTTAAGGCTGAAATAAACACATCTACTGGACCACATAAGGAAACCTGAAAGACAAAAGCAAAAAAGACATATTATAAACTTGTTAGGGAGTAGAAGGTTAACAGAAAGCCCCCATCGAGCAAGTAGGGATTAAAAAATTCTCAGTTTTCACCTTGTATGAAGAAAAAGCACGCTAAACTCTTGTGGTGAATACATATGAGCTATTTGTAGAAGAACCCTCTTAACAGTTAAGTGTATTTCTCAGAGCATCTCAGGATGCAGGGTAACCACTAAACAGGGGATAACCACTTTTTCTTGCAGCTGTAAGCCTGTCAGGAGTTTAAATGCACTATTTCTTCTCATGTGCCCAGTGACAAAACCACAAGGCCTCTTACACTGAACAAACCATGTGATATATTTCTTCATCTCTCTGCAACCTCTACCCTCCATCCAACCAGTGCCCAGAGCATGGGATATTCCCTGTGTCAGACAGTGCTGTAAGAGCAGAGCAGCAAAATGGTATTTGTGCTCCACCACTTAATGCCCCACAGCCCAAGAAAAAACACAGCTGAGAACAATTCAGTTAGAGCTCCATCTGCTATGTAATCAAATAATAACCAAAATATAAAAATAATGTGGTAAGAAATGGGCAAGGCAGAAATTAAAGAAATCCCATTTTGACAGACACAGGAAAATATCCACATAGCAACTGAATTTAGAAAGGTAAGAAGCAAACAGAAGAAAGTACCATATGCCCATGTTTCCTATTATGGATAAGCAAACAATTTAATGCTTGTGAGCAACTCTGTAAATATACTTAGGGGACAATAGCTAAGAATAACAGAAACAAAGAATCTGTTTGCCTTCTGAGAGAATGTAATCAGAGCTAATCACAGTAACAACATACTGGGACATCAGGAAAAGCTGCTGTGACCATGACAAATGTAAAAACATTCAAAATATTTCATGAAACCCGGCATTTTTCTCATTGCAACAACCTTGACAAGAACATTTTGTAGCTGTTCTCCTCATGCATGACTTTGAAACATGGAAAAGGAATCTTCACTTCTTGAATTTTATTTTGCCATGAGCAAGACCAATTAACAGAAATGTTTAGAATCCACCAAAAATACTTGCAGTTTTCCAAGACAAGAATTTTGGATTTCTGAAAAGACAAAAGTTTTCTACAGTTGTTTAAGGTCTTAACATCAAAGATTTTCTTTAACTTCAGCAAAGTTAAAATTTCTTCCTTAAAGAAATGAAAACCAGAAATCTGCCAGTTGAAGTTAGAAATGCCTCTAAATGCTAAAAATTGTTCTGTGAGGAATTCCTACCGCAATTTGTGACATGTCCTACTGTGCCTAGTTTGCAGTCCTCTAAGGATGAAAACTGGCATTTATCTGGCAGCTTCACACATTGCTTACAGTGTGCATCAACTAAATTAGGAAAAAAAATAGCTGCTCTAGTTTAATATCTCCATTACCGTGAAAAACTGACATCTCAATTTTCAAACTATTTCAGTTATTGTGCAAGAGGATTCAGCACACTCTCTTTGGGCCCAGCAACACTTGTCATAAACACACAATTCCACTAAATCCAAACAATTGTTTGCATGATGTTACCCAGGCAAGACCATGTTTTTCAAGACCGTAGGAATAAAGATTGGTTACTGGGCTTATACTTTACCTGTTACAAAACTACCAGAAATTAAGCTGGCATCAATTATTAGATGTTCTTAATTATGATAAATTTTACTGCTTGCTAGAGCTTAGAAATTAATTCCACCCCCCTTCAGTGTTTACTAACCTGTCATGACACCTATTTCAGGAAATATCACAAAGATAAGCTGATTGAATGAAGAGTTCCTTTAAGAGATGTTTTCTAGGTTAACAGATAACCTCAGTGCATCACAATTCTTCCACATAGCATTACACAGACTTACACCCAGCATCTATTTTCTACCCACTGTTTTAGGTCTCCAGCCCATTCCTTCAGCACTTACTACTCTCTATCTACAGACAACTAAAAAGAGAACTCACTGCTGAAGCCTCTTGTTGGCTGTTCTAAACAGGCTGTTTTGCAAGTTTAGTGATTTTACCAGCTGATGGTATTTTTTCACCTTTTTTTCTGATAAAATTAATTCCAGTCCTGAGTCTCACATGTACAAATCTTCCTCTGTCTAATCTCAACTTCCACCACTACTCAGCTACTGTCTCATGAATTTCACAAATTGTAAATTCCTCTTTGTGACTCCAAAAATTCCCATCTGTCAACATCTGAAGGAGCTGGGACCATCCCACACTCCTCAACTGCCAAAGGACCTTCCAGGTCCTCAGAATTCATCCTCTCAGTTTCCATCACTTAACCCTTCACCTCAACAATTAAAAACATTGTAATTCATTACAAACTGTGGAAATAAGCAAATTTGTATTAGCCAGAAAAACACTACTACTCTTTGCTCTACAACAACCTATCCGCAACCAGATGCATGGTTTGTAAGTTTACATTTAATTTAAGAAGAGAAAAAGAACGGAAAGTTTGAAAGGGTTTTTGTTCCCATCCACAGAAAACAATGGGAGGAATTATTTCTCATCACATATTAATTTTAAAACTCTGCAGTTAGGTTAGGGTTCTTATTCTTCATTAAATACATATACAAGCTTACTTCAATATTCTTGGAGGGCAAAATTGTAAAAAATTAAACTAATTTTCGTACTCTATAACCCATTCACCTTGTACAACCAAAAAAGTAAAAATTCATTAATAAACCGTAATTTCTCTCCATCATACACAAATTAGTTTCACCTTGAGTGTTTTACAGACTAACAAAACACTTGCACTGCTTGTGTAAAAACATGTAGCTGAAAGCTCAAAATCATAACTTATTAAAATACTACTAATTAAGTAATTTTATCTACATGAAACAAATGCATAAGGGACTAGAAAATTTCTCATGTGGTCCATACATACAAAACATCTGTACAAGTGCCACAATTCTCCACTTCTGATTCTAAAGTCTTCAATATACCTCTAATGACAGTTGTGTATCCCATGTAGCATTTTTCTCTTTATTAACAGCTTTAGGATTAATTGTTATCTGTTCCTCCCACCTCATTAATCCAAGGCAAACAGTGGACATAATCTGTTTTCTCAGGCAGATTTTGGAACTGGAAGTGTGTATTTACTCTGTGTCAGCTGCAGTTATTCTGAAGTACAGAACAGCTGTACAGGGCAAATCGGCTTGTGCTAAGCAGCTGTCCTGCAGCAGAGATGGAGACAAAAACACTCACCAGACAGTCCCTTCCTTCTCTTCCTTCTCAGCTCACAACAAGCTTTTAAATACTGCACACAAGGCTACGTGTTGAAAAGTAGACTTTTCAATTTTATTTCATCTTCTCTGGTCTCAGAAAAAGGAGTAAGGTTCAGTGCTGTCTTACAGAGGCAACTAAAGTACGAGATAATCCCCTGGTTCAGCAGAGAGGCAGTGGTTAAAGGTTCAGTGCCAGGGTATGCCACAGATTGACTGCAGGAAACTAAAGCTGTCACCGCATTTCCCTGAGCCCAAGTGTCCCGTTTGTACATGAGACAACAGCTCTGGGGTTGTGGTTTTTTAATCCTTGGCATAAAACCTTACATTTAAGTTCTTCAGAGCACAGACAAATTCCTATATATGACCACAGCTAAACACAACAGCCTCTGTTCCCAGCTAGATCCTGCCATCTGAAAAGGAAAGCGGTCTTCTTTCCTAATAGTTCTCACACTTGTAGCCCCAGAGCAGGGTATCTAACTGCCACATGCCCAGAGCTTTTCACTGCAGATTCCTGCCCACCGGGAGAGGGGAGAGCAGAACTGCACATCCCTCTGAAGGAGCTCTGCTTTCATGTGCCCAGCTCAGGCACACGGGTCATGGTTACACACACACTGCTTCACACAACACATGAAGGGTTTAATTTTCAGCTCAAATCAGGTTGGGAGGGGAGGGTTAACTCTTTGAAATACGTAATAAAAAATTAACAACAAAACAAACCAACAAATCTAGATGAGTGAGGTGGAAAGAATAGAAAAAGGAGAACCTGGTGTGTCACTGTGTACACTGCTAGGGCAAAAGGGTCAGGGCAAACCCGGCTGTCCTCATGCTGATGGTCTTGTGACACCCCACTTCCCTAGGAAACCTCCAGAGAATCCTGGAACGGTTTGGGTTGGAAGAGACCTCAAAAGATCTTTCAGTCCCATGGGCAGGGACATCTTCCACNACAAATCTAGATGAGTGAGGTGGAAAGAATAGAAAAAGGAGAACCTGGTGTGTCACTGTGTACACTGCTAGGGCAAAAGGGTCAGGGCAAACCCGGCTGTCCTCATGCTGATGGTCTTGTGACACCCCACTTCCCTAGGAAACCTCCAGAGAATCCTGGAACGGTTTGGGTTGGAAGAGACCTCAAAAGATCTTTCAGTCCCATGGGCAGGGACATCTTCCACTAGAGCCGGCTGGTCAGAGCCCCATCCCAGCCGGCCTGGAACAGCTCCAGGGATCACACACGTATCTATCCTCCTAACACGTACCACAGATACGCTTAACAACGTACTTGTCCTGTGTCACACCTTGCCTTAGCCTCCTGCCGACACTGTGGCAGATGTTCCAAGCCGCTTCTCCGGGGCAGCAGGACACAGCCGGGGCCTCCCCGCCAGCGTTACCCCCGGCTCATGCTGGATTTACCGCCCGGCCCCAGCGCTCCGGCCACGGTCACAGCCGCAGACCCNTCGGTGAATCCATCGCGGTGTGGCGTGTCCGCGGGGCTCTGGAGGCCCGCCGGGCTGTCACGGTCCCGCCCGGGTGTGGGCGGTGCCCAGCACCTGGATCACGCCCCGGCAGGAGCGGGGGACACCCGTGTGGCACCGTGTGTGTTACCTCATCAGTGTGTGTAAAACAAGGCGGGGGGGCCAAGGGGCTGGAGCTGGGCTGTGCTCGGTGGTGCTGAGCAACAGGACAAGAGGCCACGGGCAGAAACTGATGCACAAAAGTTCCATCTGAACGTGAGGAAGAACTTCACTGTGCAGTGACCGAGCACAGATTGACCAGAGAGGGTGTGGAGTCTCCCTCACTGGAGATACCAAAGAACCTGTGCCGTGTGCTCTGGGATGACCCAGAAACAACCCGCTGAGGTCCCTTCCAGCCTGACCCGCTCGGTGTGGCCTCCCTTCTGTGGCCGCTTGGATAGCAGTTAAAGCCAGGAAAGCTGCAGGCAGGGCATTACTGCCTGGCTTGGAGCCCTGCTTGGCTGCTGGGGCAGGGCCTGGGCAGCCTCGTGTGACCAGAGGGATGTGCTGCAGGTTCCTGCGGCTGTACACAGTAATAAGTAAATGAGGAATTAGGTTTCATGGCCAAAGACAGTTAAAATAAATTTCATGTTACTTTGATCAATATTCTCCAGTAAAGCAAAGAAATAATTCACGCAAACTGCTGATGACACTGATTTCTTTCCGTATGCTTTAAATGGCTTCAATATCTTTGTTTTCTCATGCAGCAAAAAGTCCTGCTGATAGTACTCCAAGAAGGCCTGTTTTATCTGTCAGTGCAAGAAAAATCAAAGATAATGCAGCAGATTGGCATAATTTAATGATGAAATGGGAGAGACTGAATGATAATGGATTTACTACGGCAAACAAAATAGTCAACATGAAGATCAGTGAGCAGTAAGTATGCTAATACATGAGTAAAGACAGCATAAAGATTGCCTTTATTGAGGGATTAATCTGTTTTCTTCACTATAAAAATGTTTTGGAGATAAGGGAGAAAATGTCACAGTGGATAAGCTCTCGGATCAAACTCAGCAGCTGCAGTTTTTAGTTACATGAACTATTCACATTTGAGTAATAATTATCTCATGAAGATTAAAATAATCTCATAAAGTAATGATATTTGCAAGGAATGGAGAACATTTATTTTACATAGTCAAACATAACAGATATTTAAAATACTTATATAACACACAAAGTTAAAATCTAATTCTATAAATCTCAGCCTACACGAGTTCCCTTACTCTTACATGTCTGACACTGAGGCCAGTGTTACCAAGTTTCACTCAAATCAAAAGTTCAGCAGATTTTAAGAAAGAATTAGGGATTTGTAACAGCGATGATTTTAAAAAATCCCCACAAACAAAAAAATCCACACCACCACACAAAACAAAAAAAGAAAGAAAGAAAATTAAAAACCACCAGCAAGAGAAGACTACTGAAATAAAATTGTAGCGCTATCATTTTCATGCTGTAAAGAAAAACCTCTAATTAACAGGGGTTTGAGAAGAAGCTTCCCCAGAGTCATGACAGCTGAAAGGGGATTGCCTGACAGGGTTCTGACAGGTACAGGCTGAGGAATATTTTGCTGTAACGGTGCCAGATGTTCCTTTTACTCTTTAGCAGCTCCCTCTCCCCTGCCTTAAGTTTGCAGCTGGTGTGGGAAAGTCTGCCAGACAGGGGAGGTGTCTGTTCTTTGGCTGCTCTGGGTTCACAGATAAATGTCTTGGCTTAAATTGTGCACAAGTACTAATTTGTGGTGAGGCACCAGATTGTCATCTAAAGCAGCTGAAGCCTGGGCATGCCTTGTCCTTTATGAGAGAACAACCTCCAGCACAAGGACAGAGTAAAGAGGGAAGAAGTGTTAACACCTGCAAGCGCACCTTTTTCAAGCATGTGCTCTCAGGTAGAGCAGTTCTGTGTTTCCCTGAAGATTAAGGTGTCATCCCCATTTGTTCTCATGGCCAGCTATGCCTTGTGCTGCTTTTATGTAGGAATTCTCATGAACAGTCTGTGAGAGAAAGATTTTGTAGGATCAGACCACATGGATTTTACATCTGCACAGCTCAAGCAAACTTGTGTGTGGTTATTTCCTCTGCCTTATGTTTCTGTTTTAGATTTCAAGACAACAGACTGGAGATAGCATGTGATAACAGCATCACACAACCTGAAAAGCCAACCCCAAAATACAATGAAGAGCTGGACAATTGCTGTGCAGAATTACTTGAGACCTTAAAGCATATGGTAAAACTCATTTTCCAGCCTTAGTGAGTATGAATTACAAGTGTGTTCATGTATGATATGTATATAGAAGTATTTGTTGTAGAGAGAAAACTGGGATTTTCCTTCGTAGTTCTTTGGCCTCAAACCTAGATGATTATAAATCCACTGTACACCGCTTATTTGCTTCACTGGTAAATTCAGAAGTTGGTTTTAAATCTGCCTGCTGCTTATAATTCTACTCCTCCCTTTATAAAGCCACCTGGAAACAAGTTGTACAAAGAATGCATTCTAAGACTGCACCTGTTTTCTGTTTTCTCATCCTGGACATTCCCTCTGTTTAGAACAAAAGGAACAACAAAGCACAGGGCGGTGCTTTACCTGCCATCATATCCTTGCAGCTGTCTTTGATCAAATATAATGCACTTCTGTTTTTAGTCTGCCTGTCCATGTTTGCTGTGCAGACCTCCTTCTCTGGAGTAGGTAATTATTATGTAACCCACCTTTTTTCTGCATACGTTGCTAGGAGTTAATGTCACCTGTCAGTTTGACAGGAAGCAAACAGCATTTTTCTGCCTGAAACTGTAATTTAAAATTCTTATTAAAAACAGCTTTTACAGCCTTCTGCAGAAGTGGAGACCCATTACAAAGATGGTATGTAGATCTATTATTTTATATAGACAGGATACCAGTCTTCCAGTATTTAGAAAAAGGAGGAAATGGGCTAGATTTCTCTCAAATTTTGTTCTAGGGGGAAAAGTAACAGTATTTTGTGGGATTTTTCTTTTTTTTTCCTCTTGAGGCAGCTTTGTATGCAGAGTACCACGTGTGTTGATGCAATTTTTTTTGTTATTCCTGAGTAAAACAAGTCTAGGCAACCAGTGTTACACTGGATACTAAACGTAGCTACTGTGACCTGTTTTATTTTTCATTCCTTTTGAGTTTATACCAGCTTAGGAGTTTACAGAAATATCTGTATTTTAGCTGCTTGACTTAAAGACACTGCCTGCAAGCTCCGTTTGTTCATAAATAATCACCCCCATCAGCAATGCTCAAAGTCAGGTGAACATGAAGGAAGTGGATGGAATGACCTGTTTTTCAAAGCGAGCTGTTAGATCAGCCTGGATGTATATTGTCAGTAGTAGCTTGAGCTGCTTTCCTCACCTGCAGCTGATCTCTGGGATCAAATTTGAGTCGTTTTGACCTGGTAGTGTAAGAAAACATGTTGATAGGGCTTGTGCTACACTTGTCTGATGTTTTTCTCCAGTGCTAAATTGCCATAGGAAAAACCTAGAGAGAGGTGACAAAAATGAGAGAGTGCTTTAGTATGTTTCTACATGAGGGAAATAAAAGAATGTGCAAAATCAGTCATATCTGCAGTGTTCAAAATTTCAGGGTATCTCATGTGAAATATATAGATTCCAGCTGTCATTTCTGTCTAGAGTTAAAAAATTGTGAGAAATGCAAAGACTAAATGACCTTCCTAAATAGAGTGGTTTTAAAAAAGTGCTTAAGATCATAGTAGCTTAATGCCCCTGAGATGTTCATTAACATTACACATGTACATAATTTTCAGACAAAAATACAACTGAAAATGGAAAAGCTTACTTCGACTACTAAAGCAATCTGTGACTTGGAAACATTCCGCCATGGAGCTGGGAATTGCACCACACCCTTCTTTCAGACATGGCCCACACCATACTTCTGTAAGTAAAATATTGATTACCTTGGCTAATTACATTGTGTCATTGATGCCATCTATTTTAAGACTGAAAAATAAACTCTTTTATCTGGATGTCTTGCCTGAGAGAGAGTGTGTGTCTCCTTTACAAATGACTAATCAATAAACACATGACTGCACTGCTTGGCTTGGGGTTGGTTACTGCTGATGGCTGCTTGTGTGAACTGCCAGGCCGTGTCTGACAGGACAATTCCAGCACAGAGCTAACGAAGCTTGTCAGCAGCTTACAGTGGCCAGGCTGCAACAGCCACGTCCTCTGTGGGGACAGACTGACGTGCAACTTGCTCGTGTTAAGCCACAGGCTCAACTGCTTGACACTGACATTAAATCCTTGAATGCAAAGGCAAGCTGCACCTGAGTTGATTCTCAGGAAGGCAAAGGAAAATACCTCTGCACTCAGTGTCAGTCAAGACAAGTAAAGAAATGTTACTGTCTACTGTTAATTCTTTCAGCATTCCCGTGATAGAAAAAGGTTCTGTACTGCCTCCCAGCTGGAATTAGCCTGGTTTTAAAACTGTCTGAATTCAAGAGAAGCCTGATTGAATGCAAACCAACTGCCTTCTTTGTGAAGTGGAAGTTGTGTGAAGCCCTGCTTCTTACTTCAATACCACAATTTAGCAGGAATCTTACATATTAATTTCTGCCAGCTTAAAATAATAAGAATGACAAAGACAACTGCTGCCAAACACTCATTGTGACTGCATCATTTAGTGATGCTGTCTCCTCACTCCATGAAAGACTAAATCCTCCTGAAGGCAGTGATAGTTAAATTAGAAACAAAGCTAAATTAGAAGCAATTAAAAATAATTTGTGTGCCTAAGTCTTTAGGAAATCAAACAATTAAAGATTATTATACAGATGAATTTTAACCCCCTTGCCAGTATTACTGACAGAATAATGTTAGTGAAAAACATAAGCAATATTAGCTTTTACATTACACGCTTCAGTTTTGGTCTTGTGGATTTTTTCACTGTTGTTTTTCAATATTGATGTCACTCACTGGTGATCATGCACTGCTGAAGTGCCTGACAGCATGCGAGAGCATCCTTTAGGTCAGCTAAAATCAACAGGGACTCTAAAATGTCTGCTTGTGTTGCAGGATAGCATTACCAGATTTTAAAATCAAATTTTGTTTATTTGAAGAATCACTATAATTGATAATTTTACAGTGGGTCCTGAGAACCAATACCACTGTTTATTCTAGAATTAAATGGGGACTCATGTTGGCATCGGAATTATGTAAAATATACCCCAAAGCTGAGGGAATTGTTCAGCATTTGATGTTCTAGTGAAAAAACATGAGTAATGCTCTAAAAACCAAGGTGTCTACATTTGGGTAATAGCTTATGAAAGGTAGGTCGTTTTTTTTAATGATCCACATATTACAAGTATAATTTAGAGAATTGCTGATACGTGTGGTCAATGTGCTTGTTTTCTCAATCCCTTTCAGATGAGGTTTCTCTGAAGCTCTCTGAAATGTACAAGAAGGAACTGCAACTCAAGCAAACAATTGTTGAAGGCATTGCTCACTCTGCTGACCAGAATCTGATGATGGTTTATTTATCATCATGGTTGTACCAGCCTTACATTGAGAACAGCAGCACGCTGCTCCTTGAAGCCATGCTGCTGGAAACAGGACACAGACAGTGCTAGAATTTCAGAGGTTACGTGTCTGGCCTCGAATGATACTTACATGAATGAAATGGCAAATTGCAAGGTGGTCTGGGGGAATTCAATGCACTTAGACACCTACAGCAAAGAGTATTTCTTCNCTTACCAAGTAAGTTGAATTTTTGCAAAACTTATTAAAAATATTTTCCTCCATTTGTATTTTTTTTTTGTCTCAGCTGATACTACTTTGCCTGCATGGGACAGTCTGGTTTTGGTTGCTTTATCTATATTAAGAGCTATAGAGAGGCTACATGTAGGAGGCACAGTCCCCTGTTATCAGAAAGAGGGGAGCACTGCTTGGTGGTCTGGGGGAATTCAATGCACTCAGACACCTACAGCAAAGAGTATTTCTTCTTTCCAAGTCTTGACAGTCTTGACAGTCTAAAATAGAAAAAAAGTCCCTTTTGCCATAGCAACTCCACACTTCTTGGTCTTTTATAGGGTTTTTTTTTCCATGACTTTAACAAGGTCAGTACTTTTGTACTTGCTTTGTAAGTGGAGAAAAAGAAAGGAGAATACAAAAGGCAGGATCCAGAAGGATCTACATAGTTTGATGTGTGGTTCTGAAGGGCTGTTGCAGACGTTAGTGTAAATTCTGGTTTGGTTTTGATTCTTGTGACCCAGCACACTAGGAAGGTTTAGTACAATTCAGCATCCCACAGTCATATAAAAAGATCTTGTTTCTTTAAGTTTTTTCTCTTAGATATGTTTCATGAAAATATCTCTTGAATCAAAACAAGACTTCCTACCGTTAAGACCATATCCTCTATTCTTTGCTCCCTGTCATAGAGTTCAGTGAGTTTTTCACTGGATTACTGTTACTGATGCAAGTTTTTGTTTGCCCCTCTGCACTGATAGGAAAAGCAGGGTCACTTCCTTAACTGGCTCCAAGCTGAAACCTCATAAGCTTGGTAAAGAAAATGCACCAGTTTCCTGCAGTAACAGAACTGAGAGACATGAATTGGCAAAGTTTTCTCACCATGTTGCTCTACTGAATGAGTTTTTTTCTGACAGGTAATAAGAGTTCTATTCTTAGCCCAGATTTCTAAAGTCTAGAAAGAAATTCTGCCATAGCTCATGGAGAATACAATCAGTTAGGAACAACTGTTGGGTTTTATTGTTTTTCAGTGCAAGTGTTCCCCCTAGTTTAACAGCCACCTTAATTTATCTGAGCAGGGCCAGACCCGTGTCACTATGGAAACATCTTCATACTTCAAAAATATTTTCCAAGGAGAAATGATTGATTCAAATATAGAATTGTTCTTTTATGATGAGAGAAGGTGTATTGTATTTCCCAGCATGTGCAAATCAATAGGGAAGGCAGAATTCAAGCAAACTTTAATTTTCTGCACAGGTGGAAAGTGTGGCTTGTTCTTGTTTCTTAGAGGAAATAAGCTCTTCAGGAAGGGGTCTTCATATTCACAGACCCCCCTTGCTTATTGACTGCTGTCAGACAAAGGAAGGTAACTGCAAAATCATTGCAGAAATGTTTTGTCATTATAGCTCTAAGCAGTGGATTGTTATATTTGAAGCCCTCAAATGTAGTGATTAGACAGTCAATACAAAAGAATGTAATAAAGAATTGCTCACTGCAATCAAAGCCTTTGAAAGACTAGCAGCATCTTGCTTTGTATGGTACCTTCACTGACAAGGTAGGTGTGTATCCTCTGCCAATTACCACCTCCTAAATAAAAAAGAGGGGGAAAAGCCCAAGTCAAATACTACACCATAAACCCAACCACCAGTCAGGAGCTCATTCATGTACAGATCTTTCAATAACCACACATAAAAGGCAGTTTTGACTAATCAAATTCATCTTCTACTCAGCAACCAACAAAAAAACCAACTAAACAAAAAGCCCAAACCCAACTATGTTAAAAAGGACAGAGTAGAGCAGATTATTTCATCTCTAAATTGTCCTCTCTGGTTTCAATGGTAGTGGTTTTTTTCTTCAGTAACCATACCATGAACAAATCAGTTCTTAACAACAGTTCTCCTGCAGATCACAGGTCCTTAGAATTGTCCAGTTACCTCAGTAGCCTCAATTATTTAGCAATGAGGTGACACACACATTTTAAGGATGTATTACCAGTTTTTAGTAATGTTTACTCATTCAACACTTCTTTTTCACCCACTTTACTTCTTGAAAGACAAGACGGTGCCTTGGATAAGAAGCTGCTGGGAGTTCTCTGCAAAAATACATTAATTACCATCCCAGGATCATAGTGAAAGTATGACAAAAATACAAGATAGCAAATTACTTATCAATGGCTAAGTTTTCTCTCTGGCTAGAGAAACCAGGATGTCTTTGTATTACAACTGGACAGTACAAGGTAGCGTGGAGTTACTAGGAAGGTCAAAGTGTAAAACTGATAAAGGATGCATCATCTGAAAGATTATACTTTTGTATAATACCAGTCAAACAAAAAGAGGCAATCACAGAGTAAAGCAAAACACAACTTGGTACCTCATTAAAGATCGGATCACTACTTATGCACCTTTCTATTTATGTCTAAGTAACAGCAATTTTTAAAGGTGTGGATGAACGTTAGACAAACACATTTACAACAGTTCAGGACAAAGATCTTGTCTGAGGCTATTTTCGTCACTAATTCCGGAGATGCTCCTTTCAGTAAGGATCAGCTGGGCTGTCACATCGTTCCCTGAATGCACAAGTGTGGATTATACTTAAAACGGCCCCTTTTACCAGGCAGATTTGTGTGCATCAAGTCTGGATGTTAATGAATATTCAAGCTTTGAAAAAAACGCAATAAAAACTGTTCTATAACATCAGTGGCACAGAAAATGCACATTTTTAATATAGCTTTTATTTTACCCATATACAGCTTGCCAGTACACAGCACATCACTGCTGAAAGCAGTACAACTTACTGCATTGTAGATGGCTAGAGAGAGAAGGAATTATGTAACAAAAGGGAACAGTGCAACAATTTTAGGATTGACAGATTTCCACTTTCCACCCATCCCCAACATACAAAGCAAGTAGAACGATGTTAATTTTTGAATTTTTGGTTGCAATGCTGCTAGAATTATATAAACATAAGTTATAAAAAGTACAGGGCATAGAAACAGTTTACAAATAAGTTAAATTTCAATTATCTCAGTATTCACATTAGAAAAATATACATTTTATAATCAGTCTTTTCCCGAAGAAAGCTTATAGGGTTTCTAATTTATGGCTGCAATTCACTTTGCGAGAGCAAAATGTCTTCACTTTGTCTACCTGCTTCCATTGCCAGTAGTGCTTCCACAGTTTCCAAAGGTATCCCCTCAGGTGTGCGAATGTGCATTGTGGTACCATTGGAATCAGTGACAATGACAATGCCTTCTGCCCGAGACAAAACAGCAGTGTCTGGATGAGACAGGATAAGCCCATCTGAAGTCTGAATAAAAATCTGTTCGTGTCCCTGAGACAAAAAATCATGGCTCTCGTGGGAAATCTCAAAAGCTACAGTTTCATCTACAGTAACCGTATTTGCCAGGTCATGTGCTTCCCCTGTCCCACAGGGATATTCACTCTGGTTTTTGAAAGCATTTTCATGGTTCACATGAGCAGCCAGGGAGGCCCCCTGCACAGCGTTCTGGTGCGACTCAGCCTGAGCACTGTGGGGGTAATTTATTGGCACAACATTTGTTGAAAAAACCTTTTCAAGTTCCTGCATCTCATCAGTCGTACCAGCATTATGAAGTTGCTCAAAATGTTCTTTGATTGTGAAATTAGGGTTTTCTTCTTGCAGTTCCTGGTATTTTTGATTGTGGCCCTTTTCTTGAGCGGCTGGTAAGTCAGTGCTCTGCCTGCCCGCCGCACACTCCGACACGGAGTTGGGAAGTTCTGGAGCTGCCAGTGTACCCACCGTGTTCTCACTCCCAAAGTGTGCTTGGACCAGCTCGGATGAGCCATCCACCTCAGCAGGCAGCACCACCTCAGTGTGCAGCAGAGAAGCGTCACCTCCTGTATCTGGTCCCTGTATGTTCACAGGTTGGGAATACTCTATCCTCATTTCTGCAGCCTTGGACAAGGCGCCTGAATTTTCAGCAATGATGCCAACTCCTGAATCAGCAAGTGGGTTATGTTCCTGTGCTGCTGGTAATGTACTTCCAGCTGTGCAGCAGGTGATGTGCCTATCTTCTGAAAGCAGGATTTCTCCATTTAATGGATTAAAACCTGAAAAGGGGAAAGAAACATAATTTTGTTGGGCGATCGAATATTGCACGTCCAAAGCACTATTTTCCAGCAGTAGTACTGGAGGAAAAGCTAAGACTACTTCCCTGCTTTCTTCCCCCAAATTAGCAAACCTGAAGCACCTTACAAGTTTCACAGAGGCTTCCCAATGAGAAAGTCAGTATAAAAATACTTTAAAGAATTTAAAGAAATTTTGGATAGTGATGTACCATCGAGTATTTCTATACTAAGATATACTAAGACGCATAATTTTTCTGTTAGTTCTGTAACCTGGTCTGAAAGTCAAACTCAGTTTTCTTCCATCTGTTACACAGCCAGTAACATCAAAAGATAAAAACTACCAGGCACAAACTTCTCAGCTGCTCACCCCCCTCATCCTTAGTAAGTTGACAGAAGCACTTTAACTTGATAAAATTTCTACTGATAATAAGCTCATCCTGGACTCAGACATGTCATCAGGTTAGCTGATGCTAACAGTGCCAGCAGCACTTCTGTCCTGTGACAGAAAAGGTAATAAAAAAACCAGAAATGTAGTGCTTTACTAGTTAACTTGACCTGGACCAAGAGCCAGGTCACAAATCCCACAGGTAACTGAACAATAACTACTAAGCTGCAGTAGTACAACCTGTCAGTTTTTATCAGTGCAAGTCAAAAGGAACAAGTAAATTTGTTTGGGGTCTCATTTTCTTTTGTTATGAAAGCTATCACTGCACAACAAAGGAGGCCTAACAGTGCAGAAGGGACTATTTGTAACTTTCTGCCCTGTAGACCAGCAAAAGCCCTACCTGCAGGTGCAAGTGGGAAAAAAAAAAGAAAAAAACTCCAGCCCAGAAGAAAATCATAGTACAGCAAGAAATAAGCATGGTCGTGCAGAGAGCCTTTTAGAGAAAGAAAAACAAACTAAGGGAGGGAAACAAAAACAGCCACTGACTGAAAGACATGCAAAGGGCAAGAGCAAAGTCATTTACCGCAACACCAAAAAAGGTATTTACAAAGCAAGGGGATTGTACCAATATACACATCTTACTAGATATTTACTTTGTTTTCACTGTTACCCTGCCAATGTGAGGGGCAGGGGGATGAATGACAAAGAAGGAATAAAAAGAAGGGGAACTTCTCAAAGACTGTTGTACAAAATGGTGCCTCAATTCCAGTACAGAACGTATTCCAATGAAGAATACAGGACAGCCTGCACCAGCTCTACCCCTGCCCCAAGATCCACAAAACACTGGTAATTCTGCTATTGCAGCCTGCTGAGGCAAAGAGGAAGGACACATGCTCTGCTTCCTCTTCCTCTGCTCTCCCATGGCTGACACAATGGTCATGCTCCATCCTCCCTGTGAGGGACAGGATGGACAGCAGGCACTCAGGAAACACACAGCAGAGGACAGGACTATGCTCACAGTACTGCAGGAGTGTCAATAACTGGATTATCATGCATCCAGATTTCAGCTACTGCTGTGGTCTGCATCACCCATAACTTTTCCTCCCCTCATGAGGCCTTTTCAGTTAAACAGCTGCTTTTGAAGGAAGCAAGTTAAGAAATGAAACTTTAAGATGGAAACCACAGTGGCTTGCAGAACAAAAAGATTTGTTCATCTCCTCCAAGAACAGAACAGAATTGGAAAATCTGAAGAGGTTACCATATTTTTCAAACAGTGTACACAAATTCCCACTCTTTTCTTTCACTTCATCTTGACTGGCATAAGCATTATTCCCATTCTCCGCTAGGTCTTCTAACTTGGTCCTTTTGGCTGGTGGCAACAGTTCCTCCCCTGAGCTCTGTCAACACAAGAGATGATTAACTGGCTGCCACTGGAACAGCTGACAACATTGGAAAAGATCAAAACTATCTGTGGGCACTTTGTGTCAGTGAACTGGTGATCCTTGAAAACAGGATTTATGCTACAAATTGTCTGAAAAAGGAATGATTTAACCACACCCCTCACACTTTGCCAAAAGAGCACCAGTTACTTCTGATACTTGGTTGAAAAAATCTGCCCTTGCTTCAACATTAAAGCACCTTCCCTAGCCTGTGTGATTAGCGGTACCCACAAAACCTGCTGTAAACTCTTGTCCAGCTTCAATGCAGGCACAGCCTGCCCAGCACTGTTTGGTTAATGAAGAAAACACAACCAGCTCTTAAATTTAACCACAGGCGGAAAATGGAATAAGCACTTATTTATTCACCACCACAAAACTCTGGATTAAATAAAATCTAGATCAATTAAGGGGACAGACCACAAAGATGTGACTTCCTAGAAGAGGAACTACAGTTCTCTGCTACAGCTGTAAACAGACCAAAGCTGGTCAACTGACTTGTCAGAAAGAAAACTGTTTTTATGCCCCTCTATCTACCACCAATTAGCACAGCAACCACTTCTCCCACATCAGAGCCTGCTGTATGTCAGGCCATTTCATCCAACATAAGTTGTCAGAATCTGTGGGGTTCCCATTTACTAGCTCCTCAACAAAATTCTCTCATTACCTGTAAACCTTTGAGATTCTGTCCTGAGGGCTACAAAGTACCTTCTGAAAGTACACATTTAATGTGCTAGTTCACATGTCCTGCTGTGATACCACAGTGGGAAGTCCTTCAAGTATTTCCAAACACCACGAAACCCTTACTTTAACACAAGTCAGATACTAGCATGATTTGTAAGGAATTATAATTTTTAATTTGCTTTAGTTTCATTTTTAGTTTTCCCAAAGCTATTCCATACCTCAGCTAAGCGTTTCTGTCCCAGTATCTCCACAGGCTCTTGCTCACTAATGAGTTTAACTACACATTGTGAACCGGAGTCTGCACTCTGCGCCTTCTGTTCTCCAGTGAGTATTTCTGTAATTCCCAGCGATTCAGCAACCTTTTAAAACAGATACAGGAAAAAAAAAAAGTAAAAGTTAACCTCTCAAATCTTAATGCATAAATGCTGAAATATGGATTAGTTTTCTTAAAACTGAACAAGAACTCCTGTAGCCTGACAATCATCACAGCTCAATGCAAGTATTCAGAATCCTGTTGTCTACCAGCCTCTACAACATGACCTTCATTTGAAGGTGGCTACTAACAGGCAAACTTGGAGTACAATAGTTATATATAGAATCCAGAGACAGTTACTCAGAACAGAATTTAATAAGGAAGATTGTTGATGCTCTCCATCATATAAAAGTCTTTAAGGCTTGCTGTTTAGAGTATCTCTGAGTAGGTAAGAATTTCCCCCCCTGCCCTCACATTCCATTCCTGTGCTTATACAAGTGTGCTACTACCCACCTTCTCATTGCTGGGTTGTTTTGGCTTTTGGTTTGGTCTTGTTTTGCTTTTCTTTTTTAAAGAGCATCGGTCTATATTAAGAATGCACATTAACACAGATGAGAAGCAAGAAAGAAGTTCCACCTGTCTCTCTAAATTCAGCTCCATAAACAACAAATCTGAGTTGTCACTGAATTAATAGCTTGGGCTTTTATTAATGTATTCACTACCCTTCACATTTGTTAGTATGACTCTGAACTGCACAGATGCATTCAGTTTCTCCTCATTTTGCAGTGAAACTACTTATCCCTTTAAATCAAGGTCACTCATGTTAAATACAGACCACACCTTCCTGATCAAACATCAGGATGTACTTTTCTGAGCAGTTAATGCTAAATACACCTTACAGTAATTGGCAACCTTATACCACCCTAGATATGCAAGGGGCAGGTGTCAATACTGCTAGAATTGGGGTTTATATTTCTAGTTGTGTCCATTGACATAAACTAGGACTGTAGTTTTATTATGGATTCCTTCTTGGTAAGTCGTTGGACTTTTTACAGTAATGTCTGGTTTTGCTAATCAAAAACAGAAAGAGTTTTCTTCAAATGTATTTACCAGCACAACAAAGCTTATCAGAAAAAATGAAAAATGCAAGGCATCCAAAAGAAAGCAAACCAACAAAAGAACCCCCAGGATTACAAACAGAGTGCTTTATTACCTTAGCATCTTTTATTTCAACAGGCTGCCAGCAGCTCACAGAATCAGAATTACTGAGGTAATCATAAGCCATTTGCTTTACCATGTTATGCAAGTCTTCAAATTCCCTATACACATCTGGAAAGTAAGCTTTGGCTGGATATCCTTTTTCAACCTAGAAATAAGAAGGTGAAAGAAAAGGCCTTGTTTCTCCCTCCCTGTATTTTAAAAAAGATGAAATTAAAATCTGTCAAGTTTGTTTTGTTCTACATTTTAAAACAGAAACATCTAAGTCAAAAGATCAGTGAATATTCAAAATGCCACTGAACCAGGCAGCAAAAAGCAAGGCTTTGAGAGCTGCCAGAGTTTTGCCTGCACAAGACTGAAATGATGTGAGGAACATCGATGTGCTGCACAATTCTAACTTAGCAAGTTCAATTATGTCTCTAACGGAATCTTTTTACATACCCTAATGAAAGCATCCCTAAAATAATTTAACATTTTTACATAAAAACTCACCTTCATCAAGAGAAATTCATACACTGTAACAAGCTTTGTAAGACGTGGGAGAGCCAGCTCCATTAAGTCTTCATTATCACATTGTTGTATTAGCTGTGAAAAGCCAAAAGGAGTCGATCAGGAAAAAGCAGCCCACAGGTTATGCATCCCATTTGCAGAACATAAAATATCACTACTTTTGTTTGAAAGATACAATGTAAAATAATGTTTAAGTAGCTTTGAGAATAAATGCCAACTGACACCAAAATGGAATAATTTAGAAAACCTCAGAACATTTACTACTCATATACAGACAAAACTCAGTCCCACAAATGCTGCCAATTCACAGAAAGAACAGCAACTTCAGTAGCTTTAGTAGTCAAAGCATCTACAACACACAGGAAACAAAGAACAAAATGTGTTAGTTACATGGATTTGAGTCCCTGTTCTATTCTCCCCCAAGACCTTTGTGGGCTTGATTTATTTTTTGACCTTTTGATGTTGCTCAGCTTCAGTTGGGTTTATTTTTGTTACTGTATTGGAGGAGACACATAGTAGTAGGTAGGAACTTTCCTTCTCCAGGAAAAGTACAGCAAGAGTACATCTACATGTCAAAAGTCCCTTTCCACACTGAGATCCAGTTTTCCCTTTTTCCAGTATTCTGCTGGGTGTATTTTTTTCCTAAAAGACAACTTAATGTTTTCTTCTTAGGCTTTCATCTTGTCAGTACACAAAGATGTTTAAAAAAAAAGTATTTTTTGAAAATGATTCATTGAAAACAAGTGATTCAAAAACAAGGGGGAAAAAAAAGAGGGCGGGGGAAGATACTTGTGAAGTAATTGCAGAAGAGAGCCATACCTCTTTTAACCTAGCTTTTCTTCTGAATACATTGTGTTCTGCTGACACACTACTAAGTGACTTTGAAGGGGACTGACCAGGTCTGCCAAGCCTTCCAGAACACCTGGATCTTCCACCCATCCTTGGTCGACCACGTCTCTTTGGTCGTCTGGGTTTTCCAGGTCCTTTTGGTGTTACTGGTCTCTGGTGTCCTGAACTGGTTTCGTTTTGTTGTTCTGCCAGCAAGTGTCTGCTTTCCACAGACTCTGAAGTCTTAAGTAAAAGATAGAGAAAAGAATTTATTCACCATTTAAAACACTGTTTTATAATTAAATTCGTCATCTTTACAAACAATAAATAGCATATTAAAAAAACGCAGAGCTGGACACAAGCATAACTGCAAAAAAAGTTGTGGAATCAATTCAGCCCATTAGTAAGACTGTTACTTCTGCAACATGTGTATGCCATTGCAAAGGTAGTAGCATTTTTGATCCACAAAATGTCATACAAAATACAGAGATCAAGGGAATACACTTCAAGAGCTGGTTTAAATCAGTTAGATACATTTAATATTTCTGAAGTAAAATATATCCTCTTCAAATAAAGAGGCTGTAGAAATAAAATGTAATTAATAGTAAAACATAACCAAAGAATAATCTCAGTTTCATTGTAACTATGTCAAAGTATAAAGACTTCATAGTCTTTATACTTTTATACAGACTTTTATACATAGTCTTTTATACAAGACTTTTATACAGAGTCTTTCCACATTTCAAAATCCTTAGTCTGCCCAAGGAACTCAGCTAAGAAGCAGCTTCTGTTATAAGACGACACAAAAATAGAAAAGATACTTTGAGTTTCTAAGTTATTGTGATTTGAGGGCAAAATTTTCTTAATATTCAAAGCAGTGAAAACACCTTCCTTTCCAAGCTAGAAACTCTAAGAATGTTAAGAATCTTTTAAGAAAGGAGTACTGAGGTGCTTTGCATAATCTGTACATTTACATCCCAGCATTCAGTAGCTCCCTACTATTCCACTGATTAGGAAAGCTCTAAAAATGGCAAATTTATGTCATATCTACCCAGGGATTAAATCACTAAATTAGTTCTAAATATGACATCAGACTAGGCTGAGCATGGGGATCTTGATTGGCTTCCTGCATTAATGTAACAATATTAATAATCCTGCTGTTCTTTCTGGGAAGCATTCACCTGGCCAAAACCCGTACCACATCAATGAGGTGAAGTGCAAATGCATACAAAACGTTTGCAGAACTTGCTGGTGAAAAGCAGCAGGTACACTAGCAAACTAGGAGTCACAGGTAGTACATATAACATGCAAGACTGACTAAACCTCTGCTAAAGCCCCATCATCCTGGGTAAAATAAGTGCTGTCCAGGGAAGTTACAGCTATACAGTAATGCAGAGAGCAGACTTGAGTATTCTGCAGTTCTCTTTTTCAAAAGATGACAGATTAGTGTAGAGGATAAGGTGAGGTTTGTTTGCTGCACTGGCAACATAAGCTGCACATTTTTACTTTACTGAGAACAACTTCACAAGGACAAACAAAAGCAACACATGTGACACCTCTACAATTAAATAAGTACTTTTCTCTGAACAGCAGCTGCATCAGCTCTTGCTGCAATATGACAAGAGTCCTTTTAATATTAAAAAAGAAACTTTAAATTGACCAGCTTAAAACATCACAGATAAAAATTTGCAGCTGAAGTAGCTTCCAACCCAAAGACTGAAGTTTCACCAGAGTGTTTGGTGTGCAGGGTTTCAAAGCCATGCATTGAAAACCTACTCTGGGAAAAGCTGCAGTCCACCCTTGTGTGGAAAATAAGGAGATTTTTACTCCTGCAGTAACAGAAATTGATAGAGAGCAGATGATGTCTTGTTGTCATGCTAATGGCTGTAACTGAACAAGAGTGGTTTTACCCAAATACAAAGAACATCATTTATGCACAAGGTGAAAACTATGCCAGAAACATATGAACACTCAGTGAACATTTAGTCATAGGTGTCTGTGCAAGAGTACTATTCCTGCAGCACTGCAAGAGACAATTTTTAAGGTATGTACTTCAATGGGAAGTTTGTTTAACGTAGCGTATTTCTGAGCAGTACAAGACTATGTGGCTACAGAACTGCCATTCTACTTCCCACATAACTGGCAGCTTTTCTAAGTACACTTTACCTCTTCTCCAGCCTTTGAATCCAGAGTTTCTTCCAGATTGGTCGCTAGTGCATTTTCTTGGTTTAAAGTGACAGCAACTGAATCCAAATGTGCTGGACTTGTCATTTCCTCTCTTATTCCACAGGAATGGTCCACAAACATACTTCCATTAGCCATGTTTAGAGGTATTTTTTGAGTTGAAGGCTCCAGCTGTCCATGGCTTGGGTTAAGTTTATAATGTCTTGCTAACCCTCCTTTTCCTATATAAGACTTTTCACAAGTCTGACATTTAAACATTTTGGGCTTCAGATTATAGTTTGAAGAACTGAACAATGCATCCTTTCCCTTCACTTTTCCTTCTTCATCATCTTCTATACTCAGCTCAGAGTAGTCATCAGAATCAGACTGATGACCATCAGCCAAATCCTCCATTTTAATGAATTTATAATCTTTAGCTTTGTATTTGGGGGGGCGTGAAATCCGTCCAGAACGGGTTTTTACCTTCAAGGATTTTTTTAACTTGTCATCCTTTTGCTTTTTTTCAAGGCATGGTGTACTGGCTGAACTGGTTGCAGCCCTGGCGGCATTTGGAGACCCTGAGGCTGATACTGTGGCACAAGCAGCTTTCTGTCCATTTACCACCTTAGATGTGGGAATCTTGTTCACTGACCCATGAGATGGTAAAGGTCTCTGCATAAGCAACTGAACTGGAGACTCGGAAGAACTATGCAGGAATAGCTGCTGCTGCTCATTTCCTGAAACAGGCTGTATCCTAATTATCTGGGGATTAATAATGCCAAGTCCTTGTATGCTGGAATTCCTACCAACCGGCTGACTCAGCGTTATAGTTTTGGACTGGATTGGTGCCAATGATGCCATTGGCCTTTCAGTTTCCTTCATCTGTCCTGGCTGAACTTGGACACAAATGGCTTCCAGCTGCTTTTGTGGAAAAAAGGAAGAGTCGCAATTACACAAATACAGTATTAATAAATAAAGACAATACAGTACTTATTAAGATAATACACACACGACCTTAAAGCAAAGCGCAAAGAAACCACTGCTCATCATTAGTTTTCCATTTTAAAGCATCAAAGCACAGATTTAACACCAAAGCATAAATTCCCTTCCTTCAAGCTACGGGTTTTCCTGCACACATACTGCTGTGACTGCTGTTAACCTAAAGCATGTAAAGTTTGCTCTGAGGCCATGTCACAGCTCCGTTTCCTGCCCGCAGGCCTGTCTGGAATAGGAGACTCGATGCCATCACCAAGGCACAATCATAACCTTCAGCAACCCCCAGACACTGAACTACAGCCTGCTACATGACACAGGCCAAATAACCCACCCAGGACATACAGTAATATGTGCCCAGTTAAAAAAAACTTTGTGCTGGTGATTCAGAGAAGGTATGTGCTAGTGTTCATCTCCTTCACAGTCTGTCCTCCTCATCCAAAGTTCTGCCTCAGCTGGAGTCAATCACTTGACAACCCCTGCGCTCCAAACTGTGGGCTGAAAGCCCAGGTAACGTCACCTTCTCTAAAAGGTACACGTTATCTGCCTGTGTATCACCGCTATGAAACATCCCTTCCAAGCGGTTTTCGCTGCACGTGTCAGACCGAAACACTGACCACAGCAGCTGTTAGCTACGCTCAAACGCGGATTTCCCTAACCCACATTGAAAGCTGCGTCTTTGAGCTGGGGGGCTCGAGTCTACACACCCGAGGGCAGGTGGAACTGATCAGGAAGCAAAAGAAAGAATATTAAAAAGGGTTAAGCCCTCCGGCAGCCCGGCAGATTTCAGCACGAAGCGTGTGCCGCAGGCTGCCCCTTCCCCAGCCCCCGGGTTACCTTCTGCGGGAGGAGCCGGGCGGCCGCCGCGGCCCTGCCCTGCTGCTGCTGCTGCTGCTGCTGCTGCTGCCGCTGCTGGTGCTGCAGGGCGACCTGCTGGGCCACGCTCTGCAGCTGCCGGGCCGCGTTCTGCATGATGCCGCCCGCCGGGCACGGCTGCGGCGGGGGGGCGNACGGACCGAGCCTCGGGGCAAGAAGGAGCGGGGTGCTGCCGGAGCGGGTCCAGCGGACGGCAGGCGGGAGGATTGGAGCGGGACTGGAGCATCTTTCTTCCAAGGGAAGGCTGAGGGAGTGGGACCTGCTCAGCCTCTAGGAGAGACGGCCGAGAGGGGACCTCACCAAGGTGTGTCAGTGTCCAAAGGCAGGGGGCCACGGGGCTGGAGCCGGGCTGTGCCTGGCGGAGCCGAACAACAGGACAAGAGGCCACAGGCGGAAACTGATGCACAGAAGTTCCATGTGAACATGAGGAAGAACTTCACTGTGCAGTGACCGAGCACTGGAACAGATCGGCCAGAGAGGGTGTGGAGTCCCCCTCACTGGAGACACCCAAGAACCATCTGGCCGCAACCCTGTGCCGTGTGCTCTGGGATGACCCTGCCTGAGCAGGGAGGTTGGGCCAAATCACCCGCTGTGGTCCCTTCCAGCCTGACCCGCTCTGGGATTCTGGGCTCCGCCACTCGCTGTGCGGGGTTTCGGGATCCAGACCAAGGAGCAGGTGGCGGGGGGAGTGCGTGTCACCCTCGCAGCGGAACCCGCGCGGCAGAAAACGAGCCCGAAGGGGACCGAGTCCGCACGGACGGAAACCGCCGGTGCTGCAGCCGCCCCGTGTGCCCGAGCGCTGCCGCACACGCGGTGCCCTTGTGCAGAGGTCACACCGCCCGCAGGAGCAGGGCGTGCGGCGGGTGGGAGGGAATCGCTGCGGCGAGCGGGAGAGACGAGTTAAAAAAAGGGAAACTCATATTGGCCCGTACGGGGATCGAACCCGCGACCTTGGCGTTATTAGCACCACGCTCTAACCAACTGAGCTAACCGGCCACCTGATATCGGACGCCGGCTCTGAGATACATAAGGGCAGAGCTCCCTACTGAGTGGTGAAACAGGATCTCCAGGACGAGGGACTTCCTTCGTTCCTGGGAGCGCCAGAGCTGAGCCCGCGCGGGTCTGAACGCGTGTTTAACTCTTCAGCCAAAGCACTCTGCTCCCCTCATAGCGATGCAGCGCCTGGGGGTAACAACCACAACAGGCGAGCATGGGGCAGGCAACTTCACATCTAAATCAATAGCCCAAGACTTCCCCAAGTTTTTTAGGATATGACTGCAGTTTCATTTAAATAAAATATCTGAGCATTTAAAAAAATAAAACCACTTACTCTTCTGTTGAACGCACTTTTAAGGGATCTTAGGTTGCACGGGCAACGATGCACCTTTCCCTAGTGCGTGATCCAGATGTAGAGGATAGGTTAGTTGGATTATAGGGTGGACTAGATGATCTTCAAGGTCCTTTCCAGCCTTATCTACACTGTGATACTGTGATACTGTATTTCGATTTCCCAGCGTAACATTTAAAAGACAACTTTTCTGCCCGGCTTCGAAGACATGATGCCCGTTTGGCAAGAGGCAAACACCGGATGGGGCGGGGACGACACACCTCTCCAAAATCCAGGGCTTTTTGGAAGCCGACCGGCTCACTACAACCCCGGGACAACACGGACACTGCTCTCTCCAGGCCGGGGCGTGGCTGTGCGGTTGTTCTCCTCATCCCCATCCCCATCCCCATCCCCATCCCCATTCCCCATCCCCATCCCCATCCCA
>WEKX01006592.1:256329-341086 GCA_013390025.1 Pitta sordida
TGCAGTAGGGAGCTGGGTGATGACCCACTAAAGTCTTATCTCAGCGATCATCAGAACTTTAAACCTGTTAAACATTTTAACAACGAAAGGCATCAACATTCACTGTTTACAAGTTATGTAATTTTCCTATTAATTAGTACTCAAACCCTCATCTGCTCGTTGTATCTCTCGCTCCTCGTGCTAATTAGCCCTCAGGCGCTGCTCTCCCTTCCAGAGNAGGGATTGCTGTTTCCCTTGCTTTGCGCGCCTTTCCTTCCATGGTTTATCGTCCCTTTCACACCACCCCGTGCCGCTCCCTGCGCACCCGGAGTGTCTCTGAGGGCAGCAATTACGTGCCACGGCCTTGTGGCTGCAGCTCAACTTCCTGCTGCTTCCTTCGTTTCTTTGGTTGTTCCTCTCTTCCCAGGTGCATCGATGTCGTACCTGAACACCTTGGCTTTTTCTTCCTCAGCACCTTTGCATCCTTGTAACAAAGTGCCTGCTTTAGATTTTTATAATGTCCTGATTTGACTATTGTAGTATTGTCTTTTCTGGCATTTTGTATTGGATTCTTTAATTTCAAACGATGATTAATCAATCTTCCATGCCCTCTAGTTACAGTGATCAGGTGTTGTCTTTGAATTCCGTAATTTGCCAGTAATTTTGACTGCTCCTTATTTCCTAGGTTCTGCAGCCTCTTGCACATTAAACTGTTATTCCCTCTGACTTTTTTTCGTTTCAGACAAGTTCACATTGCTACGACTTGTTCTTCCTAACCTTTATTTCCCTTTGCACTAAGCCTGAACATCTGTGTGTGCTGAGACAGAGGGGAGGGAAGGGAGAGTTTAAATAATATCTGTTGTTAGAGATGCCGTGAAAGAACTGCTGTGTGGTGATTAGGTCTCCTTTATTCCATGTTCTATGCGAGTGTAATTAAAACACTTCCTTTAACTTCATCCACAAAGCTTTCAGTCTTAAAATGGTCATGAAATATTTCACCTTTCTGTCACTCTTCATCTTGGAATACCACAAATTCAGGGAATCTAAGATTTGGGTTGTAGCTGTACTGGGTTCCGTAGGTGAAAATTGCCGGGCTGTGACCTGGCTGTTCTCCTTCAGGGTGTGTTTGAAGTATTTTGTTTTGGTGGGGGTCTTTTTGCTTTTTTGTTTTGTTTTTTCATCTTACTCTACATAAACTCCTGTGCTGTCATTCTTACCATGCCTGATTTTCTTTCAGCTGCTGATTAAACAATAACTAACTTGGTGTGTGATCATTCCCATTTTCTCTCTCATTTCAATGGCCTGTTCTGTCCAGAGCTTACACGTTGATTTTATGCATCAAAGAGACATTGCAAATATGTAATGCAATTTTCATTTCTGATTCTGCACTTGATTCAATTAATTGAAAGTATTTGGGACTTTGCTGTCATTCTCTCAAGTTGAAGGCTCAGTTGTTTGTTATGTATGGGGTGTTTATTTTGTCTACAGAGCACTCTGATATTAAAAATGATGGTAACAAGCTTTACACGCTGGCATGAAAAACATCTTCAGTGCTGTAAGAATGTTTTAAAGCATGCAAAGGACTCTTCTTACACTGTTAAAACTCTTCAATTTAAAGTTAAAGATCAAATTGTTTTGAGCCCTCGGTTGTCATCTGGACTTCTCTTACAGGAGTAAAAAACATGTATAGAACAAAATATAATCAAAACCAAACTATATAAATGTATACCATGTGACTTTATATATCTGAAGATATTTTCGATAAATCTGTGCAATAATGCTTTCCCTGCCTAATTACTCTGATTCATTAATACGCATGGCTGGTATGCCATAGATATTAAGGCCTTATTTTCAGATCATATGATTTTTTTTCTAATGCTAGAGATTCAATTACTTGCATTTAAGAAAAGAAAAAATTGGGATTGTCATTGGTCAGCCAATAGTTAACTTGTTTTGTGTCTGCATTGGGTGTTTTTTGGCACAGGGCTCTGACTTTATCTGAACAAGTGATGTAGTCAGTGTTTCTGACTGCTTGGAGAGTATCAGTTGCTACCAAAAAAAATCCATTTACAATTTTTCTTTTGGATTCTGTAAGAGTGGGATTGAAGTACTGTATTCTGAATTGACAAACTCCATCTTATGTTTAGCAAATGTAAGGGAAATGAAAACTTAAGGAGGGGGTAGAAAGCAGGGTGCAATGTGTGAGCTGACAAGGCAGGTTATTTCCTCAGTCACAGTGGTGGAGGCTGAGCATCAGCTTGGCCAGTTATCAAATAACAGCCACAGGAGTTAAACAGACCCATGGTCTCCTCCCTGTTTTGAAACATATTTAAAAATTGCCTCCTTTACCCATAATGATTTTCAAATTCTCTTTCTGTTTTTAAGACAGTTCTGCATGTGAATTGTCTGTATGGAGTGCATTGGATGGTGTGGGTTGATTTTCAACTGCTCTGCATTTGTTAATTTTTCAAATTTAGATGTCCTAATTAGTTTATGGTGCAGCATGATGGATAGCGATCAGAAAACCAAAGCAGCAGATGATAGAAATGAGAAGAGCAACCAGCAGTTTCACAGAAGTGCTGGTCCTATATCAGAGAAAGAGGGAAGGTTTCCACTAATTAAAGTATTTGGCTCACAAGGGAAGGAAACACTTTTTTGTTGTTTCGTCGTGGCTTCGTTTGGTTTGGTTTTTTAACAGGCGTAAGCTAGGGAGGAGAAAAGAGATGAAGACAACACAAATTGGTTGTTATTTGGAAGACAGTGTTAAGATGTCCCTGCCTCAGTAACTTTTCCCTCTGCAAAATTTCTTGGCAGGCTTTCATCGCTCTGAGGCTTTGTTTCTGCTTGTAAATGAAACATATCTGGAAATCTTCTTGGACACAAAGAGCAACTGGCATGAAATGCCCCCCATCTCTGCTAGTAAATTCCCTTATCTTCCAAAACAAGGCAGCAGGACAGAAACTGCTTGAGAACTGTCCTGAGAAGGAGCCCTACCAGCAGGCAGGGAAGGTGCCTGGGAGGGTGCTGGTTGTCACAGGAATTACCCAGGCAGCTACACTGAATTTACTGTGTCCTGCAGAGCTCCAGACTCCCACAGTTACTCTTGCACCCATGAAGGGCTGAATAGGATAAAAGAAGTTTCCTGCCCTGCCTCCCTCAAAATGACTGGGTTTGGATCTTTCTTAAATAATAAGACCGTGTCAAAAGCAACAGCAGCATGAAACTAACCAGAACTGGGTTTCACTCAGATCAAATTACTGAAAAAATTATTAAGGATAGAAACTGTAGGTGCTAAAAATAAAAGGAAATAGGAGGATGAAGTGGGTGAAGGTACCAGGCACTGGGATCGGTAAGGAACGGTTAATCACAAAGCTGAAGGAGAATAAAGGGAGGAAAAAAATGTCACTTCTGATAGAAATTAAAAGACTCAAAAATTCATATAAATAAAGATTTCTTCATAACCCTTACGTTATCTGCTTCATCTCTTAAAGTTCTGCAGAATTAGAATTGACTGATTTTCACATCCTTGTGTTTGGAGCACTCCATTGTCAAAGCCAAACGTTATTTTAGTGAAAATCTCATCTCTGAATTTAATATGGGAATAAAGCTTTAAAGTCAGAAACTGCCTTGCTTAAAAAAAAAAAAAAGCCAAAATCAAAAACAAACACCCCCCAATCCCCTCCAACAAATAACCTTCATGTTGGGCAATGATTCCATGATACACTTGCTTTCCAAGATAATTTTGTGTTTTAAGTACAGTGTAAATAAAGATTTGGGGTTCTTTTTATGAAAGAAGTAAAGAATAAATTCAGCTATGACTTGCTAATGTGCTGCAGCAGAAAAAGGTAGGAAGCACTCTGTGCAGAGGCAGCACGTCTCTGAGCAAGGAAGTGATAGTTTATTGTCTAAGAATAACTGTATTATACTTTCAGGAATATAGATCTCTGGAATATGTGTAGCTAAACTTCACTTGCTGTTTTTCATTATATTTTCTCTCAGATGACTTATGTGTTAACAAAAAACCCACCCTTTTATTTAAGTTTTCCATTAGCCAGCATTTAACAAATCAAGTAAGAATTGTTACACAGTCTTCATTAAAATTTCAAACATCCTGAAACAGTGTATTTTTGTTTTTAGGATACCTGTTGGTACAATAGGAGAGGGAACATTTTCTAATGTTCTGAAGACCCTGAGTGGTCGGGATGGAAAGTCCTGTGGATGTTGACACATAAAGCAACATTCTGAAAGGTATGGATAATTAATCATAGAAATTCTACAGAAAGTCTTATTTAAATTCGGTGGGGAAATACAAAATTAGTACTAAGTCAAGTTTTTTGAATACACATTTATTAAAAAGGTCTGTGTGTGGTACAGAAAGGAAACTGCTGCTGGTTACGCAGGGCCTTCCCATTTGGCATTGGGTGGTTATTTACTTGAGCACTAATTACTGTCATCCACTGTATTTAATGCTGCCTGGCTACTGAGTGAGGGCAAAACAAGATGAATGAGGACTAAATAGTTGATTTCTGCCTTTCCAAACGCACTGAATGTACTTGTGCTGCTTTTCTTTTAGCTGATAATAATAATCAGAGGAGAAAACATCCATCCTCTCTCCTTGGATAATACTTCTTTCAGTCTTACTTTAAATGCTGTGATAATGAAGGTTAGAACCACTGCATTTGTCCCTAGTCCATGTATAGCATTAGTTTGACTCCATATTTGCATTTGTATCTAATTACATCCATCAGCCAGATGTTATGTGGTCACAAAATAGATGCTTTTTATCAGCTATGAAAATAGAATAGAGGGCTGTGTGGAAGCAGACACGGGCCTGACATGTGAGTGCCACCCAGTGCCTCTTGGGTTACTGACTTTGTATTCTCAGTTAAATATAGTGAGTTCCTGGTGAAACCACTGGGAATGACTCATTTGTGTAAAGTAAAATGGGACATTTTGCTCTTAGGTGAGATTTCACAATGTAACTCAATGCTTTGAAGATTGTAGGTTAAAAAAAAAAAAGAAGATAAATACCTTCAAGTAATGTGGCTTCTGATTCTCTGTTGGTTCATTTATACATTACCTGCAAGTGATGAAGTTGTCCAATTTGTGATCAAAACAGTATTTAAACTGTCTCCTGAACTGTATCAGGGCAGATGTTCACAGCCAGCAGACTTTTTCACGTGGCATGTTTAAAACATCTTCTAGACCTTTGCCCCTCTGATAAATTAACTGACAAATTCTTTTCACAGAATCACAGAATTAACAAGGTTGGAAAAGACCTTTGAGATCATCAGGTCCAACCTATTAACCTATCGCCATCCCATCATCTAAACCTCAGTGCCTCATTTGATGAAGTGAACCCTTTTAGCAATACATAGCAGTGCTTTAAACAGAACCTGCCAATGCAAGGTATTTTGCATCATTTCAAAGTGGAAAATATTGTTTTGCTTTAAGTCTAGGTGTGAAAATATTTGTCCTGCTCTGATCCATTCAACAGTGTGCAAAGATCTTTATTTTCTGCTTCCTCTCCAGTTTCTGTAGCATGGGGTTTTTTGTTTGTTTATTAAAGGCTAGGAGAGCAAAATAATAATTACACAGTAGTTGAATAGTGTCTGTTTTTCCTCAATGAGGTTACCATCAAAACTTGATTTTTAAATGTTAAATTTTGGCAAGGCGTCACTCTGAGCAACGTTTTGAACCTGTGCTGCACCAGGGCAGAGTAAACACTATCATACATACTACGGATTATGCAACACAAAATTCCTGCCAGGTAGTTCCTTGGCATGGGAAGTGGTTTTGGAGCACTATACATTACTACTTCTCTTGTTTGGGAAAGTCCAGCTACTCCAACCTGCAAGAACGAATAAAGCCATTCACTAATTACTGATTTCCTCAATAAAGAATCAGCAGGCAAATCATTTATCAGGTCCTGCCTTTGGAAGTTCAGGAACAGGCCAGAGTGGAGTAGGTTCTGACAGTCAGGGAGCAAAGACAATTGCAATGCTGTCCTTAACTGCAAGTCAGTCTTCCTCTTCCCTTTTTCATTCCACTTGAGTATGAAACAAGGGAATAATGTGAGAGAAATACAAGCACTAAGGAGGCTGAGTCCACATCTACTAACTTTATGTTTACATGAAGTTGTTTTGTAAGTATGATGCATTCATTTCTTTCTTCTTTTTTCCTTTGTTTGAACAGTAACCAGTAACTTCTGGGTCTGGAGACAATCTGTAGACACTTAACAAGCATTTTATTTCAACAGAATGCAAAAAACAACACACTTCTCAAATTCTAAAGTCCTTGCCTTTGTTTAGAAAGTCTGATGGAACTCTCATGTTCTCTCTTTTGCAGCAGATCAAAATACATATTTCAACATCAGTATTAAAATTACGGACTAAGTGTATGTTAAGCAGAGTTAAATTTCATTTCATAATATGCACTATGTACTTGCTGGTGATCTCAACCCATGTCTCATATCCAAAGTAGTGCTTTTTTTGTATATCATGGCTCCTGGGACAGTATTTGGGTTAGGCCCACTCAGAGCTGAGCTGGTGGGAAAGGCTCTGGTACTTCAGGGATCTTGGTTTGACTTGTCAGTTTGTACTGGGACCGAGGCAAACTGGCAGTGCCCTTTCATAGGCAACTTTACAGACACCCCTTTGCAAGGAGTTTAGATCTCTGAATTAGGCAGCAGCAGAACTATGCATTTGGAAAGAGATCAGTGAGGGATGAAGTTGGGTTCCTTATCCTCAGTTGGCACTTCAGTGTGTTCTGGGGATGTGTTCCATCTCACAGGGATCATGTTGTAGGACAGCATTTACTCCATCGCTGGGCGTTGCCCTTCATGGCCGTGCAAAGCAGACACATCCTTCATTAGTCAAATACTCAACACACAACTTGTCCACTGCTCTAAGATGTGTTTTATTGCCCTTCAGCCTGTCTTATTCCTCTGCCCCAGGCTCGGTTACTACACTGTTAACAATAGGGTTGTTTTCTACAAATCCATGGGAAGCTGGTAATTGTGTCAGCAGCTTGACTTTCTGGAATTGTCAGCCTCAGCTGCTGTGTTGTTGACTAAGTGTGATCCAGCTGGCCAGCAGCTCCCCCAGCTCCTGCAGCCTGTCTCTGCCCTCCCCCTTTTACTGGCTGGGTTAACACAACATTGCAGGGAAATGGATTGTAATGCAATTCTCTTACAAGGCAAACTGAAGGCCTAAAGATGTCTGCCTCTGCAGGGCAGTGGAATGGAAAATAAAGTGTCAGATGTATTATATTGTGATTATACTTAAAATTGCTGTTGTCAGCAAAACTGTGATTCCAGTCAGACTCATTTCCATGCAATACAAGGCTACTGGTGTTCTGACTGGAAAATATTTTCATGTACTGGCTGTAATGACTTTCCTCTCTTTTACTGTAAGATTGTATCAGTTAATTTACTGGAAATGTCTTGATAGTGAACAGGATGATGTGCCCAGAAAACACACTTTCAGAAAGCCTCACAGAGTAAATCAGCTAACTTCTGCAGGGGACACTTTGGATAGTGAAAACTAGAACTATGATACTTCTGACTCTTCATTTTAAAAATTTCTATGAGTCAATATCAATTAAAAATGAAAATGCCCATTTTAACACTGGTTGAACTAAGTACTTTTTCCTGTGCTGTGGACAGATCAACATGTAAGTTTCATTTCCAGGTTAAGGTCTCCTTATTTGTTTCTGCAGTGATAAAAACACTGGCACCCTTTCACTGATGTGTGAATTTACAGGCATGGATAGTTATCAGCTGATAAATCAGGTATGTAGCATCTGCTTAAGAAGCACACAAACTCCTCACAAAGTGCAATTACTTATTTTTCACTTGGTTGTTCACTGTTGCAGATTACAGAACTCACAGGGAAATTTTGTACTTGACTGCATTAGTCTTTAGCTCCTGCCAGTGGAATATCCCCACGTGTTTAAGGCATAGATGCAGGTTTCTCATGAGTCAGGTCCATGGCCATCTGTTCTACAGTCAAACAACCTTGACTGAAAAACACAAAATAATGGCTTTATGTAATAAAAAAATGAAACTTAAGCAGGTTCTTTGTTAGGCCAGTGCTGCAGTGAGGTAGTAAAAAACTTATTCCAATTTGTTTCAAAACTATTGAATCAATTAATAACAATTTTCAGCTTTTATGTCTGGTAAAAACACCTTTTACCAAGTTTTCTTTATAAGATAACATTGTTCCCTGACACTTCTGTATTTAAAAATTCTGGAGCTGTTTGTCGAAGCAGGTCAGAGACAATAAAGCTTAAGGAAGGGTTCCTACAAAAAAGTTTAGAACAAAAGCTGATTTAAATCCAGATCTTGTATAAACATTAAAGGACTTGGATACAGCAAATGAAGGGAAGGCACTTACAATTCATTATTAAAAGAGGATTTTTTAAATGAATAATCAAGAATTTGTAATGTCTTAGCAGCTGGGAGATTAAATAAGTGAGCATGCAACTGTCATTCAGAAAATAAAGACTTGCTCCCAAACATGACATTGGTGACACTGAGCATTCAGATCTCTAACAAAAGGAGTAACTCTGTTTCTGACCTACATAAGAACGTGAGATTAAAATGCAGTTGTTGGCTGGTTGCTGCAGTAGACATTTGTGTTTGCAGATTTTAATGAGACATTTTGTTTTTCCAGGATAAATTTGTTGAGAAGTCGGAATAATTGCACATAGGAATGAATCCTTGTTCATAGTAAAACCATTGATGTTAAAAACAATCCTGCATTTTGTCCTTCCAGGAAAGATATTGTACTTCAGTTGTGAAAAATCAGAATGTTTAGGTGTGTTCTTTAACTGCCTTTTTTTTTCTCCTTACAACAGAGTATTTGCATTCATTTGGTTACATTTCCCAGTGTTCTTTCCTTCTCATGTGAAAAAGCCTGCTATATTAAGCATTGTATTCAGGTGGAAATTAGAATCACATGTTCTGTTTTTTTTTTTAATTTTAAAATACAGTTTTTGTAAAAGTCAAGTTTTCCATAAGAAGATTCTTTTCCTACTACTTGAATAACCTCCTTTTATACAGCAGAGTGGATCAGTTCAAACTGAAATCTGTGTTCAACAGTTCAATATTAACCTGAAATGCTGCAGTTAGGGGTTATTACCTGGACATTAATCTGAACTTCTGTAAATTGCTGATTCTTCTTTGTGGTCTGGATTTTGTGTCTGGACTGTGTTTCCCGTGATACATGGGACACCTTTTGTTCATGTGGTGTGAGGTGGTGGCACAGGGGGTGGAACTTGTCAAATCATAGAATAAAACAGGAAAATGAACAACAGATTCCTCTGGGGATTATAATAAGTACAAGAAAAAGTATTTTGATATTTTGAAGTATGTAAGTATTTAATTAATCTCAAGTGTAGTGCATTTTTCAGAAATTAATTTTGGAGTTTAAAAGTAAACATGTCAATGCCACACTTGACCATGGGCAGAAATATTTTTTTAAATTTGTTTTATCCCCAAACAACTTTAGTTGTGGCTTGTTGCAAAGTCAGGAAATGCAACAACATGTGTCCTTCATCTCAAACAATAAATATGCCAAAGGGTCCAGGTACTTTATTCAACTGGAAAATGAATCCCATTTCTGAGCCAGAACACTTACTGACTGAGGGTCTCTACAAAACAGTGACAAGGAGAATTCATCTGGAATTTGCAGTGGTGTGATTTGAAGGAGTGCATCACTAATTTGTAGAACAATTGATTTGTTCGTTAGTGATGTTCTGTCACAAAACTGTTTTCAAAGTGTACAAAAGTATTTCCATTTCAGAGGATTTGTAGTCTTTTGTGAAATTCTACAGTGTACAGTATTGGGAATGCCTTTCATTTCCTGTGTCTTGCAAAAACAAGTTCAATTTAGGTGCAGAACAATTAAAAAAAATCTTTACATTAGAAAAAATTAGAGGTAAGTGTAGTCTGTACAATGTTTTGTAATGAAGGAAAGCTTGAAGCAGGGGTTGACTGAAAGCGAACTTTTAATTTAACAGGTTGTATGGGGCCATGTAATGAGAACAGGTGGAAAGGTGATACTTGTGTTTTTTTCCTTAACAGTCCAAGACATCCATGTTAACTTCAATCAAACAAGGCCATTTGTCTTTTCACAATGCCATAATTCTCTTGCTGTTAATTTATAGTGGACTCACAAGTCATTTAATAATTGATAAACAGTCTTGCTTTGAACAGTTTGGTCATTTAAAGCAATGAAAAAAACCACAGCTCAGAGAGGGGTGGGGGTGTCTCAAGTGAAGTGATGGAAGGCTCAGGTGCCACTGCCTTAGGATTCACTTCACCATTAGTGCCAAAGAAGGTTTCTCTAATGATAAATCTGGACGTAGAAGAGCATCTGCTCCAGATTTTACTAGTGACCTGTAATAAAGCAATTGAGCATGATTTCTTTTTATCAAGGCCTGATTTCTTAAATACTGATAATAATCCAAACTGATTGGAGTAGCAGCGTTTTATAAAATACTTTCTACTGTAAATGACAACAATCCTGACGTTGAAAGCACCATTTATCTCTTCAGGGGCACTACTACTACAATTGCCGATGTAAATGCTGCTCTGTTCCAAGTGCTTTGTGATCTAATCCTGCTCAGTGGATTATGTGGCTGCCTGGAGGAGCCCTGTAATCAGCTGGGAACACAAGTCCCGCTGGCTGGTAGGACTCGTGGCCTCAATGAGTTACTGTCCTGATAATCTCCCTCCTCCTCCCCAGCCAATTACTCATACTACTGTCATCAGGCAGATCAGTACCTGCTTTGTTTTTCAAAAATGTGATCATTTCTGCCTCCCTTGATGGCATTGCGGCGTTACATAAAGGCATTACAGCAAGATTAAAAGGCCTTTGGAGCCTATAAAAGAAAAGAAGCTGAGCAGTTACTGAATGGCTCTGAAAAATAGATAAATTTTATAACTGTAATTATTGCCTAACAGCAACAGCAAGCTAAACTGCACAAGTTAACCTTTAATTTGCAATTCAAATGCGAATCACAGTCATTTAAGCATTGCAGTCACTTGAGCTGATTGATATGAATCTTGAGCCTTAAGGACAATTACTTTGTGCAGAGAGGAAATGAGATGTTTAGAAGTGAAATACGTATTGCAGTTCTGCTAGAACTTGGGGGAACAGATACTACAATAAATACAGGCAGAAAAAATAAGTCAGCTTACAGACAATTGAATTGATGGTTGTTAAGTGAGCTATTCTGGTGCATACTGAAATCTAAATTATGTCTGCAGTTGAGTGGAAAATGGATTACAAAGCTAGCTATAAATGACAGAAAGAGTGTATTTGAAAAAGCTAATATCAATGCATCTCTGGAAGCTAAAGTGTAGGGTATTTATGTTCTTTACTAAAACGGAGTTGTACACTTGAAATTTTATTCTAGGAAGGAGAAAGCCATTGCCTGAAAAAAAAATAAGAACAACATGTACCCACTATGCAAATCTCAATGGCAGACATAGGTAAGAGACCTGGCTCAGCAACAGCTTTAGAGCAGAAGTAGGATGTATCTATTTCAGGGTCATCTCTAAGCAGAGACACAGGATTGTCGGGGGCAGCAGCAGGTTCCTGTAGCGAGAGAAAAGACCATTGCCCAGATGCATCTTTGCCTGCAGCAGAGCCTGGAAGGCAGCTCAGCACCACAGGGGAACTCCAGGAGCTGTGCAAGGAAGCGCTCCTGGGAGGGGCTGGCCCTCGGAACGCTCAGCTCGCCCTCGTGGGAGCCGGAGCAGAAAGCCTGGCCTCCCCTGCCTGGACTTGCCTCTTCCCCAGTCCAACACCTGCCGCTGTTGTTTCACCATGGTGGCAAAATTTAATTTCTTTACTATGCTGTTGATGAGTTTGAAAAAAGTGTTAGTTTCTTTAAGGGTTTTTGTTTGGTTGGTTGGTTTTTTTTTTTACAAACAACTGGAAGCACTGACTGATAATGTTTATCTTTTTACTGACTCCTTCACTCTGGTGGGTTTTTATTAATATGGAAATTGGATATTTCAGAGAGATGTGAAATCAGAAAACATAGCAATTAATTTTTTGTGAGGATATTTAACTAAAAGTGAAGTATATCAGTATATTTCTCTTTGCTCCTTCATGAAGAAAGGTACAGTTAAAAAAACAAATATATATATAGACAGTTACCTCTGATCTAGGGGAATGAACGAGCAAACTTGTTACTGGCTAAAACTTGAAATAACTCAGATGCATTCCAGCCTGCATGTCTTCCCTCCAATCTAAAAACCTCTTCTTTATCTTCTATTAGTAGATGTTTTCCTTTCTGTGTTAACCTAGACACAAGCAATAGGGTTCAGTTCTGCAGCTCCTTCTTTCTATATTCAATTCCTACATTTAGGTGGAAGTTACTCATACAAAAGGGAGAAGATGATACTGGCTTTCAGAAGATTTCTTCATTGGAATTGTTTCTCCTGACAGTTTCAAAAGGTTGCTTTGCTAATGTTTGAAAAGTAAGAATTTTTTAATCCAATTTACAAAATTTTATTTTCTGGAGATAATTTTTTAAGTCATAGATGTGTACAGGAGAAGCCAAAGCCACTGCTAAAGAGAAGAACGCTAATAACTTAATCCAGATGTCCTATTTAGCAGCCTTCCCTCCAGTAACAGTCCATATGCTCTTCCATTAACTATTAGGTCTTTCTTTTAATGATGTACAGAATGGTCTTTGCACATACTATGGGACACAGATTACCTTCAAGCCTAGAGCTACTTGCTATTTAAATGCAGTTTTTGCTGCTATGATACCCCTGGTATTTTGGAATGTTCCTTCTTCAAGTAATCTGTGATTTCTTTTACAATGACTGCTTCACACATTTAAGGAAACTCTTTGATTGAATATTTCAATTTGTAGTTTGTTGAAATTTGTTATTTCTGCAGCAGAATACTCTGAAGGGAGGAGATCTTGGGTCCTGTAGGAGTGTCTGTTCCCAGCAGACACATGTGGGATGCACCTGCCCTCCCTGAGCACCTGAGTGCTTGCAAATGGCCTCTCCAGTCACCACAGTGGTGTGTGGAGCTGGCTGTGCTTTCTTTGAAATCACAAGGTACAGTGTTCAGTCGAGGGTCTTGTTTATCGTTAATGAAGATAATCAAAGGTAAATAACTCAAATTAGGAGCACGTGGTTCAGGTAATATGATCTTCATTTCCGTGGATTTGTGGAAGCTTCTTCTGTGCTTAATCTGCAGGGTTCAGCAGGCAGTAATCCAGCCTGGTCTGGCACTCTCCTCAGCCTGTGGCAGGTTAGTGATAAAGCAGTGGCATGTTCAAGAGAACATATTACAAACAACATTTATTTACAAAGCAAATAACATTTTGAACACTTCCCCCACAATGGCTCCATATTTAGTAAAATGGTTATTTTGTCTGCTTTTCTCTGTGGAGAGTATGGCTCATTTCCTCTCATGAGCATCACTAACTATCCTCTGTCTTGTTAATGCACTTGGTGGTAAAATGTTTCCTTGTTTTCTGATTTACTAATAGTTTTTGCAAAAACGAAGTTAGAGAATACACTCCCTCTGATTTATCACTTTGATTTTTAGTACAGCGTGTTGAAGACCCTTGAGCTGTGTAAGACCTTGTGTGCTGCATTATTTTGAAATCTGGTCCTGATGAAGGAAGAGTTCAGGAAAACTCGGATAAAAGTCCTTTTAAGCTTTCTGGTGATGATGAAACTAGCTCAACAAATTTGTCACTGGTCTACAAGAAAAAAGGAAAAATAACCACCATGAGTATTTCTCCAATATCTTTGTGCCATAGCAACCAGCAGCAGTTCTTCATTTTCCTCCCACGTTGCTGTCTCTGATACGCAACCAGGACTGATAACATTTGCTTTGCTTCTTTCCTCCTCCTCCACATGGCAAGTGCAGCTGCTGCCATCACCATCACATTAAATGACAGCCATTATGCTTTGCCTGCTAACTTGTAGAAACAGTTCTACTTGGGCCAGAAAACTGCTAATAGAAAAATCCCAAATGTGGCAGAACTCTTGCAAAGTAAATTGGGACCAAAAGCTCTAAAAATGCCACGTTTTTTCATTTCAGTTTGAATTAGGTGGGCTTTGAAGTTTGGCAAGAAAATTACATGCTGCAAACCCGAAGTTTTCTTAGGGAAAAAAACCCTTGAAGATATTTCTTTGTAATTTTAGCTTAGTGTAACAAATTTCTCTCTTTGCAACCACTGCACATTTTCGGATACCTTGTAGGTGTGTTCAGAGAGAAATGAGGGATGTTTATTGGAAATTACCAAATTAAAAGAGACACACTCTTGCCAAGCTACAGGATATTATGGACAGCATCTATTTCAGTGCATCTTGCAGTTGTTGCTCTTCAGTGTTTGCATAAGCCTTTATGTTTTACACCACGTTGTGTAAGAACTTCTAATCGGCCACGCTGATCTTTCAAATCTCAGTATCCCTCTTTCTGTTCCTTATAAATCATGATTCCTGGATTGCACTTTTCGGTGGCTTGCACGGTTTTCTTCACTATGTGACAGTTTTACATTCCAAGGCAGCACATTTTTTAGTTCACGCAGAAGCTACTCCCAGCTGCCTGTCTTGATACAGCTGCACATGAGTCAGATCTTCTCTCCTTCCCCTACCCAAAGCTTTATGAAGGCAGAGGAGTGTGCAGCCAGCTGTTGGGCTGAATTTGCCAACAGCTAAAAAGAAGTTTACCCTTTCTACAAAGAGAGCTGAATGTTTTGCTTTCAAGAGTCATGTGGTGATACTGAAATGTTTCTCAAATTATAAGCGCAAGGTAAAAGGCAAGATGTGCAGGAAACAAATGCTGATGGACCTGACTGAAGTCAGATTGCGCTATTATGGTAACAGTGTTTTCTAGGCCTCTGTGCAAGTTTTATATTAACTGAGGAGCAAGCTCAGGAATGCAGTTCAAGTTACCATCTTTCCAGTACTGCTGCTTGCAAAGAATCTGTGTGTTAGGGATGGAGTGTTCAAAGCTTGTATTTCTGTGTGCATACACAGCAAGAGAGAGAGCTTCTCTCTGCTGTCTTAAAATGAGGAGAACCCATTGTCTGCTGGGATCTGTCACTTTACTAGAAACCAGCACAATCCCAGATGCATTGCCCTTCACCAGGAGGGATTTCTCATTCCGTATTTTACCCCAAACCTGCAGTGGTGTTACTGTGCTACTCACAGGATATTTCTTCAGTTGTTGATAGGTATTACACTTTCCACAAATGAAATAATTCTAATGTTATCTTCCTCATACATGACATTATTTTTTAATCAAAGTGGCAGCTATGCAACTAAACCAGTTTAACTGCAACTTCTGTAGTGCTAATACTGTTTCTTACCTTGCAGTTTCCTCTTTTTCTTGGATCCAAATGCACTGGACCAAATTTCAAAACTCCCCAATGTTCTAGGCAGTCCTGCTAAGACAACTCTCAAGAAGTTCAAGCAGTAAGTATGCACTCCCACAGTCGTTTAACTGTCCACAAGAGAACTGCACAGCTCCGTGAGTTTCTGCCCGGGGAACCACCACAAACACTGAACTCTGTCCTGACCCCAGGGCAGTGTCTTCTCTCCCTACCCAGAGACAGTCACCCAGTCATGGTCCTTATTGGCACAGAAGAGATCTGAGCCTGTGTCAGTCTTACTTGGCCTTTTATTTCCATAGTATCTTTTAAGGCCAATGACCTACTTTTTAGGAAAGAAAAGTTTTTTATTTCCCAAGTACTACTTGTCCCTAATAAATGATTGCCTAAATCTGGTGAGTTCTTTATTTCCAGTAAATTGTAAGTAATTGACTTGCTTAACACAGATCAAGAATTTTGAGTTTTGATTCTCCCTTTAAAGAAAGGAAAAGGAAAACCTCCTCTTGTGCCCAAATTGCTAAAGGTTTCTCTCTTCTCTATGCAGTAATAAAATATGACCCCAGTTAGAGAACTGCTGCCCATCAAACATTACAGCACCCTTATCTTCAGGAACTCTGGCAAGTGACTTCAAATCACTTCAGTCTTGAAGACTAAAATCAAAATGTGGGGTGAGTGCTGTCCTTACTTCAGCTGGACTGAAATGAAATTTGCTTCCAGGGCAAGGTCTTGAATAACTGATGGTTTTCTCTACTTTTCTTTTTCCCCAAAAGTTTTTAGAGCAGGTGATACACAAGCTTGGACCATGCACAAAAAATTAAGATTAGTAGGAAATACATCAGGGCAAGTACCTCACGGTTTGTGCCAAATTCCAAAAGCAAGTCCAAGACAGGTAGTATTTAAGTGGAAGAACTGTCAGCCCATTTAGAGAAAGTAATTTGTAGCATTGAGCTTGTTAGCTACAAACAAATGTTTAACTTAAGCTGATTACCCGGGTTTATTCTGTCTGCCTAAACACAATCTTTATTTGGTCTGATGCAGTTCCCCTTCCCCCCAAATCCCTGATATACACGAGTTAGAATTTAGAAGCTCTGATACCTCATAATCCCTTCAGTAGACTTTTATCAGAGTTGCTGTCACTTAAAGGGTCAGCTCCACCTTTATTTTTAAATATCATCATCCTGCCTTGCCTACGGGTTAAAAGGTTTTCCAGATGAATTTGTGGCAGAGACAGAAAGTTCATTTTTGCCTTTTCAGGGCTCAGTCTACATTTTGAGCAAGTAAAAAATACATAGTTTTTAAACTTAATGATCCTGTATTTAGATGATAGTTGGGAAAATCCTAGACTTGTACTTGATTTAAAAAATCAGATTAAAAATTCTGGCAAACTAAAACTGTCTGCTCAAGCTAAGTGAAAAACACTCAACATATTCACTCTTAAGGGTTTGCTATATCAACAAGGTGAGATGGAAAAAAACTTTCAAATACAGGTTTTTATCAAAAAACTTTCCAACTTCAGCAAAGAAAACTTGTAAATTATTTTCTGCTGTCTATTCAACCATGAAATCAAGAATTCTCCTTCCATAGGAGGAACCATTTTTCCACCAATTTAGTTCTGGAGTTTATCAATGTAGGCTTTTTAAGAAATTGCTTTAGGAAAGATTGCAAGAAACATCAAGTGAGGCAAGTAATTTTAAAAAAAGAATGAGCTGAAATACTATTTGGCTGAGATGGCTTTTTTTTTCCTGATTATTTGGATTTTCTTTTTTAATTGTATTCCTTAAGATGTTCTCAGAAAGAAGCTGAATCTTACTTATTTTAAAAGCATCCTCTTAGGAAAGTCCAGGGGGGAAAAAATCACTTGCCCATTGCAGCATATTTCAAACTTCTGCTGCTTCCTCAACAGTCTGAGAAACAGAAGGCGCTTAAGTCTTCCCTGAAATGTTTCCACTTGCCTGCTGTAGAAGAGTGAGGAAAAGCACAGCTCTGCAGTGAGACAGTCGTGCTTCAGTTGTTAGACATCTCAGAAGAACAGCAGAGCCTCATTTTGTGTTGCTCTGACAACCCCACAAGGTCTGAGGGCTGCTTTCCTACCACTTTGGTGTTCTGTTCCTGAAGGGGGTCAGTGTTTAATTAAAGCATTGTTCTGGAAGAGCACAGAGAGCATTCCACATTGAACTTCCTAAGTATTTGTTCCTTTTAGAATCTAGAGGAGGAGGAGGTTGGTTAAAAATAACATGAAAGGACTCTTTGAGCTCAAGTATTAAGAATGGAATCTTATCGACAGAATTTTAAGTTTTTAAATGATATTACAAATTACATCTAATGGCTGTATTTTTTATCTTTATTTTTTTTTACTTCTTTCAGTCAGCTCTGGAAATGATTCCCCTCCTATATTCACTAAGTTCCACCTCAGGTTTTACTGAGAATGTGCAGGTTGTGCAATCATGTGAGACACTTGACTTTGATACAGTTTCTGTGACTGCTGAACATTTTTATATAACTATAATCTAGCTAAAAGCTAACCCAACTTTTTATCTGATTCAAAAGCAAGTAAAATTTAGCCATAGTTTGCTTCAAGCCATTGATCTTAATAAAAGGTCTTAGCAGGGATTTGCAATATTTAAATTAGATATGCTACAGAACAGTTTTGTCATTTAGAAAATAAAGAGTATGTGCAGGTCAGCACAGCTGGAGGTTAACAATCTTCTGCCTCCCCAGTGTGCACGCAAGATAGGTTTGACAAAATAACTTTTGAGGGGGTTTGATAGTTATACATTTACTTTGCTCATGACTGGGGAGTGGAACACTGAGGTTTGGTGCTGCTATTCAAACCCCGGCCATGAGCAGGAGGCAGAGGGTGTTTGTGAGAGAGGCTCACACGTCACACCTGACTCACTAAGCCAACCCTTAGGCATCAGCTTGGGACTGATGCTCTGATCAGTCAAGATGAAGATCAAACAATGCAGAAAAATGCAGGTTAACAAGGACTTTGTACAAATACAAGTCATCTAGAATAGAAGTTATTTCTGTTACAATAGGCTCTCCTTCCAAGACTGTAGGGCTGTGCAGTTGTGAAAATGATGCTTCTCAACTCAGTTCCAGGTCTTCCAGTAGGTTGTGCTTGGTTGGTTGGTTGGTTGCTTTATAAGAAGAGGCACCTCAGGACTTGTAGGGTTCTGTTGTGACTGGATTAGATTCTATTCCTTTTTCTACCCATTCAGGTTCTGGACAACTTCAAGCATGCCCAAATTCCACAGTGTAGCTTTTCAGTGTGGGAAAGCTCATGAGACTCAAGTTCTTTTGACATCTGGCTGAAAACACTTGTTTATCCTATGTTTATCTTCGTGTTTTGAAGAAGGTATTACTTTCTGTACTGTACTGAGGATCAACATGACATTTTCTAGCAGATGCTTTAAAATGTGAAAATATTTGCAGGGTAAATGTGCATAACTGTGGGAGTCATTTTTTGGTATTGATTTAAATTTGGCTGTCCACATTGAGTATTGTGCACCTGCATCATGTACCATTGCTCAATTTATTCAATTTCTTCAGAGCCAACTTTCAGAATCTCAATAGCAAGACTGGAAAAACATCCCACTACCACAGGTTTTTAGACATATATATATATGAAAGGTGTAATGCTACACTTAGAAAATGGACTGAAGGACTGCAGGTAACACAGTGTAACACAAGCCTCTGACTTCTTACCTTTGCAACTCTGAGCAAAAAGTGCCATGAGCTAATCTGGTGTTTTTTCCAGTGAGAAAGACAGTGAGTTGCTTAGTGCTAATATATTTGGAGTTGAGCATGGTGTGCAGCAGTAAAAATGATGGTCTAAAAATAGATGCCTTACTGGAGCTGAGGGAGCTTGCTCTTCACTGTTTTTAATTTCTTACAAAAAAAAGAGGACAAATCCTGCTTCCCACATTTGACACATTGTTCTGACTCAGAGTTCTCTTGCCTAGCACTATACCATAGGTCAAAGCTCAGATTATCAAAACTATCTTCCTGATGGAGATATATTAATGATATTGGTAGCTTCCTGTAGTCTTTTTCTGGAAGCCTCAAACCAAAATGCTGAAGTTTAACTATTTCAACTGAAAAAAAAAAGAAGTAAATTCCCTCAAACTGTTTTTCTAAGAGATACCTTCCTGATTTCAAAAGCGTTGCTGTCACTGTTTGCTTCCATAATTAGTATGTCAAGTAGGTGATTATTCATATACCAGGAAGAATATAAAGTCAGAATTCTTGGTAAGTTTGAACTTGAAGAGAAAAGGCTACCAGGGTAACATCTTGTGTGTTATCACACGTATTCTGTATCTGGGGCTGTCAGGTGTTACAATGGAAATGGCAACTTCACATTCAGCAGACCATTTTTGCTATGAAAATTGCAAATCTGAAGTGAAGGACTACATTGGAATTCGTCTTCATTTCTTTTGCACTTTCAGGTGGATCTTACAGTTTGTGCACACAGGGCTTCAAGGATTTTCATTGCAGAACAAGTTCTTTGCTGTGAAAACTCTGCAGACAACTTGCATGTCTCCAGCTGTTGGATGAATAGGCAAACCTGAGTTTTCCTACCTGCTTTATAGTTACAACACACCCAATTTTAAACTACAAAAGGGCAAGTATTGTTCCTACCCTCATTCTTCCAGCTAAAATTCCATGTTATCTGTGCTCCACTCTTTTAATGTAGTAGGAAAAGCTTTTTATTAAGATCTCTGTCTACAACAGAACTCATAAGTTAATTCCAGGTAAGTTATTAGTATCCTATTTCTTCCTAAAAAATATTTTTCCAAATGGAATAGGGTGTGTTACGGGCAGTTCAAGCTCCTAGATGATTGCCCTAGTAGTAAAGAAGAGGCTGAAAAAAGAAAACCCCACCCTCATTCCTTGTGTGCTGCTGACCTGGGATTTGTGGCAGGGACATACTCTGCCACCACGGACACGAGTAGCTGCTGTTGTTACCCTGATGTTGGATACTGCAGTTCCTTCCATACTGGTTTTTTATTTCTCCAGCTGGAGGAAAGGTCTTTTAAAGTTATTGCATATTTTTTCAACTGGTTCATTTTGACTCAGACCCTATGAAGCACTTACATAAAAGAACTCTGCAGGGAGATAACTACACTAGTTTTCAGTGATGAGGTTTATCTGCATTTTAATAGTTAAACCCTCTATGTTAATAAAACACAACTTCTGAACAATAATCCTGCTCAGTTTCGGTATTTTCCCCATTCCTCATATTTTAGAATGCAAATAGATAAGAATTGTAAAGTAAAGCTCCAGCTTGAATAAGGTAGGCAACTAATTCCCAGCTTATAAATGTGTGTGGCAGTTCTGTACATGCTGCAAGAATAAGACTTAAGTTACAAGGAGGTACTGCAGTTGCTTCTCCCTAAATTTTGTTCATTTCCTGAAGAAAGATCACTTCTCATGACAGAAAATGTTTGAAGTTTACTGGTAAATAAAAAAATTCTACCCGGTTTTGCTGTCTGAGAGCAGGAAGGGCATTACCATGTGCCTCAGATACAGCTCATGCAGCCCTGGCCCCAGGCTGTGCCACTCTGCCAGCAGGATTCTCAAATCCCACCTGTGAACACAGCTGCACAGGATCCACGATGGAGGCTTCTGTTTTCTGCTATTCTGCAGTTTGACATGGAGCAAGAAAGGGGGGGTTAATCTTTGCAAGAACTACTGGAAACAATTGAGCTGTGTTGCTGACTGATTAAAAATGAGGAGTGTTGGGAGAAGCAGCGATAACCTCTGCAAATCCACGGATCTGTCTACCCCCGTCACACTTATCAGTTTAAGAGCGTTAAATTATAAATGAGATGCCTGATGTAAGACAAATGAGTCTCCGAGTACTCCAGTACGGTGACCCAGTTTCTGACTGCCAAGTCAGAGAGTGTACACAGCCCTGGGATCTTCCACTTCCCAACTCCAAACACACGGGACCACACCATTACAAAATCCTTGCCCCAGGAAGCTTTCTGTCTGTGCTGTATGGAGCATTAAACTGCAGGGTGTGTTTGGAGATAAGCCAGTAGGAACTAGAACAGCTGTACTTCACTGTCCTGATTGAAATTCAACTCTTAAATATGAAGAAATGTTCTAGATGAGGTATTTCTGAAAGGAATCTTTTCTACAAAGTTTAGATAGTGTTTCTGTACCAAACATTTAATTCAACAAAGGATTGGTTACATCAAAAGTGATCGAATTTGAACAGAAAGTAAACAAAAATGCATATTCAAGATAGTTTAATATGTATTTTCTGAATTAGAAATATCACTTTCTTAAATGAATGAGAATTTCTAGTGTAATGATCCATTACTCCCCTCCCCCATCACTGAATTACATTATTTATACATATAATACAGAGCCGATTGCAGTTGGAAACAACAATATTAAAATAAATGTTTAATAGATACAAAGGATCTTTTCTCCACAACATAGTTTTTCTGGTGCCTGGACACCAGTTTTAAAGTAATTCTCTATTAGCATTAAACTATTTAAGTGCAAAACAATTTTGTTTTAAAAAAATCTATGATTGCAGCATCCATCTTCCTGAATAACATTTTGAAGCCAGAAAGTAATGACTTTCATTTTCCATGAGTGCATTCCAGGCTGTCTTCTAGCCATTCTGGTTAAAAAAATCAGTGCAAAATAAACAATGGTGAAGTACTAGTTTAACCATTGAACTTACTTGAATTTAAGAAACATCTTATTTTACACTATATATATATATATATATATCTTATTTATATAGAGAGATTAAATTACACTGGACTTGAAAAGTATAAAGAAAACCAAAAAAAATGTTACTACTTTTTTCCTGCAGCACCAAAGGAAGCTTTTTGCTTTTTCTCCAGTGCAAACTCTTCCTTGGGTGAGCAGCCTACCAGGACCGGCTGTAGTGAGAACACATTGCATTTGTCCTTTGCAAGTCACTATGTGATTCACATAATTCCATGTTTACACTCTGCCACATTATAATTTGTGATGCTCTTTGCCTGAAGAACAGCTCCTGGTTCCACTGCCATTACTTCTTGTCCTGCGTTCAGGTTTGCTAGCAGTAGTGTGTTGGCTATACTACAGTTCCACTTGGAGAATTGGCCTGGTTTTGGGATGACAATAAACCCTGCAAACAAAGCAGTTTACATTAATCCAGCAAGAGAACCTGACATGAATTTTATAAAGTTCTTAACCTGAACCTACAACGAGTACAATTTATTTTTACCACCACTTGCTTACTTCAGACATCAGCACCTCCTGCACAGGCTCTAAGCCACCACGGTCTCAGCCAAGCAGCACACAAAGAACTCTCAGTCAGGAAGAAAGTGTGTGCGTTTATGACAAGGAATGGATCTGATCCCAGCATTTGGTTTAATCTACCTTGCACTTTTGAGTCATGGTGAACTGTGAAACTTTAAAAATCATACACCAAAAAAGTCATCAGCGTTTTATTAGGGTAGTGACAAACCTATTCCAGAATCAACAAGTTTGACACCTGACCTGATACAGGGAAATGCTCCATCTCTTATATGCAATTGAATACATTACAAGCTTTGGATAGAAAAATAGAGAATCTGAGCAAGTACTGGTTTTGGTAATTTTAAGAGAATGAAACACAAGAGCTCAGTAAGGATTTCCCTTTACAATTTAAGCTGACATTCAGGAAAACTTTTTACCAGCTCCTTGAAGCACCCTGCTATTCCAATCAAGAGACTTATTCCAGACGCAGTTCCACGACTGCACAGCACCTCTCACTGCACAGAGGCTCCTGCTACACCCTGTGGATGGACCTGTGGACACCAATGGACAGGCTCCAGTTCAGATTTATGCGCAGTAGCTTCCTTTGAATCATTCACATAAAAGTAACTGTTCATCAGACTTACTTAGGAAAAGCTTAATATCAAAATACAAATTAACCTTCTTGCAGGTTCATTATTTAGTGCTAACGAGTGCCAGCAGGCTCAGGAGCACTGGCAGCTGGAAGCACACCATGGAGTATCCCCATGCAACTCCTCACTGTGTAGGCATGATAAGTGCTCTTCCAGCAATTCCTCTAACCAGCTCCCAGCTTAGGTTCTTATCTCAAATTATGATCCCAGAACTCAAGATCCATCACACTAGACAAGCTCAGGCAGCAATTAGTACACAAGTTAGAATTAAGTCCCATCTTCAGAATCTACAGGAGCTCTTTCATGCTTGGATCCAAGAACTCAGAGGGCATGACTGATGGAGAACCCTGACCTCAGAAGAGGTGGGAAGAGGGTTGGACTGGCTGGATATAAGTCATCAGGTTTCTACTAAAACCAAAGCCCTTCCTTTAAAAAAAAACATCTTCTCTCCCAGTTCAGACACATCATGAACTGGGATAGTTTGCAGAACTTACAGCAGGCTCTGTGTGTGTGTGTGTACACATGCACACATTCCATACTACACCTATATATAACAAAGGATGTTTGGTGCCCTCCACAGAGCTCACCTGAAGGAACCTTAACACTTATTTGTACTTGTTTATGTAGGGGGTTTGTGATTCAAACACCATTGAGGTAGACTGAAGTGGGTTGTTCTTTACACTTGACATTCAGGCTGTGCAAAGATTTTGCAAAATTCATGCGAACAAGAAGTGTCCTAGTTATTAGTTAAGGACTAAATGGTGAAAGAAGGCAGAACTTTAGAGCAAACACGCCACCAAAGCACTTCTGAAATTTTTTACCAAGAAAGTTTTGTTGGAAAGTGACAAGGATGAATCAGAACTCTTTAGTTCATCACTGAAGCATTCGTCACAAGTCAGAAGATTATATCCACTAAGCAACTTTCAAGTACCCTGGAAAAAGATGTCCAAAGGTAGTATTTTCAGTCTTTAATAAATGAGCAATCCAAACTGTTCCTATGCAAATGTGTCCTCTGTTAGCTCACAGGAACCGCTAGCGATGGCATAATATCAAGTCTTTTTCACCAGGCTCATAACCACAGTACAGAGAGGGAGAAATTCTATTTCTAGTCTAGTATTGGATTTATATTGTAACACAACTAGTCTTTGGGAAACAAAAGGAAGAGTCAGTCATTTTCCTTCATTTCCTCCAGAAACTGGCAGCACCTACTGAAATGTGATGCCTTATTCCCTGTAACTACCTACTTCCCTGTAACTCCGGGAGTTCTGAATCTAGGAACAAGGAGTCAGTCCTGGTTTCATCTCCCAGGCTGTGAACACACCCTGCTTTAAAGAGCAGCAGTGCAATGCAGATGGCTTTCAGTGAGTCCTCGGAATTCCCCATATTCCAGTCCGTGCTCTGAATCAATTCTGCAACTCTCAGCAGGCAAACCAGAGGAATACTGGAAAATGTGGGAATTATCTCAGGATCAAAATCCTCCTGCTCCTGCAGGTGGAAAAAAACTCTGCAAGTCCTGCCTTAAAACTTGGACTAAGCTACAATGGCTGTTCAGAACTTCACTCCTATGGGAGAGACCAGAAAGTCTCAGTCCTTCCAAATACTTCATTTCAGAAGATATCTTAAATGTTCAAGCAAGAAAAGCAAGAATATGAACTTGGTTTTTAGGCACAGAAGTTTCACCAAAATAGGGAGAGCTCTTGGTGCATCCTGACAAACAAAAAAGATTGCACACAATTTTGCCATTTACCAGAACCTTATAAGAAAGGCTCTTAAAGGGGTCATGTTAGGTGTAACTGGGAACTTTAGAAAACAACATGACAAAAGCAAGTGAGGGCTCAAATAAAGTTACTGTTTTCATATAAAAACTCCCCTATAAGAGTCTGGTCTGTAATACAAAGGGCATGGGACTAGAACAGTTGTAATTGTGTTCTCTGGAATAATACCATGGGTAAGGTCGTGAAGAAATATAAAAGATCCTGCCTGTAAGGAAAGAATAAAGCCCTTAGAGTGCAGTGCTTTCTGTGATGGAGTCAACAGTCCAGTCAACCAGGGGGGAAAAGATGGAACAAATGCTGCAGGAACTTACTGGGGCTGCCCCATATAGCAGCTGTGACAGGAACATGGAAGAAAAGAGCCATGGCAGTCACAGCTCTGGAATACAATGCAGCAGCTTCAAGCTCAGGGACAAACAGATCACACTGAGAGAGCTGAAGGAACAAATTAAAAGACTGCTCAAAAAAAGTTTGGAAAGAAATGTAGTGTCGTATTAGTATTTTTTCAGCATGTGAGTCTGGCATGGAGTGGGAAATGGAAAAGTTATGAGATGCAAGGCAGGAATTTGATCAAACAGTGCTCATCCCAACCTCGGAGAGGAGCTCCAAGTGGGTGCTACCCCATCTGCCACCGTAACGGGACACTGGCTGAGAGATGCAGCTTTCAGAGGATGGTGTCACTTCTGCCAGTACTGAACACAGGCCGTTCCAGCACTGGCTGCCAGCGCTATCCCATGTTTATCCATGCATTCCCTGACTTCCTGAAACATAGGACTTTGCACATCTGGTGAAAATAGGCTTCCATGGGTAGGACTGAAAAGCCGTAACAGACGTGATCAGGAGGGTCGTTTGCACCAGAGGTTCAGGGCACTCAGAGCTGTGGGTCTGACTGGACCTGCAGCAAAGAGAAGACAAACCCTCCTGTCCATCCATGGCATTGGGGTGGGAGGGAGATGGAGTTTTAAAAATTCCACATATGCTCCAGACAAAAGTCTGGGGTTTTCCTCCAAAGACATGAAACTTAAGGTTTCACAACAGAAACTAATTCTATGAAAGATCAGTATGTAATTGCTGTATTAAAAATAAACCAAACACATTAAAAAACCCTCAGGAAGACACTGATACTTCGAAGTAGGGAAAAAAGTGAGCAGTAACTCCTAAGTTAATATTTTCTTCATTTAAATTAGAACAGTTTTAATTGGAGCCAAAGGTGCAATCAGATGTAGTTTCACTAAAGTAGATAATACAGGGCAAGTCTGGACTCATGAAGCAGATACGGGAAGGGCACGTCTCCATGTGCCCTGGACAGCAGCACATTCCTTCAGGGAAACAGCTCCCCCGGCTCTCAGGAACACATGGGATATCAAACTGCTGCCTCTCTGCTTTCTGTTTTGAAATTGAAAGAAAAAACACAGAGTCCAATACAACAAACAATCCAATGTAAGAAGAAAGTCTCATGGTACATGTCACTAATATAATTAAACCAATTAAAATATGTCTGAACAAACAAATGCCTGTATAAAAATGGCACCGATTTGTTAAACCACTTGTACTACTACCAGTCTATGAAATACATAATGGGAATTTATTATTCCAAAAATATTCCATGGGTAGTTGAGTCTCATCCAGACCTGTGATACTCCTGGAGTATTTAGCAGAGTAAGCTGGACTGAGCCATTTGCTTGACAAAAAGAGTTCATGGTCTGTGACAGTATTTGAGCAATAACAGGGCAAAACCAGAATGAGATTTCTCATATTTGTTTAAAATTCTGTAGTCAAATCAGCTGAACTGGTTTTAAGGTTTGCATGAACAGTATCTCCAAGTTTCTTATCCAAATGAATCAGCATTTATTAACAGAAGTCTCTGAACTGCATATACTCTAAATCAGATATTATTTTCCAATGGAGATAAAATTACTTAACAGAATGCTCAGGAAAGCATCCATTGAACATTCACGTAACACACAGTGAATAGTTGGTGTGGGATGTGGGAGGGTACAGCAAAGCTAATACATGTCTTTACACACACTGTGTGTTCACTAAACAACAGTTTTTGAAAGTTTAACGTGTCTTCCATTTGCTGCCTTTTTTTTTTCCTTTGTTCTAACAGCATTACAAAAAAGTGTAAAGTGCCTTCAAGGCTTCACTTGTAACCTGTGTGTACATAAAGGAGCTTTCTCCTACCTGAGCTGCATTGCCATGTATTCACTGTCAACAAAAAACAAAGTCAGGGCTGGTAGAAAACGAGCAGACAAACTAAAAATCTGTCCAGGGTATGAGGCAAGATGACATCAAGAATAATGTTTGACTGCTAAATGGAAGGTATGCATGTCCAAGAGTTAAAAAAAATTAAGATGCTACTCCTTGTGTGCTGCAAAAGGAAAAAAGCTTTTGCCAGCAGAGACCAGACCTGGCTCAAACAAAAGACCTTCAGCTTCATTTAGGTAGTGAGGGCTCACATGCTTAGGAACAGTTGTTCCTTTAGTTTCCTCAAACTACCCAAGTTAGTAAAAGGTGTAAAATTTTCATACTGGAAAATAATGAAGTTGAGATAAACCAGGGAACACCTCAAGGGAAAGTGTAAGACCTGAGGCAACCCATTTGGGCTGGCTGTAAAGTGAGTGTGGTCTCAGCAGGAGAGGAAAGGAGCCAAATGAATTTGGTAAGGCTGATCAGCACCTGCCTAAAATCCATCCTCAAACCCCAGAAAATAACATGATCATACAAGTTATTTCCTTGAGAAGTTTGTGCAACATTAATAAAGACAGTAATAAAGACCTTCGTTTTCCAAGACATCTTTTGCCAAATATCTTCTCTGACCACAAACCCTGGGGAAGTTGGTTTTATTTCAGGCTCACACTGACTGTTTGACCAACCAGTTCTTGCATCATTTGATGTAACTGGATGTTCCCAGAAGCTTTCAAGCAGATTTAATTTTGTTCCTCTATTGGCACCTGTTCTTAAATACACATCAATGTTCTTTGTATAGATACCAGTGGTCAGTCAATACCTTCTGAAGTACCACAGAGCTCTCAAGTTCACATAAGAAAGATGATTCCCTCAGCTTTGTTCTACAGACTATTTCTGCGTAAGAGACAAACAAAGAGTCCTCCCTGTCAGACTGACTGGGCCCAAAGTCATTCCCTTTTGCACTGAAACTCCTGAAAAATTCCTCTGAAACACTTTAGTAAATATCATTTGGTTCATCAGTTAATATAGAGCCACTGCTGCAAGGGTGACACAATCCCTAGTCCCTCACATGGAAGGGTAACATCTCAAGTCTTCACCGAAATTGGCTCCAAGAAATGTTCCAGCCAAAGTTTTACAATAGTTTAATTTTAGTTCAGATGAGTTTAATTCCTTACCAGTTCTAACCACAGTTTTTCTATGCAGAAAATGCTAGAATCATCCCTATGAGCCATATTGTCAGGGCTGCAAATTCTGCATTCATCAGGTAAACACCCAGATCTAAAGCTGGCATCAAGAACAAACTCTGCACCAGAATCCATAAAGGAAAGAGCTCCTGTAGAGTCCTAGAAGGAACGACAACACTCTGCCCCAGCTCCTACCTGACAGGTATGCAGAGAGAATCTAGAAATATCTGTGTCTGTGTTCCACTGAATCTGCATTTAAACAAGTTTGGAAAGTGGTTTGATAAACACTCTGCTCCATGTAACTCTAGCCTTAAAAAATACAGCTATCATGAGACATGACCTTATCAGCAAGATGTAAACATCAAAACATCTGCATGGTCTTGAGCTGAAGTGAAACATTTACTCAGAGCAGGTTACAGATGCAATCAGCTTCTGACTTTAAAATATGGCAAGTTAACATTTTCATTGTGGCCATTTGTTCAGCACAGTGTGATAGTGTAAGACCACCTAAGGACTGCAAGATAAATTAAAACTCAAATGTGGAAAGGACTATTGAAAGTTATCTACATTTACAGTTCAATCACACATTTTTATTTAACATCAGTATACAGAGGACAACCCCAGCAAGTTATTTTGTAATGTCAAGTATTTAGTAAAGTTCTTCAGCTGTAACAGTGACAATAGAACAGCTAAAAATAAGCAGTATGAAACAAACATGATCTTCTTAAAATTATAAATATACCAACAATACCTCTTAAAGCTTAATTATTGCAACAGTTAAATTAACAATAGTTCATGTTAGAAAGGCTCTATGAAATTTATTCAAGTTGTCAAGAAATTAGATGGAAGTGTAAAAAGGAAATACATATGAATTTTACTTTTGATTTTCACTAAAGGTAGTCAATACAATTTTGTACAGTATCACCTAACATGTCAATCGTTAACAAACTCCAGTATACAGAATCATAAAATGCAGAAAAAATAGTTTAATCTTTACATGTAAATTGACAGTAAATTAACTGACACAGATTTTATTATTGTAACATAAGCAGGCCAGCATTGTAGATGTTAATTTAGTAGCTTTATGTTGTTAAAGGGGCAGACATATACAGTCATTCCAAGTACATACTCAAATTTTAAGAGGTGATAATTCAGAACATGGGTTTTCTAGAAAGTGTTTAGTAAAAGTCATGTTATTTCCTAATCCAGACATCCTCATCATAAAGCCTTTACAGGGTTATGATCTCTCCTGGCTTTACTGGAGCCACTGCTCACACCTCCTCTCTCACACACACACACCCACACACACACACCTTGCTATAAATATCACACCAGTGTAGTAGATTTAAATTCACCCTGATAATGTGGGTAGGCCATGTGCAACTTTGCTATTATGCACATTACAGAAAGTTTCAAATTTTAGCATGGTAACCTGAAGTATAGCTGTGTTTCAGTTTCACTATAATCATCCCTGAAGTTTATACAGATACCGTATCACGTTGAAAGAAATCTATTTGATAGTACTTAAATACCAGCAATTGAACTTCAATTGTAATGATGAAATGCTCCTTTCCATTGAGGAAGAATTAGTATGTATAGCTGCTCGTCTCACTCAAATATAGTACATGAATGTTTAAGTACTTTCACTAAAACAGAAGTCATACTAAAACATGATACTGTACTACAATTGTAGTTAACTAGAAAGTTCAAGGATGTTATAATTTAAGCCTAAATTTTCCTGTACAGTAAGTCAAATAAATAAATTCCATGTGCATTTGTTTTACAAAGTGGTAGCATGTTTCTCTTGCTAGGTTATACACTGCCATTTCACTGGGGATGCTTCTGGCCAATCTTACCTTGAGCTTTCTTACACAGGAAACTCACCAGCAACTTTCATCCCCATAAAATGGGGCTGCTGAACAAGATGGTGAGTGGTCAGTTCTCAGCTCAAACACAGAAATCAAACAGGTAGTTCATCTGACCATTAACTTCAGGGAAAACTTGTTTTGCATATCCAGGTACCACATTGGCTTTTTGGGGGTCCTGAGGTTGGTTTTGGTGGGGATTTTTAGTTGCTTCTGCAGATCCTGAATTCAGTTTGAAGTTTACCTTGGTTCCTTTAAAATTCCTTAGCTATGTTTTCAGATTAATCCAACAGTTCTATAATCACATTTAGGTTCCCATCAGGCCCTGGGAAGGACAGGGGTGAGAGATGACAGCTCATTGTCACTATGTGGAGAAGAAAAGTTCATCCTCTTTTTAGGGCAAGCTATTTTTCTCACCACTCTGAACCTTCTTCCACAGAAACAGGCTAACAAAAAAATGAGATGAAAAAATTGAACCCAATGAACCCCGAGCCTCATCCAGCTTGTTTCTAACTGAATGTCACCATTCCCTTCACTTCAGAGGCTGGGATTGCACAGAGCAGGTCTGGAAGCGCAGTGCAAGGACGGTACCTCCCGTCAGGAAGCTCAAGGTATGATTTTGCACACACTGAAGCAGCAATTTGGAAAGTTTATAAACAAACTTCCAGGACACTGTCAGCACTGTACAGCCTATCAGATTTCATAAGGTTCATGGCTGAAGAGACACTTCTGGATTTATTTTCCACTCAGGGCAGCACCAGCCCAAACAGAAAAATAATCAGAACTTGTGATCCACTGTCCAATTATCCAGAGTGTCTGTTGATGGATATTGGACGCGAGAGGGAAAGGTGGCACTGGCTCAATGGAAATTACATTGGACACCACAAGCCTCCTTTACTTTTCCATCCAGTTCTTTCTTTAGGCTGGCAGTGGCTCAGTTTAATGAAGGCCTTTTGAGGCAATGATGGAAGCAGCAGCAAGATTCAGAGCCTTTCACTCTGCAGAGTTGGCAGACAAAAAAGTGACGGAGTTTTAAGATCACCTGGGGACCCACATTTCAAAGGAAGACTAGAAATAGCAACTTTAAACCCCAGGGTAACGGGACAGCCTAGGATAAACCAGGTGGGAAACAGAAATGATGGCATATAACCCAGTAAGAAAGACATCACCATGAGTGTTTTATACTTTGACAATTGTCATTAAATAAAATTAAGTGCTTTCCTATAAACAAAAAGGATGCTTATAACGTCCTTCTGGCACAAGTATTTTCCTATCAAAGCCCTGTAAACATGCCTCCAAAATTTAGTTTTTACCAGCAGAGTGAGCTCACTAGAAATGCAAGTGAAATCAGAAAAAACAAATTAATTTGAAAATTTCTATGTAAATACGTACATCCTAAACAATATGGCATTTACATCAGTGTGCAATATATTAATTTTGAAAGTGATAACTTCAGCATGAAAATTACTTACCTGTAATTAAAGTTTTCCATATTGGCCAATACATAAATCCTGATTTTTGGTACTGCATACTTTATCTCTGAAATATTTGAAATGTCATATTCCAAATCAAAGTCAATACACAAAAATATTTATTTAAGTTATACTCAGTCTAGCAAAACCCACCTCAGCCACTGAAAATAAATGTTAACAATGTAGTGTTTAGTAGTATGCAAAGAAATTTTAGAACAAAAAGAAAATATAGCTCACAATAGCAATCTGAGGCACTGCTGTAAGCATCTGAAATTAATTCATTAGATGTGAAATGCACTGAGTCACAAAAGTATAACTGCTTTACTATTTTCATTTAGGACAAACATTTAAAATAGTTTAGTATTGTGAGGGGGTGCTCTCTTTTTTTTAATTAATGCTGGATCTGTAGTTCTCAGGCAAAAAAATACTTTTAAGTATCACCCTCCTCTTTTATCCACAGAAAAGGGTTTACGACTTTGAGTTTTAGATTCAACCATTAACTATGATTAAGATGCAGAGCACACACAGCTCTCTGTGCACACCTATGTTGTGGCAAATTTGATAACATCTCAAAGAAACCTACATTATGCAAACGGTTTTAAGAAAAAATTGCTGAGTTTTACTTACAAGTTTATGGCAAGGAAGATGTGGTATTTAAATATATACAGTACCTCCACTTCACGTGTCAGGTTTATGAACCAAATGGTGAAAACCTAACAAACTGCAGATTTCCATTTGGGTTGCCCAACATGGCAATACTCAGGTATTACCAGATAATCTCTTTTACTTCAGGTGATAATCTACATCCCCTTTGAGAAATTCTCACAAAAATAATGGTCCTTTTTGCTAGACCAATTCTGGGAATGTTTTCATAGCTGTGTTCCTTTGAACTGTTGCTGGCAGACAGAGCTACTGTAGCACAAAGTACTGTTTAATGAAAGAGTCACCACATTTAGCTTCAGTCAAAATTTAGCTTGCTGTACACTGGACAGAAGAAAAATAAAGTTTTATAGGTGTTCAAGTGCATTAACAACAAGAGTTAAAACTAGTAATAGATTTTAATGTAGGCTCAGCTGATGGAACAGGTGCCATCAAAAGCACGAGCTTGTCAGTGGTGGAATTGCCTAAAACCTGACAGGAACAGAACACTGAAACTACTTAGAGAAAGCTGGCAGGATTTTCTCTAAATAAATACATAAATCAAGACCTGGCTAAAATTAAGAGTTCCTTGATAATACTGATTCACAATTTCAAGAGCATAAGCTACAGTCAGTACAGGGCTCACGAATCTGTGCATAAAATGGCTGATGTTTTAATAAGAAATGGTTTCACATTAATGGCAAGCCACCACAGAAAAGTATGGAGGAATAAAACACTTTGGTTTTCATTTTTTCAGAGGCTCACATTTTTCATTAGACTTAAAAGCAGCAGCTTTTCATAAGCCACTCTCATTGGGAGGGCTGTATTTTGTAGAAAACGTTAGAACGATTATAATTATTTTAGTGTTTGACAGGTTTTACTTCAATTTTTACATAAATAGTTTCACCATATTGTGGTTATGCTTAAGTATAAGAACACTGATCAATAGTTTAAATGCACAGTATTTATTTCTTCTGCTGGAAGGCAACTATACTTAATAATTGTATCCAAGACACTTCAAATCATTCAGAAATATGGCATGCAGTATCCAAAAGTATGGCTCTGAGGATATTTTTTTTACATTAAGCATAAAGAAATTTTATATTCAACATTCATTTATATTTCAAGAAAACTATCTATTCAGAGTTCTAGTTCTTTGATGCAGCATTAAGGATTAAAACTTACCACTTTACCAGGCCTTGCCCATGTGCAAATAAATCCCTCCTGACAAGCAGTGACTATACAGTCTTCAAGAAAAATTAACACAGTCAGTCTTTCATGTGCTATCTTTTTACAGATAAGAGGCTCTAACAAGGGAACATCTTCCATTCGCGGACAGAGAGGTGTTCCCAAAGTTTTAGCTGAGTCCGTTTTGGTTTTAGTAACTAGGTTCAGTTTGTCACTGCTCTTGCTAGATATATGTCCCATGCTATGGTTTCTCTTGTGATCTTTTTCATGGTGTCTTTCCTTCCGATCGTGTAGCGATAAGGTTGCAAATTTACTAACGCCAGAAGCAATGGCGCCGTCCATGACACTGCTTTTACTGCCAGCATTTGAGACTGCAGAGTGCGGAAGGCTGTTTGACCGTGGAAGAGGAGGGGGTACAGAGTTTCCAGGTGTTGTGATACTGTTTCCATTGCTTCCCGGGTTAGTTCCACCACTTCCTGCAGGTGGACTTGTGGCATTCATGACATTTGTATGTGTCCTTGCTCTTGAGAGAGGTTGGTGAGGGAAGAGGATATCTTCTGTAAGATCCCACAAACAGAGCTGCGTGTCCTGGCCTACTGAACCAAATCTATACGTGACACTTACTGGACGACTGTCTGTAGAGTTCCTTTTGGATAGTCTAGATTGCGTGCTATTTGCTCGATCTCTGCCAAAATGGAGGTCTTGGAAATCCTCATCACTTCCACTAAATTCCATCGGGTCACTCTCTTCTACACTAGTGGTATATGGATCAAACGCAACAACACTGACCCACGATTTGTGTCCGTGGCCTCTGGCTATTACTCGACAGTCCACAAAAGACCAAACTGTTACCAAGTCATCCTCTCCACCTGTCACTATGTACTTCCCATCGGGACTCCAACACACACACAGCAGTCCTCCAAAGTAGCTTTTCATTGTACCATGCAATTCCACCGAATCAAAGTTAAACACGCGAAGAAAACCATCCTGGCTCACACACGCCAAGAACTTCCCATCAGGGGAAAAGGCAAATTCATTCAGGGCACCCTCACCTACTGTCCATTTAAGTAGAGGGTTTCTTGTGGATTTACTCTTGCAAGTGTGCACTGCAAAACTCTCTCCTTGTTTAAGTAGCTGGTAGTGCGGGGCTGTGGTACCACAAGTGTGCTCCACGTTATACAAGTACATATTGCCACTGGAATGAGCTACAAGGAAAAGGCTTTCCGAACCTGGTACCCATTTTACACAGGTTACTCTGGACTTGTCTATTAGTCTCTGTGAAAAACAAAGAAGATACACATCAGAAAATCTGAAAATCAAAGTAAAAGAAAATCAAATGTAAAATCTGAGCTTTCTGGGGGATGAGGAATAATACTTAGAGTGAGCTCAACCTTCGAGACAGGAACCATGTTACTGTATTTGCATAAACTTATCAGGTAGTAAAGAGGAAATTATTTTCAGACAAAGTACTTCCAAAGGTTATTACTATGGTCCAGTCACATTCCACAAAGACCATACTTCAATCAAGCCAATCTGTTGCTATCCATCTCAAGGCAATGCTCTTAGGTTTACTTTTGCCTGTGTAAGCTGAGAGCATGAAAAGGAAACAAAACACTGAACAAGCTAGAGGGAAAAAAGGCAGTTACTCATCTGTACTGTACAGCAAACAGGTTACAAATCAACAACAGTAAATTCAAGCTCTGATTTTATCTGAAATCACAAATAAAATCCAACCTCTGAAAAAAGAGAGGCTTTAGGAGTCTTCAGCAGCTTTTACTGATTCAGGGAGCAAAGGCTACATACACTGTAACCCTGTTATCATGTGGCTGGAAATTCAGTAGCTAAATGCACCTGGTTCAGTGACTTCAGAAGGTACCACATACCTTGGAATCCCCACCCTCCAGTTATTTTTCTTTCAATAGCCAAAGACCTGTCAATACTGTTACCACCTGATGAAGCAGTTTCCTTTTAAAGCAAAACATTTTAACCGATTCCATCGTTGCAAAAGAATGAACACACACTTAACAAACACTCCTGGCCATAAGGTCTTCAATGCTCTAAGAACTCAGAGGTAAAGTTTGACTCCTTGAGGTTGCTAGTGCAGTTCTGGTGGAATTCTAAAATTCACCAAGTTGGCCATGGCACCACTCAGCTGCAATTTGCAGACAAATAATTCTCTACAAGCACATTCAAGATGTGTAATTGGCATACTCATTATAAGGTGAAAGAAGAGCTGAGCTACACAAAAGGCAACAATGCACATACAAAGAGCCTAAGGGACACCAGAACAGGTTACAAAAGCCTTAAAAACAAAGAAGAAAAAGGACCTCCCCCCTCAAACCCTTGATATGCTGATTACCAGAAAAGAAAACCCCAAACTCAGGGATCCTGTATTGACTGTTACCTGTTCTGGGCCTGTAACTGTCACTGGAAAGCAGCACCTGGCCATTTTAGGTTACACTCTTCCTGCTGCCAACCTCAGCACAAAACCAGAGAGCCTCTCTCCTCCAATTTCTCTCTGGCTAAATTTGCCATGTTGTACTTGAGAGCTGAGAGACTAAACGGGAAATCTTCAAATGTGGCAGCTTTAACGTAACATATTGTATAATTTTGTTGTGGTATTTTAAAAAGTTTGTTCATGTCTTCACTGATACGTATTGTTCAGGTCTCAATGATGATGATATCAGAAATATTAGAGAACTACCTGCTACACACGAGAACACTGGCAGGGAACATCAGCTCTCTGGCTTGCTATAGCAATTCTCATTGCTAATATGGCAACAAAACCAGTTGCTTGCTCTCCTCTACTAAAGCAGCTCATTCTGACATACAGCCTCTACGGGTAAGAGCAGCTGCTCAACTTTTATATCAGAAATGGCATTTTACATCCATAACCATGATGGGCTACATGATCCTAAATACTGCACAGAAAACCTGCAAACCTGATGTTTACTGCAAGGAGGCTGTGAAAAACAAAACTGCAGTTTGCAACGAGAACAGATCAGCTCAAGGAGACAAGATGCACAGAGACTCTGAGCTGATCTGTAGTGAGTGACTACAAATCATCCCCTTCTCAACCAGCAGAGCTTCAAATTCAGCAGGAAGACAAAAACTCTTTAGTTATAACCTTCACAAGTTTTATATGATTTCAGCTGGGCTCACAAAGTCCTGCAGCACAACAAAGCAAGCCCTGCAGTCAGCAGGAGTGGCAGATGCATTACAAGAATGGGCTGAATGCAGCATCAGCAAAGCAGTGGGGTAGGTGGTATAAGGAGCTTATGTTCAGCTTGGTGGGAGAACAGTAAGTGAAGGAACTTCAGTCACCAGCCAGAAAGACCAGCCAAGATTATCTTGGTTGTCATATTTTGAAGGAACTTAAAGGGACATAAATAAAGGAATCAGCCATGAAGGATGAAAAAAAATGAGGCATTCAAGGAACACACATAAAGGTCTGACAAAGAGCTTTGGCAACACAGACACAGGAAAAGTTTATTAGGAAAAAAAGTGCAGCTTAAGGTTTCAGTTTAAATTAAAAAAGGGTAAAAAAATAAGATGAAAGAAACAACTGGCTAGTTTGATAATAAACAACTAGCACTTAGGAATAATTGAATCTGTGAAGTATTCTTGGCTGGTTTGGGGAGTAAGAAAATATCACTAGTTTAATTTTGACACAGCTGGAAGGAGAACCACTGTGGATACAGATTGATTTAGGCAGGCAGCCACAAGCTGCACAGTATCACTCACCTCAGCCTTTCAAGTCCCTATTGTCTTCTACTCCAATAAAATTAAAAAAGAAAAAAAAAAGAGGAAGAGTAAGTAACAAGTCAGACTGCACTAAAGCTATTGCATTTCCATGTTCAACTTAACCTCCTGTGTCATAATGGGTTATTTCATGTATCACATGTAAGTGCTGTTCTGATTGCTCTATCACTGGTGATAGTCAGAAGAGCTTTGGGTTACCTGAACCACCAAATTATCAACAGGACAGGTGGTAATGTGTTACCTCCAGCACTAGTGCCAGATCTGTTGAACGATGTAAATACTCATTTAGACATGTTTATTCTGAAACACTACCTAAACTCTATAAACAGCTTCAAAATCCAACAGGCATCTTCATCTTGAACCAAACAAACTGGCTCAAACATCTATGCTCACTAATGTTTCTCTGGAATTGCTTTTAGATACAAGCCAGAACACGTCCAGGGCAGACTTCAAGTTTAGAATTGGCTGTAACTGCAGATAAGGTCAGTGTAGGAACACTGAACTGTAGCCCGTGCAGAGCTTTGGTAGCACTGAGCAAATCCTTACGTTGGCTTGGCAGGAAATACATCACCTCATTTCAATTTGCCCCAAACTGCCCAAGGACATATTCTGACCCCAGTGACGCAGCCTGGCTACACCACACACCAAAGGCAACAGTGCCTGATGGAAATGGTGCCCATGCTCCCAGCCTGTGGGCAACACCACAGCAACTCCTCAGTCTGCAACTCAGCTTTACACTGCAGACACCAGGGAGTAACCACCACCAAGGCGTGGAAACATGCGCTGGGCCTTCCTGTATTCCAAAGCCACGACAGTTCAGCTACAAGGGTGGAACTACTCTGATATGAAGGCAGATGTTTAGAGCATATCTACTACCATTTGTAATTTGTACACTATTATCATGCAAGAATGAATCGGGTTTTATTTTTTGGAGGGAGAAGTGTTAGGACAATGCTAAAATCAACATTTCAAGTACTTATACACTGGTTTCTATCACAGTACTCCATGCAATACTAAGAAATTCTCCTGCACTGTTTCCAATTCAATACAAGCAGAGAGAAGTTGGGACAAGGCCAGGTAAGAAGAAAAACATCCCTCTTCTGATCTACATGTAGCTACTTTTAGAAAGCTGAGGAGGAATTAGTTCTAATTATAAAATATCCCCATTGAGAACAATATTTCAATCTGCTTTGCACAAAGAAGGAGCAAGGCAACACATCCCTCTGAGATGGGAAAGGTGTATTTGCTCAGTTTGAAAGCTGAGCAAGGCTTAACTTCATCTGTAAAATCCTAATCCAGATTTGAAATTTCTAAAAAGAAAAGAAAAACTAACAAAACACCCCCGAACAAACAAGAGACCTGCAAACCTTTCTACAAAGCTGGATTAAAACACAAAGAGCAAAAGACCACTCCCCCCAAAGAAAATCTCCTTCCTCACACCACCCAAATTCCTGCAGTTTATCCCCTGCAGAAAATGCTGTCAAAAGTTGTCCCAGTTACCAGATTTCTGCCCTTGTCAGCATCTGGACAATCGCTGTTCTAAGAATGCCAACACTATCAGATAATCAGAGCCAGTGACCCTCCAACTTGGCAGCAGTGTGCCCCACAGTACTCCTGCTATCTTTCCTTATTGCAGAGCATCAGAAAAAGCAGACGGAGAGTTTCCTTCAGGAGCATCACATGGCCAAGATCTCATAAGCCTTTTCTGTGCAGCAGTCAGCTTGATATCCTACTCTTCTCCAAGCAAGCCTTTAGGAATACTCAATATAGGCAGTTTATGCTGTAATGTCCCATCCATAAAAACTGGTATTTTTAACATATTTAACATTTTGACCATAATACATTACTTAAATAGGGGCTTAAATGTTTTTTTCTTTCATTGGCAACCAGAAGCCTCAGAAACAACTGACTGCAGAGCACATGCAGCAACATTTAGATTTGTACACCTTATTTCCATTAGTAAACTGCCATCAATTCTAGTTACAGTATTACCCAAACTACAGAATCCTAATTTTTAATCTTAAACCCCACAAGATGGCTTCGTGAATAACTATTTTGTGTAGGTATTCCAAGCCAATGGAACAGCTTAAAAACAAAGGCAGTGACTGAACCATGAGGTACATGGGCAAATGGAGCCATCTACAGAACTTTGAAAACCCAGGAACTCCAATCACAGATACAGCACATGCAACAATGGTAAGATTTCTACTTACTTCCTCATTAAATAATTTGCTAGTTTCTTTTTTAATAGGGTCTATAAGCTGGACCTGGCCTGCAGAGAAGCCCACTAGAAGAGAGACACTTTCTGCTGTGGCTGTTAAGTGATTGAAGTCGTGGCATGTAGGCTGTGTTCCTTTGTATATCCTTTTGTCTATTGGTTTGCTCAAGTCCGCAGCCTGCAAAGAGAGCAAACAGAATTAAAACAGTTTATCACAATGCGTGCACACAACCAGATCTATCTGAAAGTAACGTTTATACTAAGCAACAATTACCAAGTCACAAAACCCTCCTGTATTTATCAAAGACATCCAAGATCTTGTCAAAAGGTTTCTCTCTTTATATTATGCAAAATTTTGGTTTTCAATTTTGCTAAACTATACCACCCCTTGCATTTGCAACTACAGCACGTGACAAACCAACAACAACCCCTCCACAACACAAAGGCTCTCCTGAGTCAAGATCCCAAAAGGCTTCTCCTTCCAGAAGAGGCATTCCATCACAGAGACAATGCGTCTCCTACTTTCCCAGCAGCACCTCTCAATACTGAGTAAAACCCATTTTACATTAAAAATAGCATATTCTCAACACGATTCTTGAACTGTAAATCTATCCTTTAATAACAGGCAAACACAAGATATTATTCTCCATAGTTGCAAAAATGATCAACCAGATCCTAGGAGAGCATTTTCAAGGAACAGTGAGTGACTCAAGATGCTGATACTGTCATTATAAAATACATTTTACACCACTGAGCTTCAACGTAATTGTGTGTCTGACACTGAAAACAAAATTCAAATATAGCTCAGACAAAATAAGTGCTAACAAAACTGAGGAACTTCAATATAAACAAATGAAGATCTAGCACTGAAGTGTCAGAAAAATCAAAAGGAACAGAAAAGCAATTTAAAATGCTCTCTCAGTTGTGTCACCCATGTTTATCTTCATATCACTTCCAAACAGACAACTAAATCTTTCATCATCCAGAGATTAAACCCCACACTTTTAATATGCAAGATCATACATCAGGTTCAACTTTGTTTTTTAACCTCCCCATTTATGAGGCTGAGAGTCTGTAATTAGAAAGCTGCAGATACTCAACAATATTACAGGCCTCAGATGTAGCTGTGATTTGAGACTCGGATTCTAATTTTGATACATACTTTTTCAGTATTTCGAGTCAGAGGAAAGTGGGTCAGCAATAAAAGAGAAAGTGGACAAGCTTCACATGAAAGAGAATTGTTCAGTGTATTAAACCTGTGAGGATGAGCTCTGAAGAGCAGCAGATCCTTGGTATGCATGGAACTACACAGAGAGAGACAACTCGAACTGTCAGTAGGGAAAGATCCTAACTAGCTGCACAGGTGAGCCATTTCCAAGGCAAATTTCACTACAGGATATGCATGATAAGCATATATACACAACAGTATTGAAGTTGCACTTGTGTTTTACAGCATATATTATAAACCAGTTTAATCAGGTGTATGGCCTCTTGTTTGAAAACTCCACAATGAGATGATGTATTACAACTTCTAAAGTCAGCAGATTAAAAGTTACTCTCCAGAGCCCAGAGATCCATTATAAGCTAAAATAGAATATTACCACTACCTCTTCAAGGAGAAATTAACTAGAATACTGTTTCTACTGGGAGACCATCGGGTACTGCGCGTGCCTGGCACAGAGCACTCACAGACTGATGTAAACCTGAAGCTGAAAGATCAAATCACATTCCCTTGTCCCGTTTCGTCACTACAAAACAAGTGACAACAACAGATAACTCCCAAAATGAAGGCAGTGCTTCTATCTGGAAGCCAATTCTACAGAAACACAGATGCTTCCCTCCATTCCTCAAATAAACACAGAATTCAAGCAGAGCTGTGAGATTTGAGGTTCTGTCCTCTGGACAAAAGTTGCAGCAGGAACCAATGCCCGAGAACAAAGATCCATTCTAGACAGATCTCAGCCTGAATTATCCGGAATGACCAGAGACCCAGACGCCCCCAGCCAGCGGAAGGTGTGGCTATTCCCAGGTTCCTCTGAATCCTCACTGTCTCTTTACGCAGCAAAGAACCAATAGGTGGCTACGTTCAGACTTGACCTGTACCTCGCTCTTTTGTCTGACTGAGGCTTTATATCACTAGCTTTTGTTTTTGTTGTCCAACAACTTCGGTGTGACTCAAGTTTCCCATCTTATGAAATTATGTGGTAACAGATTTAATTTATCAGAATTTCATGTCTTGCTCTAAGCACAGACTTCACTGTGCTTGTTCTAGCTGTTTTCTGGGGACCAGATGGCAGTGAGAATCTGTCTGAACTTAAATGGAGTATAAATAAACTAATTCAACCCAGAATTAACCAGGCTTCTGCTGACAGGGATGCCTTGCCTTTTATTTACATGGCAGCTACTGCTACAGCGCAGTTGTGTCACAGAGCTCAGTCACATCCACAACCACAGAAGTACTCCTTTGGTAACTGAAAAGCAGAGCAGAATCAATGGGCATAAGAACTAGGAGACATTTTCTGTATTTCTGCGTGGTTGAAGGTTGCTACTGGATTTTGCTAACGACAAGAAAAGTGCTTACTCATAAAATTCAATCACGCCTGGGACTCAGCATTGCACTAGCTCACCACTAAGTCCATTTGCTATTTTGTGGAAGAGGTGATCCTTCTTCCATGTAAAAGAGCTTTTCTATGGGATCAGTGTCCATAACTGTCAAATCCTAAGATATGAACTGCCCCCCTCTCAGAAGAATGCTGTTGTACTTTGAAAAATACCCAGAAAGATCTTGGGATTAAGTGTTATCAGACCTGAAGGCTAAAAGCACAGGACCAGGCACCCTTCACCTCTGCTTGAGCTGGCAGCAAGCTATTTGCACACTTCCTGTCCCAGTGCCTTTAAAATTTTCTTCTGAAAAACACTCAGCACTGTTCCAGCCTGTCCACTTTGAGAAACTTGCTCAATGGTGGATGATTCATGGTGAGAGCAACACTTCGTAATGACGACTGAAAGCAGGTTGGGGCATCTAATGCAAGGCTGGGGATCAGCACCTTCCTCACTTACCTGTGCGAGCCTGGCCGTACATCTCAGCTAATCCAGACTCTGGTACCGGCACCTTGGCCGACTGACACCTGCACCCAAAGCCTGTTCCTCCACACAGGGCTACTGCAAATACCCCCTGGGCAAAGGGACGAGGAGTAACAGTTATCAGGCAACAAGGGGAGCCTCACACAGCACCTCGGTAAAGTCAGTCAGTCATACAGCTGAACAAAACTGCTGTACCTTGGGCACCAACAGCTTCCAAGTCCTGTCTGTGCACAGATTAAAACCAACTTAGAGACACTCGCAGAGGAAAAATTCATCAACGTGCCATTTAGGTTTTTGTGATTAACTTATACTCCAGAAATAAAACATGAACCATGGAACTGATTGTAAGACTTCCTACAATCAGTTAACTCTCACAGCACACTGTTTTAGCAAAATCACCCCCACTCTGCTGCGTAGGGAGGGGGGGGAAAAAAAAAATCTAACAGTCCAACAGTAGCCTATTCACCCTGGATTCATGACTTCCAGTGGAAAGGCAGTCAAATGAAACATATTAATCACAGCCTTAGGTACATAAACATTAGGAAGAAAATCCCCCCTTCCCCCAAAGGTACCTTAGTCCGAAGCAAATATTTACGTTTTCAGATTCTGATGTCTGAAATGTCTGATGAGGATGGGCATCAATAACCTTGGTTCTGTAGCTGTATGTAATTCTAAGGTCAAAGTCAGATTAATATCTATCCAAGATTCACTTTATTGATCCAAGACTTAGAGCTTTCATAATAAGATTGCCTAAACAGTGAATCACATTATTTCAAGTCACCATTTAATCATGCTCCTTGACAGATGTGATTTCTTCTTGTATCTTTTCTTTTCATAACTTACATTTGCAGCTTTCTGCAAATTTTTACTTGAATGAAATGTGTCAGACATTATAATTCTTTCAAAACTGAAAAACATCTGAGATAAGAAATTATTCATTATTTTATTTCAAGTAATTACAACTATAGCCATGAAAATGCTTCCTTTATGTACTTAATTATTAAAATTAATATCACATTTGCCAGGAGACCAGCTTTCAATGGGTCATAGCTGTGAGATTGAGGCAGAATAGGTCTAAGTCTGGAAGTGAAGGTAAACATTTAACAGAGATTTTACCACCAGCAAATTCTCTTTAAGAAAAAAATCTCTCTTGTCCAGAGAATTAATGGACCTTTAAGAGATAATTACAGATTGGCTACGTATGTAGAGCTCTAGTGCATAACAGCAGACACACAGGACCCAGACAATGTATTTTTGACAACAATTTCCTCAGCATTTCTGGAGCTTGGAATTCACAACTGGTTACCTGCAGCTCAATCTCTCTTCCACACCTTGCTGCCCAAGGGTTTAACAGCCCCTGGTGTAGAAACAGAACAATCTGAGAAAGCTGTGAATGTCATAACACTGTACAAGTAATAGGAGAAAAGTGTCCTTAGTATGATTACTGAGTGGATTTTATTGAACTTCACAGACGCTCTTTCAAACCTAGCTGAAGGCAACCCTTCCTAGGGTTGTATCTCCTAATGAAGAGGGAAGGGCCTTCCCAAGCAGATTTGTTTGTTGCATTAGCAAGGAGAGGAGACCCCTTACAGCTTGTTTCTTCTTCCTCCATGTCTGTGGGAGGAACACAAGGAAGTGGAGTTATCCCAGGCACTTCTGCAGAACTTTCTAGTGAACTCTATTCATTGTTTCTGTACTCGAGTTTCAGCCAGAAACCAGCTTCAATACTTCACACTGGAAATGTAATTACTTTATGAGCAAAGGAGTAGATTTCCAGGTTTTCCTATAGCTCATATACAGATTACTTACTACGAGCAACAGAAGAGTTTATAGTCACATCACTGTTGCTCCAAGTGATCTAACAGCTGACCCTGCTTGGGCCAGGTTAGTCCGGAGACTCTGAGGTCCCTTCCTCCCTGAATAGCCCTGGGATCCTAAGTTCAGGATCAACCAAAGCCGCAGCAGCAGCATGGCCACTCCCAGCTTACTGAAGAGGTCTGGTTTATGTCTTACAGAAACTTCAGGAAGCAAAAAAAAGCTCCAGGAACAAGTTCGTTGTCTTTCCCTACAAAAACATGCTCACTGATGTAGAGCAAAAGTTCTGCTTCGTTTACGTTAAGAGACACAGCAGAAAGTCCAGGCAATGCTTCCTGCAAGGATAAAGCCCTAACAAAACACTCTCCAGAGCAGCTGACAGTGCCTCAGCCTGTCGGTAACAAACTGGCTTCTACAACTGTAACTGCACAAAAGCTGACAGACTGCTGACTTGGCTTTCTCGGCAGAAAGTTTGAATTCTGGCAAGAACTTGCATCAGTTCCAGCATCCCTCCGGATTCACAAACCCTTCAGGTAATGTACAAGTGAACACACACCTGCAGGACTACTTTGAAAGCCCCCAGAAAACTTATTTTGAAAGCTTCTCCGCTTTCACTTAGAAACTAAAATAAATAAGGTACCAATTCTCTTTGGGATTCAACAGAGATCCAGGAGACAATCAACATTTATAATGTTGCCCTGTTTATTCATAGCTACAATAGGTTTCTTAAATGTCTGTTGTTTTTCCATACCTGAGTGATGTGCTCAGTTCTGAGGTTGTGTATTAGGTGTTGTGTGCACACACAGACTAGTTCTAAAGTGTCTCCTGAGCCTTGCAAAGCCATGAACACTAAGGAAACTTCAGCTCTTCATTCTGCAGCACTGCACTCAATGTGCCTGCTTTATATTAAAGTCACATTTGTAAGTCTCAGGAAAAATATTTCATTTTTAGTTTTGCTTTTAAAATTGGGCTGTTCTTTCAGCTCAGTGAACTGAAGCATCAGTAGCTTGCCACTTACAGCACTGTTCCCCATAAATGGGTTCCCATATCTTTGTAGAGGGTTTTTTTATAAGTTACAAAGCACTTGATTAAATGCTGAACAGGAACACTTAAGGCATGTGACAGTTTCTAGGATACTCTGTAAGAACAGCTCCGCTAGTAAAACAGGGACACCAAGTAATTTTATTTAACCTAATTTTTTTCAAGTGTTCCACACAATTCATCCATAACAAAGTCTTTAAGATCAATTTTGTACAAAGCTGCTTGCAAATTTGGGAAGCTACTTGATATTCTTCTCCCTTCTAGCTTTAATTCCCACTTAGGGCCATACAAGATATACATGACTTGTGAAAGGAGAAAAGCATTGCTTAACAAGATTTCAGTATTTATTCGTACAGCAGACAACTATGACCACCTACATTAAGAGAAAAGCTCTAGTCCAGATAACTGGACATAAATCCCTATTTAGGCAGAGATCAGTGTAGTTTTCTGAAGGATCCAATAAAATAATCATATTCTTTTTCCAGAAGAATTACTCTAAGCACTCAGTCAGAGCAAAGAGCACGCACTGGTTTAAAATAAATCTGTGTCATATTAACTGAACCAATGGTTATATAATTGGCAAGATCAAGAAAGTAGATGTGAACACCATAAAGAATGCATATAAAGGACAACGTTTGATTTACAACTTACCATAAAAATGTTACCTCTATTTCAGTAAGGCTGTAAACCAAAATATTTATCTGGTTACAGTGTAAGTCAGTACATTCTTCTGGAAGTTGTCTATGGTGAAAGCACCAATCTACCAATAACCCTAGGAAAAGCAGACACTTATTTAAAAAAGAGTTCAAAACCCTGTAAGAGCAGACTCCAAAAAAAGAGAAAAATAGGGAGTTTTTATTTGTAAATCCCCATTCACTTGACAGGTGCACACAGAATCACCTTACCCTTTGTTTGTCTACATGACAGGGCAAACAGTACCAAAGCAGGACAGGAATATTAACACAGCTGAACTACTTCAGGCCAGGGAAGCTGAGAGAAGCTGAAACAAGGATTTGAACCCCTCCACACAAAAAATCCCTCCTCTGTCTTCTGAGCAGAGAATGCTGCTGCTGCTGCCTCCACCTGACACAGCCAACAGAGGTCCCAAGTCCCTGAAATTGTTCCTTTAGGAACTCAAGGTGTTGCTCATTTGGTAAAATTTTCACCCCCGCTGATACTGCTTCCCTTGAGTGGAAGACCAAAACACACAACTTGTGACAGCACTGTTCAAAAAGCCAAAGTGTCCCAATGACCTGACCATGACACAGCTCTGCAGAGCAGCTCCTGGGCAGTCCTGACAAGGTTTGGGAGCCTAGAGGCTCCAAAAGTAACTCCTACTAACCCCAGGAAGCAGACTGGAAGCACTCCAAGCAGCTCCAGCTGCACTATAATCAAACCTCTAAAATTTCCGGAAAGTGACACAACGCTGGAACTTAACTTTTCAAAAGGTGCTTGTTTCTACATATTTAACAAAGTCAATTTTCTATTACACCTGCAGAAGGCAACCTGCTCCCTTTGCTCCCTAGGAGCACTCGAATCACACATTTCTATGAGACAAAGAGCCTCCTAAACAAAGCCAGGGACACCCACACTGAAGGTGAGCTAACAAAAGCAATATTGCACAGTTGCTTTTGCAAAGTTCACCTCGTTGTGGTTGTCAGTTAATGACAGGATCAACTCAGATGAAAACCGAGACTTTGACTCCAGCATTATGCATTTGGTCCCACTAAATCTGTAAACAGGCTGGTTAAACTCAAACAACTCTGAACACAGTCACTGTACCACACTCCCAACAGACATGAACTGAATTAGTTATGCTATTTTGGTTTAAGCAATTAGTTGCTTTTTTTATAATAGGAAGAAGGGAGAAGGTGTGATGTCAGCATTATTGTCTCTTCCCAGTGGCTGGTCTGCACAACTTTGGCTCAGCTGTAGCTCAGCCTGCTGGATAAAAACCTCTCCAGCAGAAACCTAATTCAGAATCACGTATGTTCTGCATGTGATGCAGACACCTTCCTCCTCTTCTCCCCCTACTCAGCTCTTTTTAAGAACATATGTAAGAAAGAGAGCTCACTGTGCAGTTTTAAGTTCAAAATAATGATGTCTCAGGGCTATTTATAAACCATGGGTAACAGGTCACACTTTTATGCTGCTCTCCCCCTCATTAGCTTACAAATTAAGATCCAGATTTAACAGGTCATGGCACATACGTCCTTCATAATCGTGGACTGCAGAACTGGACCACAATCCAGGACTTTTTAGTCCAGTACTGTTCCTCCAACAGGAGGCAGATATGCATTACAGACATAAATTCATGAAGTCAGCTGCATTAATGGATTATTGTCCATCCTAGATTTCTTTCACAAAGCCACTGCAAATATGGAAATTTAATAAACCTTATGGGATGTTTTTGCACATGAAATTGCAAATGTTGCCAGATCTTGTTTAAAAGCACACTTCCTCTTCACTGTCCACTTAGATTACTAAAGCTAAACACCCTGGTAAAGGCAAGTATGTGGGAAAAAGTGTTACTTCTGAATTTTGTTCCCCTCTGATTTTACTGAACACCTTCTTGTTCCCAGGAAGACACGATGTTGTCTAACATTCCTTCTATACACAGCACTTATGTAGCTCACTACAATAAGCAGTCCTGTCGGTCTCAGTGTTCCCATGGAAGTTTTCAGCTGTCACAGTTTTCACCATTTCTCTGAATATGTTTAAAAATAATTTGTTCCAGACCTCTATCAACACTTATAGATGGACCTACAGATTCCACAGAATTAACTAGGTTGGAAAAGACCTTTGAGATCATCAAGTCAAATCTATTGCCTAACATCATATATACAACATCATATGATCTATTCAATTGTTGCTAATACTCTTCCCCATTCCATTTCTTACAATCAAGGCAGTCACCTATAGCAATCCCCTCTTTTTGTGCAGTGGCTCCAAACTGACTCAAGTATCTTCCTCTACTGTGTGCCACCAAAACATTAGAGGGAACACACAATCCTGCTCATTCAAGTAGCATAACTGCACCTCCCAAATTTCTTACAGCTGCCTCTTGCCCATTAGTCAGTCAAATGAATCCACCTTCAACTTCTGCAGCTTTTCTCCTTTACTTCTTTTCCTGAAGTTACGGATCTACCTCAGAACTATAAACTACCAGATGTTAGCTTTAGTGGGATGAAAGAGTTTTATTTACTGTGGCTGATCAATGCCACAGTTCTCTTCCTGTAGCTTCCAAATTCTTACTTTCCTTTGAGTTAAGCCCTAGTATAATCTTCCAGATGTTTTCATGTTCTACTTTTGTTTTAATTATAAAGTGCTCAGTAAGTCCTTTTTAACGAGGTCAGCAAAAAGCACAGCCTAACCTGTAATTCAATAATATAACAGTTACTGCTCATAACAAGAACTCCTGAACACCATAAACTGTTTGTTCCATCAGCTCCAACATTCCATGTTCCAGTAACACTACTTCTCAATTATAACAACATCAAGCCTCCCTTCCCAAGACACATGTGCTGTCAAAGGCAGAGGCAAATTCATCACAGTTTCTCAGTAATAGCCTAAACTGCTTTCCCTGAGCCTCCAACTCTCCACCATAATCTTCCATCCAGGTTACGCAACACAGTAAGTGATGAGGTGGAGTCACATGTCAGGCGAGGTGCTCACAATTGCAACGCCCAACTCCAGCTCTAACCTCAATCCTCAGGAAGTCTTTGGAAGTTCTGTCTCTCTCAAGCCACAGACTGGCCTTTCTAAACAACAGCCTCCCCTCTGGGGGACGAGACATTGGAAAAATGCATGGAAATACACATATTAATTTACATTCAGAAAGAGAAAACCGAATGCATGATTTGAATGTGACCACATCTGTGGAAAACTGAGCAGCAGGTCATATGCAGTAGATCAGATCTTGCCACAACACACTGACAGGACTATAACATGAAATACTGTGATCACAGACAGCTGATTACACCCTACCAAACTGCAAATCATCCCATTAAAATCCCCACATATAGATCTTGGTTACAGTTAGCAAGCCTTAAGACAAACAACTGTGGGAAAGTGAATTAAATATGGCAAGACCTTTAATATACACAAATAATTAAAATATATGTATGCAATCATGAACATAGACACACCACTAAATACATATAGATCATACATACATGATCTAACAAACACAATCATTAATACAGACACATATGCGACAGACAGTCACATTTGTGGAATGAGACACTGTACACTGAAAATATGTCAACCTTGATTACAGTACTTAAGTAATTTCTATCTCCAAGAGGCTGTTGTATTCACTCAATGCCCTTACAGTTAGAGGGCAAGCCAACAAAGAATCTCACTCTTCCCTGCTTGGGAATATTGCCTCCTTTGTGCAAAACTCCAGCAATTAGGATTTGCTTGAAAAAATAGGATTTTTAAAACTGTATTCATTGGAAAACTGATTCTAATAAATTATAAACAAGTACGTTTGCTCTCTGAAGCAATTATTTCACTTCACAAGTTTTCTTTTGTGTATCTTAGTTTCCAAACTTTGGCATGAATTTCCTACTGTGTTTGCCATGGTAACCAAGCAGCCCGAGCCTCTACTTGAAATTCCATTTAACTGTTTAGCATTGCATATTGATCGAGATACATTAACATCCTAATGTACTCCAGAGAGGGGAGCTGCAATTCTCATACTGCAGGAACCACCTTATTAACTACTAAAAACATCAAAGGGTTTTTGCTGTTGTTTAAAATGGCAGGGCAATGGGGAAACTTCATTGCCAAAGACGAGCATAAATAGCTGTCAAAAAGAGAATGCACTCAGATGTGGGGAAAGGAGTGTATTCACTACAAAAGGAGCTACATTAGAGCAGCAGAGTTTCTATTTGACTATCTTCTCTCCTGTGAATGAAGACACGGTATTCATGTCAGAAAGGAAAATTTGCTCCAACAGTACATTTGACTGAGACAGTTTCCCTGCATTAAAGCTTGTTCCCTTGGTGGAGAACTGCTCTGTTCCAGTGCAAGAGGGGCCAGGTAATGGGCTAACTTGAAGTTCTAGGATTGGCATTAACAAAGGCAAAGGCAAACCACAGCTGCTCACTGGTCTTAGATTCTTCTTCAGATTGGAAGCTTTCTTCAAACATTTCTCTCAAAGACAGGATCATGAATTAGAAAACATCTGCTTTAAGAACATGGCATCTTTTCTGACTCCTACAAAACATAGCAAATACCTCAGTATACTAAAATTTATATAAAAGTAAGTACAAAACAGATTAGAAAAATCTGGAAAAAACCAGGCTTTCTGATCTTTTTTCAGTGTCACTACACCGTATGATCAAAAAAACCCCCCAAAAGTAAGGGTTGGCTGGTCACTTCTTTGTGTAATAAATTAATGCACCCAGTATTACCTGATGTTACAGTTAAAATCTCATCCTTTAGCTCATGGCTAAGGTTAGGATGAAATAGTTCTGACCTAACATGCCTGCTATCTAAATGCAGACTTAGTATACAGAGAACCATCTCCAAGAATACTCAAACCAAAACTACTCCTCCTAAAGCTTCCCTCTAAAACTGCTGAGATATTGTAACACCCATTTAGACACCATCAAACATTCCCTGCTCTTCCCATGACACCTGTTCCCCCTCCTCAGTCCCTTACAGTCATTTCCTCTCCTGGATCTAAAAGTCACTAAGGTGGCCTCACTGGGTTCCATCCAGAGTTGGATTTGTATCACTAAAAATAAATTTTCTTCATTCTGTTCATCTGGCTCAGCTCTAAGAAGCTTCTGGATGAAATCTTCTGCCTCTTCTTCAAATCCATTCTGTACTTGCCTTAAGGTCTTGGAGCCCAGCACACCACAATATTTTCATTCTGCAGTTCAACTATGAGCAATTGCTTACAGCAGAGCTGCTCAAAGAGCAGGATTCTTCTGAATTAGTACTAAATTTTTCATGTTTGGGATTCATGGGAGATCTGGTAACATCTCATACATCTAGAGAAGGGTTTGTATTATTTATTCTCTCCTTTCTTTTCTTCCTTTTATTGTGACTCAAAGGAAATTTTGCGACTGCTTTGCTCAGAAAATTGAATCACATGCTTCTTTCTCCAGTTCTACATTAGACATCTTTCTCTCTTAGTAGCTTGAGTTGAAATTCACCTCCAACACAAGCAACCAGAATTTCATACAATATTAAAACCATCTTTTCAATGGCTTGTACAATGGCACTAAAGACATTTTCTTATTTCTGTTGGTAAATCTCATTTGATACATCTTGCATTTATCTCCTCCAGCCTTTAACAGCTGTATCACAAGCTGGCTCAGCTTGCAATTAACACTACACTCTGCTTATCATCTTTTCAAAGCTTTATTGCTGAAGCAAAAATTCAAATGTATTTTTCCAATGAATTTTCACTTCAGCTACTGTTGTGACATCAGCTTGTTTCTCCTCATAAAATAATTCTGAACAGTGATGCCTCTCAAGGTTATAAGCATAATGTATATGCTCTTACTTCTGTCTCGGTGTCACTAATGAAAATATAGCTTCTGAAGCCACTCCTAGCAGAGCTCAACTTGAAGGTCTCTTCTCAGCAGTTGTCTCAGGTATAAAGAACTAAGTTGTAAGTCTCTCAATATTTCCTGAAAGAAATTCCAAGTTCTAAAACTCCCTCATTTTAAATATCCATTACATGAATCTGAGTTTGCCAGTTCGTGCAAGGCCATGAACTTAAGTTACAACTCTCCCTTACTACCAAAGTGTTACACCAGAGGGGCTGAGTCCCTGAACTTCAAATAAAGCTGTCTTTATAATACATGCTGTACAATAATGCTTGCCCACTACAGGGAGATCTCTTACTGTCACAAAACAAAATCCCCCAAACCTAACACAGAAGTCTACTATATCAAAATTTCAGAAACAGAAAGAGGATTTCTTTGTCATGGAGGCGGGGTGTGTGCTGAATAGCACTCCTGCATGTTTTTCTCTATCTGAACACAATCAAGGATAAGCCTCAAGAAAACACCTGCCTGCTGCTGAGCCACGGGCAAAGGGTATTTAGCAGGTATTTTCACTGCTAGGAATATGGTGATTTCAGAATAGTACAGAGCACACCAGATATTCACGGGCAGGGAATAAAGTTCATGCTGGAATACTACTTGGAGGCTGCCACCAGCTGTGTAAAGAACATACCACCTTCTGTAGAGATTGGAAGGCACTGGAGCACACATTTTAGTCTCTTCACTTCTGAGGAACTGAGGAAATGAAGTGTACTAAAACAATTGTCTCTTTCGTTAACTACGCTTCATAATTAAGTTCTGCAAGGCTCTCAATATTTATGCTTAGTTAACTGTAATTCCTTTCTCAATAGTTACATTTTAGTACCTCCTAACAGATTCATAGCTCTAAAGTAAAAACATAGCCGTTACCTTTTGGATTTTGTTCTTGCTCCTTATTCTCCAGTGGATCCTTTAATTTCCTCCTACTCCTACAGTCTAGTCACACTGTTGCCTACACTTATAATCAGTCCTTTCTCACCTGTTTTTAATGCTGAATAAGGCATGATTCAGATGAGTTAAACAGAGATAAAACACATGTTGTAGATGTAAGAAATTAAAATAAGGCAAATAGATATGTAAATATTAAATGGATTCCAAGCAAAACCACATATTCTGGCACAATTCATCAGTTGTTCTCACTCAGTTTACAGACTCACTTGCAATACTTATTAAACACTTAGTAAGTTACTTTCACTGAGAAATTGTTTAAATTGGCTCAGGTCTGCAAGCAAAACTGGTTAGAAAATCATCCCTCTTAAAGGCAACACTTACTTAAATTAGAGCTGGCAGACTGCTTTCAGATGGCACCCAAAACATGGAACAAACTGGAAACATTGCATGACTTAATTGGAGCGTCATCCCCACGATGTTCATCTCCTCCCCCTGTGCACACAAAAAAGTTACCTGACCTGCAGGACGAGTGTTCTAGTCAGTCACACCTCCAAAGTCAATACTTTCACTTTCCCCTTGAATCCCATTTTTTTCTTCTCCAAAACACTGGCATGGTTTTGTTATGATACTGGAAAAATGCACTTGAGCAATAGGTGCACACCCACCAACAGCAAACACGGAGGCTGACGGACAAAAGCAGAAACTGCGTCTGTTTTCTCTGTAAAGTGACCAGACATCCAAAGTATCACAGGATCACAGGATATTCCAAGTTGGAAGGGACCCACGTGGATCATCTAGTCCAGTATCTACTATCACAACACAGAATTAAAATACACAACACAAAATTAAATATCCTGTTAAAAAATAAGGCTGCTGTAGCTTCATCACTGAAGTTGTTCAAACTTCATTTCCTCTAACTTTAAAAAGATCAAAATATAGTAACACTTAAAAGTTGGCTTTTCAAATGTGTTTGATGGCAAAAAACCCCAACCAACAACATCTGCAGTCTCTTGACAAAACCCTAATGTTTCCCAATTTCAGGAGGGAAGCTTAAAGCAGAATATTCCTCTCTAAAGGCATCCTGAAGTATTGAAACAAACAAACAAAAAAACCCCAACCCAGAGACCTTAAAAGATACACAAAGAACAATTTAAAAGTCTGACTGATTCATGGAATCCACATTACAACTTGTCTTGATTTAGCTGAAATGTGGAAGCTACTATATGATCATCATTACATCAGGGCAGGTTCAGTAGGCTTGAAGTGAAGTGTAAGTTCATGCTGTGTAACAACATATCCAATACACATCCAATGCACTCATAACACACAGGCAAATAGCAGTGGGTTAAGTTTCCACACTGGAATTAATCTCTGGAAGTTTTCCCCATCTCCTTTTCAGCTCGTAAGATGAAAAGTTATTTCTTTAGGAGAGGAGAGTTAAAAAAAAAAAAAAAAAAGGCAGCAGCCGAAGAGCTGAGGATTATCCGTTGCTATAACAAAACAATGTTTGAGTCCCACAGTGTAAATTCACTGCTTGGAAGAAAAAATTATCTGCTAAGGAAAGCAGTTTGAATAATTGTACCCTGCATTGCCCCGTTGCTATAGAAACTTCCTTCACTGTAGCAGTTAATTGCTAATCAATTTATTTTTTTTCATTACAAAACTCAATAAAAGTCAAATACAACATTGTAACATCCATCCAGCAAACCCGAATTGGGGTTTTTCTGGCTACTGTTGGGGTTTGTAAGCCATACAGAATTGCTGGACATTTTTGATACAGTGTTTTTATCAGGCCTGTAATTCCATCGTGTTGCAGCATGTTAAGAAATATTACTAGAACAAAGCCCTAATTACTTCTGTACTAAAAATAAGATGGAGCTGGCTCTTCTCCTAAGAGCACTGGAACAGTCCCACAGAAGTTCTGCGACTAAAATACTGAGCAAATGTTTAACCTGTGCTCCAAAACCAGGATGAGGCCCGTTGGTTTATGCTTTTTGTGGCTATATATAGTAACAGGCAGATGAAATAACATGGTTGCTTTAACTATTGTCCTGAAGTTACTAATTTGCAATGCACCTTCTTTCTGGGCTGAAGACATTTCATTACAACTCAACCCAACAAGGTGGAAAGTGTTAGAGAACAAGAAGAGAAAACAAATACCAGGGACCAAATGCCTGACCCAGATACAGTCAGCTCTGATTTCCCACAATCCCAAATGTCCAAGTTCTAGGATATCACTCAATCTGCACAGTAGAATCCTCTTTCAGAAGTTTTAGTGCAAAAGGCAACACGTTCCCAATTTCAGCACCAGCTTTCTCAATAGCCTTACTTTAAAGTAAGCACAGTATTAAGGTATTTTAAGTAATACAAGTGTCGACAGTTTCACTGGTACTGATATTATGTGGAAAAAACCCACAACCTTTGGCCTGCTATTAACCACTTTCTTTAAGAATTACCACCAAAGGGCTAAAAGTGTTTCACATATCAAACGGTCACACAACACCGTCTCTTTCCTCAGGCTCATTTTTGTCTCAGGAGTAGGAGGGGGTGATGAGACTGTCCATTGTCACCGACAGACCCTGCAGACACAGTGCTGCCCACACCTCAGGCACTTTGCTAAAGGTCCTCCCAGGAGTCTGAGGGCACAGGACACAGCCCAGCTATTAAATCATCCCTCCCATCCGTGTGTGCATACTAATACCAGGCACAGTAGGGATCTTTTCTGTCAAAAATAATCGTACCTTTAACCACCACTGATGTCAGCAGACTGTCCAAACCTAAACCTCCTTTACATCCACTTGCACTGCAAGTACAAGACACCTGATAACCAGAGGTGATACAAATGAAGAAAGAGTTCCCAACGGGGTGAGGAGAAAAGCATTTTCTAGCCTCGTAAAGTTGACTGGACTTCTCCAAGCCCTGATTTTATTAGCATTCCCCTTGCCTCTCATGTACAAGGCAAAGCCTCCACCAATTCAGGACTAACAAAACAGACCAACCAGACTAACACCCGTACAGAGACCTTTTGCAGAAGGTATGTTCACCCTTGCTGGATGCCAGGTACCCACCAAAGCCACTCTATCACTCCCTTCCACAACTGGACAGGGGGGAGAAAAATATAGCAAAGTTCGTGAGTTAAGGACACAAACAGATTACTCACCAATTAGCATCACAGGCAAAACAGACTGAACTCGAGAATATTAACTGAATTTATTACTAACAAAATCAGAACAGGATAATCAGAAGTAAAACTGAATCTTTAAAAAAACACCTTCTCACCCTGTCCCTCCCTCCTTCGCAGTTCAACAATCAGAGCAGGGAGAGCTGGGAATGGGGGTTACAGTCAGTTTATCACAGGTGGTTGTTTCTGTCGCTGCTCAGAGAGAAAAGTCCTTTGTCTGCTCCAGAGCAGGGTCCCCCCCATGGGAGACAGTCCTCCACAAACTTCTCCAACATGAGTCCATCCCACAGGCAACAGTTCTACACAAACTGCTCCAACATGGGTCCCTTTTCTACAGGATGCAGTCCTTGAGACACAGCCTCCTCCAGCATGGGCTCCTCTCCACAGGTCTGCGGGTCCCTGATAGGAACCTACCCCAGCACAGGTTTACTACAGGTTCACAGCCTGGGTCTCAGCCACAGGCTGTAGGTGGATCTCTGCAGCCCCATTACCCTCCATGGGCTGCAGGGGCACAGCTGCTTCGCTTCACCAGGGTGTGCAGGGGAATCTCAGCTCCAGCACCGGGAGCACCTCCTTCACCACCTTCAGCACTGATCTGATGTCTGCAGAGCTGTCCCACACACATATTCTCACCCCATTATTCCCTGACCACAATTACTTCTGCATAATAACTTTTTCCCTTCTTGAATATGTACTTTAAATATGGTATAAATATGTTATGACAGGCATTAGTGTCATTCCTGGTGGGCTCAGCCTTAGCCAGAGGTGGGTCTGTCCTGGACAAGGCTATCAGTAGCTCTGCTGGACACAGGGGAAGCTTCCAGAAGCTTCTCACAGAAGCTACACTACTACGACAACCTGGCCACCCAAACCCTGCATAAGGTGTAACCCATTGCTCAGAGGAAGCTGCCACTAGACACAGCTGCAGTAACTCAGACAATAAGCACTTTGTTACACTAACAATTAAAGCAGGGATCACCTGGGCATCGAAGCTCTTCAGAACAGTGTGCCCCATCTTTCTCATTCAGCAGTGACAACGTGTGTGTGCCCATCCTTAACCATGTCAGCTCCATCTCCTGAATTTACAGAGGCTGCATTTTGGCTAAAACACAGAACTACACTTAAACAGCCACTTCATTGGCACAGAAACTATTCTGCCAAGACTGTTAGGAGGTCAGAAGTGTCACCTGGAACAACAGCCTAACAACCTGAAGGCGTTAGCAAAAAGTACATGACACAGACACAGGTTATCCTGTACAGGGATCACAAGTTCCACTGCCGGAAAAGCCATCCCAATTGTTAAACTGGTGTGAATGCAACTGGACAGTCACCTCTAGAGGGGAAGGAGCCCAGGTTCACACTGTGAGGTAACAGCAAGTTATTTCTTGAAGTCACCTGTTGAGATATACAGCTAATGCTGTTAAACAGGAACACAGTCATACCGCGCGTATTTGCAGTCCCCGTCCCCACATGTGACCAGTACTGGCATATTCACAGAGCTTCCAGCTTCACGCATTCACAATTGCACGTACTCCCAATTTTTCCAAGTTTACGTATTCACGGGTTTTTCCCCTGCCAAGAGCATTCACGGATTGGGCGATTCACGGGACCCCCAGGAGACCCGTAAGCCAGGAATTTCAAGGTAGGACTGTAATTCTCTAGTCAACATAAGTGTCTTCTTTTACACGCTCCTCCCTGTATTGCCAAAAGACGTCTTCGGGAAAAAACTCCTGGATCACTATTCCACACCAAACAGGCACGCTTCAAAAAAAATAATTTGGTTGTTTGTAGGCAGTAGAACAGTAATTTGCACTGACACACCCTGACACATGCAAACTGGGCTGCAAGACAGATAAGAAACCCTGCGTTTGGCAGTACATAGGATATCAAACTTCAAAAGTGTCACTGCCTAAACACGCAACAATCCCTGCTCTCAAACTCTTTGTTAAAGGTAGACCCTCTTGACACCTTAAGGGCAAGTAGGTAGCTACTGAAGGTCTCTGACCACTCTCCTATTAAAAAGGCTAAAGAAAAGGAACTGTGATAAATGCTTCCATTCAAAAAGAAAGTGTGAAAAAGAAACCCAACAATCCTGTACGAGAAAAAGGGAGAAATCTGAGGGAAAATGCAGACTAAGGCTCCATCTATGACTTCACAATACATTATTAAGTTGATGTTTAGAGGCAGTACTTGCTATTTAGACCACTAAAACATGCAAATCCAAGTATCTAAACTGTATTTTAAATCTTAACATGACTTAAAAATAAATCATTGCATACTGAAAGTAACCAACAGAAACCCCAAAAAAAGCATTTCAGCAGCTTCTGCCAAAATATCATTTCAATGATACAAGTTTGAAGTTGTCACGGTCATGCTCCAATACCCATCTCAAATATCAAGAAAACCTGCAGAACTTTTGTAGAAGGATTAGGTAGAAGAACTATGAAAAAAATCCTTAGAAATAAACTGCCACAGTTTAACTATAATGAGACAAGAACTTTTAGAAGTCCGTATTTTTTAGGATTACATTTGTAAGTCAGGAAGAGAAGACATTTATGTTACTCGGATTCAGTTATTCTTGTGACTGTGCAGGATAAAGTGTCCTTGAGGCATCAAATGGTTCAAAGAGTTTATTTCACCAGACAATTCAATGTATATTGGCTCCATTCTCTCTCCTGTTGTGACTGCTCCCCTTTAGCTGAAAGGAAGCATCAAAGCCATAAACTTGAGCACTCTCAAAATTTTATTAAGTTAAATTTGTTGCTTAGACAAGCATTTAAGTCTAATAAAGCACTTCATCTCTAGTTGTACAAAAACTGTGCACTATTACACCAAGAACTACCTTCCAATCCCACACAGTTAAAAAATAGTAATAAAAAATTATAAATATTAGTTCTTTCACCATTACAGCCACACATGAACATTATTATTAACTCATGAAATTAAAGACTAATTATAGTTGGTAAACCAAAACTGAAATCAATTTGCAGCAAGTATCTATTAGAGATCTATCACTGCATTATGAACAGCTGGACTGAATAATGCAAAAGAAATCCCAGTGTAAGTCAGGACACTGCCACTGGAAAGGTTTCAGCTGCAGTGGCTGCTGGCCCTGCCCACAAAGAGCACAGGGCTGTGGCCAGAGCACCAACAGCTGCTCAACAGGAGCCCAAAAGGCAACAGCAGCTGCTCTGTTTGAAGCCAAAGGGTGGGATGTAGATGCTAAAAAAGGGACCTAAAAGTGGCATGAGGTAAAGAAGGAAAAACACTGTTTCTGAGAAGGACACAACCCAGTTTTATTTTAACTTACTTTAATTGTCTTTTTTCTTTAAGCTTTCTAAGATAGTAACAGAAATATTAGTCACTATTGGCACTAAATGGCACCATTTCCAAATAGTAATTTGCCCAAGTGTGTCAATTCATATTCACCACAACTGGACATAGTGGCCCTTGGGTGCTTGTCCTTCAAAAGAAAGTATTTCCAATGGTTCCCTTTAGCCAGAAAACTACAATAATACTTCAAACTAGGGCACTAAATCTGATTCTGGGATGTCAAACAAGACAATTATGGCTAGCAATTCTCTCCGAGGTGCATCTAGGCAACCTTTAATTAGAGCTTGAGGCACCCCCAATGTACATTTTAACTATTAACAGTTAACTATTTAACTGGTTTGCAGACTGTCAGATGTCAAAGTGTAATGCAAACTCCTCGTAATTTTAGCACATGGCACAACGTTTTTGTAAATATTCTAACAAAGCTGCTCCACAAAACTCACCACAGGCAGAGAAGTGTTTGTTAAAAATGACCATTATTTGCATCTGTGAAACATTATGACTAAAATTTTGTCAATCTGCAAAGAATAAGTGCCACAATTGTTAGGTATTTACATCAACTTAAATTCCCCCAACTGAATTCATGTGAGTGCAGTATTACTACAAATATACTCCAATACAAAACAAAAAAACCCCAAATTATAACTGCAGTGGCAAATAAACAAAAAAACAAACAAAACCCCCAGCCAACCACACACACTAACATTCACTGCCTATAAAATACTGCACACCAAATAGGGGGTTTGGCCAGCACAGCCCAGCATTCATTCTCAAACATGCCCAGCCAAACTGGATAAATGAACTGTTACCTCAGAGAGCAATCCTTCAGACAACACAGTGCAATGGCTCACTGGAGTCAAACAGTTGTGATTTAGGGTTGACGCACAGATTATGACAAGGAAAAGCACTACAGGGTAATACCACTACCTACAGCTCAGACACAGACCCCAGATAAAAATCATCCTGCAAGCTCCGTCAAGTGCAGATATTCCATCCTCCTCCACAACAAGAAACATTTAACAGTGTAACTGTCATTTTAAAGCAGCTTTTTAGTCTTTCCTTTTAATACAGTCCTAGTTGCTCTACATAAGGCTCACAACAAAATTAAATGCTGAAATCTACCTGTGTACCTGTAATCTACATTAACCCTTCACTACCTCCATCAGCAGTGTCATTGAAAGAACAGGGTCACGAAACAGCCTGTCCTCCAGAAAAGCCTGCAGGAATATTTTGAAACATGTCTCATCAATCCCTAGTACAGAAAACATCCATCTGCATCACAAAACTCAAGAGTGGTGAGCATATCCTCCCATTAAACACCTGAACAAATTCTCGAGAGGCTCTCAAATACCTTCACAACCAGAGACCAACAGGTAAAGTACAGCTGATCCAGCCTCAACACCTCCATGGCTAATCTAGTCCCAATGAAGCAACCATTATCTCTAAAAGAGAGAGAATCAAAATCATTCAACCAGAAACATGGGGATTTCTTGGAAAAAAGAAATCTACAACACAACAAAATAGATTTACAGAGTGTCACATCAGCACGCCTGAGAAGCACAAAATATGCCAATTCCTTCAGCAGGGAATAGGGGTACCTCCTCCCAGGTGCAGGATGGCTCGGGACACCTCAGAGAAAAGCTCTGCTGTCTTCACTGTGGTACTTCCATCAGTCACCTTCACCTGTCATCTCTTTGGCAATAACAGCGATGTTTGATTCTGGTATAAATCGATATTTAAAATGCAGAACACGTTGTAGCAGAATTCAACAGTCACAGCAGCAAACCTTTCTTTGGTACCAAAACCACCGAGAAAAATCAGACTGTAAGCACCGGAACAGAGCCACACAAGGTAAACTCCCCAAAAGCAAGCACCAAACCAATCTGTCTTCTGAAAAAAAATAACTGGACTAGAGAAAAAGATCAGCAGCAATGTTAATGCATGGTCTTTAAGTTCTGTGAGAGACTTTCAATAATGGAAGAGAGTACATATGAAGTTTGTAAATGACATCAAAACTGGAAGGATTTTTTGCATTATGCATCAGAAAATTAGAAATAAAAACACTCCCTGATAAACTTAGTAGAACAACATTCAAGGAAAATGCAAAGTGATGTTTATAAACAACAACATAAACCAAGGCATGGGTAAAAATGGAGAAAAGCAGCAATATGATGAGAAACAATCCAAGTGAGTCATCACTATGAGCAGGACTCAAAAATGTCAACACTATTCAATATGTTAGTGAGAATATTAGAAGACAAACACAGCAGGCAATAATTCCCCCTTGCTCTGTACTGAAGTCACAGTGCAGTGAGTCCAGTTCAAGTACCACAAATACAAGCCAACAGAGAGGAAAGCAACCAAACATTTGGAATTCATGATCTGAGAAAAACGGTTGATGGAACTAGATTTATTTACCTTAGGAAAACTGAGAGGACAAATTAATAACTTTTCAAATAAAAGCCAAAGGCAATACTCAACTGTCCTCTATGTCCACAGTAAATAACTGCATTCAGCCTGTTTTGACTTTGGGTTCTTTTTTCCCTGAGCAAGTTTACTTAGATACTGGAAGGGGAAGAAAGGAAACTAAGCAGCTAAAAACAAAGTTATTTAGGGAGACTGTGGAATTCTTGTTACCGCAAGCTTAAGAACTGGTTTAAGAACTGAGATGTGGGTTTACTTCGCTCCACTTCAGAGCTACTGTGCCTTCTTAGATCTTTCACATCTCAGCATTTTTATAGCTCATGCTATTAGAACATACATCTTTCTCAGAGGCCTGACACAGCCTAGTGATCTCTAAATATGCAATAATATAAATTCACATTCCCATGACATCTTGAGGAAATTTGCTGGTTTTCACAGATTCCACTTCCAACCCAGAACTGTCTCGCACTGCTTTTCCCAGAGCAATACATTGAGCACAGCGACAAAAGCCACCCATCATCATACTGTCAATGAACAAGACCCCAGGTGAACATCTGTAGAATGAAAGTCACCATCAAGGATAACACTTCTCAACTGCACAACAAATACTCCCATATCAAGCAAGATATTAAACAACATAACTTAGAGAACAGCACGGGAAGGAATCCTACACATCAATCTTTTTACTGATAACCAGGAACTGCCAATGTGTCGACTCTCAATGAAAGAAACTGAGATATGAGATTATTTTCACCTCAGTACAAGTAAAATTTCTAAGCCACCTGTCCTACATAAGGATAAGAAGACAGTCAACAGGTTCTGCCCTCCATCAAGTTGTGCTTATCTTCACGTGTTTCTACTCCAACACACTGTAATACTCCACAGTCAGGAACAGACTTGCTGCCTCAGGGGGCTGCAAGAAAAAAGTGGAACTAAAGACAAAGTTTGTTTTTGCGAGAAAGTGGTTCCTAAAAAATGACACAGCCGAGGTTAGGAAAGTGCCACATCTTAGCAAAGACAGTAGGTAGCCAGAATTTAAATACAATGTAAAAAGGTTTATGTAATGTGTACAATCAAATTTCATAACTTGCCAATATATTACATAAAAATTAAGACTTTCTACCATGCAACACCACTGCTAATATGTACCTCTGTGAGGCTGTATTGCAATCACAGCTGCAGACTTCACCCACCCAGGAACCTTTACAACATACAGAGAATCATCACACCATACAATCGTCATCACACACACAACTTCCCAAAGGAAAATGCACCAGCTTCCCAGTAGACAGGGAAAAGGCTCTGATAGTTAATGTCTGCAGCAATCCAGAAAGCCTTGTCTTGTCAGTCATTCCTAGGGGAAGGAATATGAGATGGCACTCTCCTTTTCCTGCCTAATGAATCAACTAATAAATCATTTTGCAAAGCCCAGCCACAAACCAGATTTAAGTACTCCAAGTCATACAAGCTAGAATCAACTAACAGCTCTCTCTCCTGATCTGGACCTGCAGGAAAAGGCAGCCCATCGGAAGCAGCAATGCATCATAATCTGAAAAATAATCATTATTACTTCATAACCTCACTCCATGAAGAAGGAAATTACTAAAATAATGAAAACTCTGCCTTTAACACCTATAACTCTTAATCAAAATTAAGACAACAATCTCCCGGGAACAGATCACTCCAAAACTGACTTAAGGCTGAAGCAGAGGCCTTGTTCAGGAGAACCTCACAAGGCAGGGGATCCAAACAGACAGTCCAGGCCATTGATGGGGGCAGTGCCTCCCAAACGCTTTTCTTGCTCTCACTGTACCCAGGATGACACAGTCCAACTCACCAAATCAAGAGAAAATCTGAACAAAAGAGCATCAGGTACTTTTCTGCTTGTTTAGCAAGCTGAACTAGCTCAACCAGAGGCTGGGCACTGCCAAAGACAGGGAGACAGGAACGCACTGCCAAGAGGATCCCACAGTGCCAGACCATCATTTACACCTGTCACTACATCAGTTGGGTTCATGAAAATTTACTCCTTCTGTTTAATGAGAGATCACTGCACACATCCAACCTGAAAGCCAAAGTTAAGGAGGACAGATAAAAACAACAATGCAGTGGATCATAATTTATGTACTTTCTGTGGTTCAGAAAACATGAAACACGGTAACATGTTCCATGACAATAGTAAAATTTAGTAGTAACATGGAAACATTAAACGGTAAAATCTCCGTTTCCCTCTTAAAGAGGTAAGGAACAGAGTTGGGAGAAAACATCTTTTTGCTTTAAAAAAAATCCCTACAGGCAGCTTGAAATGTTGCTCAAAACTCTCTACCAAACTATTATCATTGTCTATTTGCACTCCAGCCTCCAGACCACTGTCCTGGATGCCAGATGTAACTCCTCCACCAAGTGTCCTGGAAGAAGGATCAAGGTTAAAGGAACATCCCTGGAAACACTTTTCTTTGTGCAAGTTAAATAACCCAAACAGAGCCTATATATGGATAAGCAGTTCAGGTAAAAAGGTCACTGACAAAGTACATGTAGCAGATGCAATGCTTTTAGGATTTAAGAGAAACTAAAAGAAGAAAGATCAGCATCATTGATGTAAAAGAAATATCCTTTCAAGTGGTATCTTTGACTCAATATTACATTATTTATTCTTAAGCATCATTCATGGCTTAAGTGTTACTCTTCCTTGATTTGTACTGATCTGCAATGGATTATCAATGCAAGAATCATCTCAGTATCCAACAGACACTGTTACTTAAAGTCCTGGTGGTTCTTACACTCGTTTTAGGAAAAATACAGCCTTTTCTCACCAAGAAAAAAGACAAAAAAAGACAAAATCACAGGTGAAGTTTACATTCACATAGCAGAGTTCCACTAAATTCAGCTTAATGCTCTAATATGCCTTAGATAAAATGAAAATTATACTCTTATGGTAATCAGAGAATTTTTTAAGGGATACTATAATAATTACAAGCCAATGATTAAAACTGAAGGGACCAGCATCTGTATTAGGTAGAGGATCACCAGATAGCTTGGTCTTGACCAGATCAAGTCCGTCTCCCCCTCCTGTCCCCATGATCAGGAAGGCAGGCAGAGCGTGAGAGTTTGCCCAGTTTAAGGCACAGTGACATACTGTCCATGTGGGCAACAACAGCTCCCTCCCCTTTATGACTGACACAGGACAAAACTCCTGATTCTCAAAAGCCCAAATGATCAGTTGACAGCCTGTCAGCCTGTTCCTGTGTCAACTCTGTACACAGACAAAGCAATTACTTCCAAGTGAATAGTTTCAAAATAAATTCCAAAGCAGCAAGTGTTACAGATTTAAGACAGACCATTTTCCCTGTTCTCATTTAAATTGTTTTCTTTAAACACGATTCAATCTATTTCAGCTCTAAGTTCACTTTACCAACCGTGTATATATATATAGAATATACAGCAATATTTTGAACTGTTAACACTGTAAAAGGTCACTGAGATGAACTCTGTTCTAACAATATGTGTGATTTACCCTCTTCAGAGAAAAAGCATTGCACACTGTACAGATACAAATGCCTCAGAGCTCAGGACTTCCCAATCTCACAAACTCAAAGTTCCCAGTTACTGTGTGTCACACCAGGAAATTTAAGCAACTAAAAACATATTCAACTTCTCAACTCAAAGCTGTTCTAATAATTTGAAATCATTATTCCATTTCCCATTTTCAATGAAGTTCCAGACTTCAGGTTTTTATTTTTCAGAAGTGTGGCAAGAGATGACTAAGAGAACTTGCAAGAATCACATGTACCATTACTAAACTACATCAAGGTCTGCTCTGTGAGGGCAGTGAGAGAACTCTGCAGCCACTTTGCACCGAGAAAACAAACGTAAGACATCGGAACCCAAACACGGCAATAATTTAGGACACGGATTTTCGGAAACATTACTCCCCACAATAACTTGTAAAGACAGCAACTGCTTGTTAACAGCAAATACTGTTTGATATGAAATACTCCTCGTATGCTTAAAGACACTATTGGCCAAGCATTATTTCAAACATAACCAGATTATTAAAATCCATTAAAGGGTGAAACTAAAATACACACACACTTGTCCACATAATTATACAGGACATCTCAGATCTGTTGGGTCACACTCAGCAAATAACCACACAGACTTTATTCTCCTGTTGGAGGGGGGCATTTAACACAGAGCAGTGCCGGGGCACTGGCTCAGGACACAGCAGACTCAGGGATAATTCCTTGCTCATCCACCAGCCTCCTGCACAGCCTCGCGTCCGTCTCCAGCTCTCTGTGCCCTCATCCCAAACAGTGGGCCGAGAGCAGGAACATTCCCAGGCTCTCACATTATGGCAGCTGAGGCCCAACCACGCACAGTTACAAACACCCACTTTTTGAAACGTAAACCAGAAAGCTGAGGATCCTTACAACACATGTCGGGGCCGACACACCTTCACTTGTCACAACAAATTCTGAATTGTTCTCTGAACTCTGTGAAATCAAGGAGCCCCAGAAACAACAGGTCTCGTTATGAACAATTTGTTCATAAATACGGTGACCTGAGACATCAAGTGCATGCACTGCCCTGCACACAGTAGACAGGTAAGGAGCCTCTCCCTCTCAAGTGCATCAAAGCTCCTTTCCTGTAAAAGCAACTTTCTCTCTGTTAATTATCTGATATTTAAGACTCAGCTCATTGCACCACTCCCATTTAGAAGCAATTCTAAAACCAGCCCACACTTCTAAGTCACAACAGAGGCCTAAAATCGCAGTGAATGCTGTAGCCATGCAGCCAAAGCCGGGGACAGCCTGGGAGCAGGGATTTGACACCACCATAATCACAACAGGCATTAGTGTGTCCAGCAAATTCTGACCTGCAGCAGCAGGTGAAGGAGGCCCGGGCAGGGGAAGCCATGCCTCCCTCCCGCAGCCAAGGAGGGCCCAGGCGGTCACACAGCTCCTGCCGGCGGCACCGGGCCGGGAGCAGCCCCTGGGCCCAGCCCCGCGATCCCCTCCCCGGCCAAGCCCCGCCGAACCCGGAGCAGCCCCGGGAACGCGGGAGGGGCGGCCCAGCCCCGGCCCCCGCCCCCGGCACTGAGCCCCCGCCACTCCCCCCCCATCCCGGCGGGGCAGCCCCGGTACCTTGCGGACCCCCTTGTNGCGGGACCCTGTGGGTGGAGCGGGTCCCTCCTCACGCAGGGTCATCAGCACCTCCACTGAGGGAGACTCCAAACCCTCTGGTCAGTCTGTTCCAGTGCTCGGTCACTGCACAGTGAAGTTCTTCCACATGTTCAGGTGGAACTTCTGTGCATCAGTTTCTGCCTGTGGCCTCTTGTCCTGTTGCTCAGCACCGCGCTCCAGATGTGCCTCCCGGCCTCCTGACAACCCCACTTCAGACATTTATACACGTTAATGAAGTTCCCTCTCAGTTGTCTCTTCTCGAGGCTGGACAGGCCCAAATGCCCCAGCCTTTCTTTGTCAGAGAGACGCTCCAGTCCATTAATCCTCCTCGTTGCCATCTGCTGGACTCGCAGCAAGAGCTCCGCGTCCCTCTCGTGCTGAGGAGCCCAGAGCTGGACACAGCGCTCCAGATGTGCCTCACCAGGCTCTGCCAAGACGCCGATGCCGTGGGGGAGCTGCTGGGGGCACGGGGCAGAAGGTGGGTGTGAGCAGGGGCTTCACAGCTCCACAGGCACCTGCTGCCTCAGGATGTGGGTGTCTGCCCCAGCATCCCACAGGGTGAGGTGGTCCCTGCTGGATTGGGGCTGGGAGGTGTCCGTGTGCATGTGCTGGGGCAGCGCCATGTGTGGGGCGATGGCTCCCAGGCGAGAGCCCCTGATGGAGCCAGTACCTCCGTGTCCTCCCAGCTCTGCACCAGCCTCCAACCTGCTGCAGGCACAGCCAGGTCGGGGAGTTGGCCTGAAGTGTTAACCTGAAAAACTGGTTGTCAGACAGCTCGCCTCATTGTTCTGATCGTCCTGCAACCATAGAGCCAGCTGTGTTGCATGGCGAACCAGATCGATGTCAGGTGGCACAGGGTTGGAAAGGATTGTATTCACTGGGCAGGGAGGCAAGTCTGTTGCTTCTAACAGCAGTTTCAGCTGACAGAGTTTGGCTGACTACAGCCTCATGATTGACTCGAACTGATCTAAGACTGATCCAACTGTAAAAGAGGGGTTTGACCTGTCCTCTATCTTCAGGTAAGCAGTATTTCCATTACCTCCCTTGCATCAGTTCTAGTAATCATGCAACCAAAGTGTGAATCAGATCCACTTGAAAACAAACACAATACAAAGAAATTATGGGTTCTCAGGTGAGCAAAGCATTGATCAGCAACCAGGCTGATCCAACTCTTCACAGAATTGCTAAAGCCAAAATAAGGAAAGAGTTGGGAATGTGAACTAGGGGAAGATAAAGAGCACAGAGTTAGATCACCTTATATTAACAATAAAAAAATCCCTTTCAAGGTAGAGTTTTCTGCTGTAGCCGTGTTGCTCTAATGTGGCTTCTACCAAAAGCACTGCCTTGCTTTCTTTTTTCTGGACTGTGACTGTTGCTACTATTTCCTTAACCAGCAGCAGTGCTCATCTGAACTCATGATGAGCCATTTCTGAAAGGTAAATGGATAGAGAATTGAACTCCCTGCAAATGTGAAATGAATAGGGTTAAACAAAAAGCAGGGAGAGAACAGGAATGCACAGCAGAGCAGGAGGGAAGTACGACCTCTCCTTCTTTCCACAAGATCAGCTCAGCTGAAGAAGTCCACTCAGTCTCCAGGTGGTTAAAGGGATTTAGTTTCAAGTCAGTTTAGTTCAAAGAGATTTTGTTTGCAGCTAAATACTGTCATACTGCTGACCCTCAAAATATTAGTAAAAGGCAGCTAAGAGACATGAAACAACCAAGGATCTCCAGAACAAAGTATGTATCTGAGTGAATATCTGAACAAGACAGATAATTGGACTTCCAGAAGGCCAGGTATTGAAGACTTGCTTGAAATTCCTAAGATAAAGCAAATCAATAATGACCAATACATCTTGTCAGCTTATCAGCCAGCCTTGCCAGTTGGCATTGGTGACCTCCTAAAAGCACATGAAGTAGGTGAGCAGACCTGCAATTACAGTATTTAAAAAATCACCTCAAGATTTCATACAGAAATTTCATGAATGGACTTCAGGAGAGAAGGTCAAAATATTTTCAGTCAACAAAGAAGAGCAAAAAGTGCAAGGACCTCTAAATAATAATATTCAGAACAGACAAGGATGTAGCAACAACAACAATATTTCAAAAAAAGAAGTGTTGCTCCAAGCAGGAGTACTCAGTATGTCTTATTCATGACACACTGACAACATTGGATAGATCACTTTGAAGAAGAAAGCAGGCAACTTTGGTTGGGGGACTGTGTGGAATGTAAATTGTACTGAAAGCACAGCAGGCCATCTGTCACTGATGGAATGAGCGTGATCCGAGGGATAAACAAAGCTAACAAGTACCTGGTTATCAGCAGTACATGGTGGTGCAGAAAGTCAAAGAATTGATGTAGTGTTTAACATTTACAAGAAACATCAATAAAAGCTGCTGAGAGTTTTCAGGGAGAATCCAAGACAAATATTCATTTGAAAAACACAGCTGCAAGTCACAAGAACACTATTGTACAGACCCCTCAACAATGCTCATCAAATACGTACTAGGGGAAAAGAGATTACAGAGGCAAGTCCTATGAAAAAATTCCCTGTACCCCTTGTAAATTCTTCTGTTTCAAGCTAAGCAGTGATAATAGTTGTGAAATTATCCCATAAGGACACCCCTAGATAGAGGATACCCCTAGATAGACACCCTTTTTTTTGTATGTACCACACAACCAATAACCTCAAGGCTGCCACAATCACTGCTTTATCCCGCCTTTACTTCTCACAAACGCTTTGGCAAATTGGAAAGCAAACATGAGCAAAATTCACTAATGTTAATAAAATAGTGTGGAGATTGCTTTACGGAAGGCATAAGTTGGTCTTGCAGCTTTTCAGAATATTAATATTGCTTTTCTTGGCCATGAGGAAACTGCACTCCCAGTACAGTTATGAACAAATCTTTCCTGTGCCTGAATTTGAATGCCATCTGTTGCTTCCAAAAAAGTGCATCAACTGATATTAGTGACGCTTTTACCAGCTGAGACCGGAAAAAGAGGATGGTGATTACACCCCTACTCCATCATGGAAACAGTATCTATTCCAGCATGTGCTGCCTGCAGATTGTGAGGCAGGAAAATTAGGAGACCCTCTCTGCACTGGCTGTCAACTATAGTAGCTCTGTCAAGTCTTTCTGGGTCTTCTGATGCCCAAATCGATTAAGGCATTTAGTGTGAGACTGGCTTAAGAGTCAAAAGAGTCAAAAGCTCTGCCATGTGTCAGATTTTTAACAGCTTTTGAATATGTGTGAATTACTAACAGATGGAGGTGCACAGATATGTAAGCAACACACCTGAACTAGTCAAAAGCCTGGTGAGGACCATGGCATGCAAGCTCCATTTAATATAGGGGGAATAAAAAGAGGGATAGCATTGGAAATAAGTTTCCAAGTACTTACATGGTCTTTGAAGTACATATAATTTGCTTTCATCATGAGAAAATATTGTTTATGGCGTGGTTTTATAGCCCCTTATTTGCATTAAGAATCTCTTCTTAACCACTACATGTATTTAACATTAAACACATGAGATAATGCGTTATATATTGCAAAGTGAAAGGGTGTTATCAAGGAAGTTTCTGCTCTGCTAGAATACATGGCATGTTGGTTGTACTCTCATTTCTCCTCAAGAGCACGTGAAACATTTTGTTTTCATAGTTGGGGGTTTAATTACTGAAAAACAAATGGATATTTTTAAAAATAGAGATTTGGATTGAAGAGGGCAAGGTAAAATAAATCTGCTTTGTTGTTGGGATTGGGTGACAGTGACGTCTGTTGTGTCTTTGGAAAATTTCATTTTGCTGTTTGCAATCAGTTCTCTGTAAGTTGTCACACAAAAAGTCTCCCCTACCTCAATAGCCAAGAGTGCTGTTCTTGTCAACAACAGTTATTATGTGGAAGCCGTAGCTGTCCTGGAAATTATGTTCTCTGAAGATAAGACTGAGATAATGAATTTAATTTAAATTCTATGGAAAGCCAGAGAGATTGGTTTGATATGCCTACAAATAGCTGCTGTTTCTAAGATGTGCTACAGCATTATGTACTTCTCAAAACTCCCTAAATATGGAACACATATTATCCATGCATACAGTACTGCTGTAATGAGCTGAGGAGTGACACACCTGTGCATAAATAAGGTCTGATTGTTGGCCAGCAGCAGCGACTCAGTTTCTTACAAAACTGGAATTTCTAGGCAGTGTTGCAGTGTGAGAATGTAATGCCACAGAGAAGGCCAAGAACACTCCTAAACTGCAGTCTGCAATAGGCTCTTGCATGTTTGTAACTTAGGAAACAAAAGCTTTAGAAAATAAGTGTTCAGAAAATTATTTTTCTTCCATCAGGACCAGCTATTTCACTCAGCTGGTTATCTGGCTATAATAATACTTGGTTATTGATGGGTCTTGCAGGTCAGCCAAGGAACCTGTATTTGGTGTGAGCAACAGTTAGTTAACAGTTATCCATGCAAGAGAAGCGGCTGCTAGTGCATGTTTTAAGAGTCCCTAAGCAGAAGAAGAAATAAGGAAAGCTAAGAAGGGTGTCCTTGGAAAGAACAGAGTTTGACAGCCAAGGAAAGGGAAGCATTATGAGCCTAAAAAAAAGTAAGTTCTGAAAGGTGATTAGAATCAGGAGCCTCTGGACATTTTGCACTTAAGACATTAATGTGCATGGATACCTTAAATTTATCCCAGGTTCCTCAGTCTCCCTCAGGTCCTCTACATAGTTACTGGTGAGATCTTTCTCTGTTGCTTTGGTATATTCCTCAAAGAGGAACTGAAAACTTGCTGGCACACTCTAGATTCCCCTATCACCTTTCCCACATCAGACAATACTATCTCAAAGGTTTCAGAATAAGAATGACTGTCAGAGGAGGAGATTCTCCATCAGTGTCAGAAGCATAATCTCATTTTCTTGACTAGAATGACTGTCTGCAAATTATTTTAGATGAAGCATTGAAGTTTTAGATAAATGGTCATCTAATGGGACATTTTATGTGTTTTTCTATAAGCTCACTGAGCACAGGAGCTTTGGCTGCAGCACAGGCTGTTTATTCAGTGCTAGTTGAATCATGGCACATTTAAAGAAATGAGGGCTTATTTCCCTGAATTATGTGCTGGCTCCATTATTGCCATCATTATATTCTGGCTTCCTTATGATCATTGATTTTCATTTGCAAGGCAAGAAGGGCATAAGTTAAACTCACAAGTCTTCGTCATTCATCTGATGTGCAGAACTCATGTCTAGGAACTGGAACATTCTGTGGAAATGTTTACACAATACTTCCCAATACAGATTTTTCACCCAAATTGAGATGATTTCTTTAAGATAGGGGGTTTGCCACCTACAAGACAAAAAGAGGTTGACTAAGGAGAATGGGTATTTATTGCTATGGCACATGTACTTTTATGTTATTACCATATCTACCTTATCATTTCATCACACAAATATTTCAATTAATCTTAAAAAATTATCAGCATCCAGACTTTCAGCAGCCTAAGTGCCAGTCTAAATGGCAGTCTGACTTTCTCCATGCCTAAGGAGACTTGTTCAGTTTCCCTCTATTCTCCTTCTCTTGCTGCACGCATAAAGCAAGGGATGGGACTATTAGATCCCCACTCTTCTGCTTTATCTGAATCCATCATCCTTATCCAACTCATACAATATGATGTTCTTATGTAACTTGTAATCAAGTATGCACATTCCTGTGACATTCCTTGTCTTTTGCCTCTGTCTTTCTCTGGCCAAGTTCTACGTATAACAAGATTTATGTCATTTTCCAGTAGCTTCTCTGTTGGTTGAGCTAAATGCCATCTGAAGTCTATTTGTTCACTGTAATTTTTCTTTCTATGAGTAGGCATAACATGCTAAAATCAAATACAGGGTAGATGCATTCTAAATCTTGATGCCTTTAAATCCCTTTCAATATTAAAAGTAGTAGAACTGATTCTTAAAGACATGGTAAAATGCAGAGAGCACCAGTCTGACATCTTTTACAGCCTATTACATATTTTCAATTTTCAAATGCTAACTTCTCGATTCAGTTATTTGACACAGACAGATGTACTGGTGTGCAGAGATTTCCTTTTTTTAAAAAAAATCAGTCAACTAAAACTTCATTGTGATATCTAAGAATCTTCAGAGTTTCAACATGAAACTAGACCTCTGTATCAGTATAGCACAGGACAAAGGAAAGCCACATATATAAACAAACTGAGTTTTACAACCTTCATTTGTATTTTTACTCAAACATAGGAAAAAAAGCATAATATCTAGGAATTGAGGTCAATACATACCTTCAATTTTTATATATGTGGTTTCATAGTTCCTCAGAGTTTTAAAAAAATTTAAAATAAGCCTGCATGATCTAACCTAGAGATTTCCTGAGGCTTGTGGTTTGGTTTGTGGGGTGGCAGTGAGTGGCTGAATAGTTAAACATATAATTCGTGGGTAATTAACATAATGAAGTGTCTATCATGAATAATGAACTCACTGAAGGGGTTAACTAAAAAAAAAATCCAACAACTTTTATAAGGTTAAAACTCCTCTGCCATATACACAAATACATATTGCTCTCTCTACACATCTCTATACATTTGTTCAGTATGACTTCTGTGGAGAATATTTATATTTGTTGTATTAGCCCCATCTGGTGAATTCTAACAGCATTGCAAACTGGCCAGACTTGATGCTACACCCTCGTGTCCCAGCACTTAGAGGGGATCTTCTTGTTGGCTTTAATGGATAATCTTACAAGTCAGGGTGCTACCATCTTCATTTGAAACTTGAACAGTCCATCAATGCACTTTAGCCACCCTCCATTCACAAAATGGGGTACCTTCCATTTCTGCTCTTTGTGTTGTTTGAGCTGAGGAAGTTCCAGAGTGGAATCAGTTACTCCTATAGAGAGTTTACCTTTAACATTCTTTCAGGGAAGGGCTGTGGTCCACTTGCTGTAATTGCAAAGCAATGCAATTACAGACCCATCAATTAGTTCATTTCAGAGCAGCTGTTAGTGGGCACAGTAATGAACAACCTGCTCCAGGTGGCCCTGCTTGACCAGAGAGAGATGAGACGATTTCCAGCCTCAGATACTCTGTGATTCTGCAAGTTTAGCCTTAACATTATCATTTTTATTTGTGTAATATCAATACAAATCACTGTTTTGAGTAAGTAGCATTTTACTTACCTTCTCTAAGAATAAATTATTATAGAAGCTCCTTTAAAGTTCATTTCTAAACAAGAAATGAAGAGGCTGCTTGCCTCTATAGCAAACCCAGTCAGCCTTTGATACATGTTTTGTCAGAATAAGACACTCTTGGCACCTCTCTTGACTTGCTCCATGCCTAAGGAGTCTTGTTCGCTTTCCCTCTACTCTCCTCCTCCTGCTGCATGTCTAAACCAAGTGATGGGCTGATTTTATTTTTTAAAAAGTGTGGCTTGAATGTTACCTACACAAATTCTGCAGAAAGATGAGTGATGACAGTGATTGTTTTACTGCCAGACTTAGCTCATGAAGATTAGTTGCTTTTCTAATGTAAACTGAAATGTGGCTACAGTATGTTTCTTTCCATCATGTCTCTTTGGAAAATTCAAACATAATCTCATCATAATCTTTCTAGTCAGTTTAAATTATAATTTATTCTGTTTCTTGTCTTCTTTCCTTCACACAGCTGTGAGAGGAGAGAATTGTGGGCAAAACAAAACCAGCTGGTAGCCAGACACAAGGGTGCTGTGGTCCTTATTCAAAAGAGGTGAATAAAGGGGGCTGTTTAAGCATAACTTAAAAAGGAACATGGAATAGGAGCCTATGTCTTCAGGTGGTTTCAGACTTGGTTTCTGTTACACAATTAACAGGAAGGATTTTACCCTATAACAGGTACCTTCAATAAAATGTGTTTCCTTGTGGTATTATCTGACTTGAAGGGATTATAGACAAATTTATATTAGTCTCATTGTTGAACCAACAAAGCCAATACCTCTCATTCCCCCAGAGAAATGTCATGTTTATTTTTAAAAGTATAGGGTTACCTCAGAGCATTCCTGTACAGGCAGTGTTTCAGTTACACACGAGTGAAAATCTCCAGTCTTTGCTATTTTGTCATAACTGCAAAATTTTATCTCTGGGATGTCTCCGAATGAACATGAGAAATTAATTAGTGATAATAAATCAAGTCTTGTGATGACTTCTCTTGCTTTATAATGCAATCTAACATGACTACATTAAAAATCCTAATGATTTCTTCTCGAGTAAACTATTCATCCTATGTTACCTTTACCTTAAGCAAGAAATCAGACAGAAGAGAAAATCTAAAATACGTATATACTGGAGTATTAATGATATGTCTGAAATATTATTTCTCTATCCTATGCTCTCAAGAAAAATTACTTGTATTTTTTCACTCAGTTTAAAAATACACCTGCCAGTCAAGTGTGTGTGTGTGGGTATATATGTAGTGAGTTTCAGATTTATGTATCCTATTAACACTGAGTCTGTGCACACTGAATATCAGCCTACGGGTGAAGGAGAAGACTCCTGCCTTCCAGGCTGAAATTGCTGCTCATCAACACTTTCTATTCCAACACGAAAACTTATTGAAGGAGGCAGTTAGCAAATCATTGCTAATCTGGCTATTAATGTGACTCAGCCAGTAAAACACTGCCTAGATTCTTCAGTATAGCCTGAGAATGATCAAGCTTTCTATTGTGATCTGTGGACAGAATCAGAGTTGAGGCTGTGACTGACCCAAACAAGCTGGATGCTGGGAATTGCTGACCTGACAAGCACAGCTGCACTCCAAGCATCACGGGCTGAGGCACAGGATGACTAAAGCAGATCCCATATCTACTGTGAGGTCCAGCCTTGGAGCTTCTATAGAAACATTGCTCGTGCTGGCATCTCCAGGACTGGTCAGTTTGGGGTCAGCTTCTTCTGAAAAGCAAAGACAAGCAGAACAAACGTCACCTTCCTTCCAGGCTCTCTCGCTGTCATTGATAATGATGAATGTTCCTGAATGGAACATCTCTGTCTCACGGCTGGCTAAAGCCAAGGGAACATACTGCAGAAAAGGGTGAGAGCAGAGGTGCACAATCTGGTGTAACAGTGTCTCTCCACTCTTAGCAGCAAATTTGTCTGGCTGGGTAACAACCATTGACTGAACTTTGTATAGCAGAGAATGAATGTGTACCACACAATAGAGCACCCCTGCTGCATTTTGGTTTTAGTATGTGTAACATTTAAAGAAAAAGGTCAAATTTGATGAATTCTTGGATTATAGACTCCCTCTTGCAGTTCATATGTTGTACTGTTGTGCTCCATGAGGGTTTTGAAAGGTGGGGAAAATACCCACTGAAGTGGTGTAATTACTTTAGTTGTTCCATTTGTTGGAGCACAGAATAGGTATAAAACACCAGTTCAACATTATCAGGTAGTCAGCAATGATAAGAATTTCTTATCACAATTATATTAACTCTTAATTTCAGATAAATCTTGCTATGTGACCACTTGTGCTGTCAGTAAACCTCACACATTTCATTTATGGGGAACACATCACTGTAGAACAAAGATTATCCCAAACCTGAAGGAAGACCAAAGAGAATATCTCAAAGAAAAGCAAATCAAAGAAATTGTGAAGAAGCATTCTCAATTCATTAGCTATCCAATTAAACTCTTTGTAAGTGACTTGTTTGAGATGCTAATAGTACCTGCTTTGAAACACTAGTTGCATACCTAATGTCCTTGCATCTTCCCAGATGCTACCGGACAACATTAACTAAGCCATCTTCGTACTGCCAGCATTAACTCTTACCAGAAGGACTCTACCTTGTGTGGTAATTTCTTGGTTTGCTTTCCTAATGAGCTCTTCAAAACTGCTGCCTATGTAGGACAGAGTTATTCCTGGTATCATTTGAACCAAGAAGCTGAGCTTCTCATTCACCAACCCAGAGGACATCTTATAAAGATAAATATCTTAGTGAATATAGTAACACACAGTTCATGCTTTTGTTAAAATCTGGGCTACTTGACAATGAAAATATGTGTTTGTAGCTGAAGATCCTAATTATGCAGGCGAAGCTATAAACCCTGATAATGCCTTTTATACTGATGTATCCTAAAGTTGTACATTTGGGGCCAAAGAAATCTCCTGACACATTTAGATGTGCCTCTGAAAGAGGTCTGGTTGGCAGTGACTAATCAGTAATTCTGTCCTTTTGGCCAGAATTATTATAGCTCTAGTTCCAAAAGTGAGAACAGATGAGCAGAAGGCAATTTAGAAAGGTACTTAGAGTGCCAGGTGCATCACTACTACTTCATGAATTAATTCTATGAAACTGTACAGCAGAGTTGGGAATACTTGTGGTAAGATCTGTAGTTATGTTTATTTTTACAAAAAACAGTGACATGCAGGGAAGTTCATAAAAATGGAAATAAAATGCAAATTAAATAATATAATGGGAATGTGAACACAGAGGTTTCTAGAGAAAAGAACAGCCCATTGTAATTTTCTGTCTTGAACAACTAAGGGGAAGGAAGCCAAGACATCATGGTTATTTTTGGTATAACTGCAGTACTGTATTTCTGTCAGATGAAACAAATTTGAACAGTTCTATAGAACCATAGGTAAGAGATACACGTATTTCATTTTGAACAAATGGGCTAAGTAAATAAAAATTTAGGTACGTCATTAGAAAGAGCAGCTATGGCCTGAGGAAGAAAAGATGAAAAATCCCTCTTACTATCCCAATCCCAATTAAATGTCCCTTCCTGCAACTTGGTTTTGTAGATCTACTGTGAAGGACAGCAAAAACAAGACACGGAAAATGCGTTCTGTTGTATTTTTTTCATAGTTTTATTTTATAGCAAAGAACTTTACTGGTTAGAGTGAACTTGCTGCTTTTACTTTAAGCACTAGCCATTTAAAAACTAACTTGAATTTTACAAAATAAAAGTGCTTTCACTCTTCTGGACCTATCTCACCCAAATAAAGTGGAGATGAAACAATTCTGGGCTGTCAGCATCTGAAACAGTTTTAAGTTTGTCAACGTGAGAGTCATTGTAACTCCCTCATTGCTGAAAGAGCCACTCAGGATGGGGTTTCTTCCTTCTGTTGTTTTCACAGTGATGAAGGAAAAAGGGCAGAGGTACCTCCTGGCATGTGTATTAACCAACTCCCCTCTGGTTAAGAAATAACCTGGTGACTTCTAGTAACTACAGTCTGTCCTACTTTCACAGTGTAGAGCAGCTGCACTGTACTGACCTGCATATTAACTGGCTAAGAATACCCTCAGCTCAGCTGACTGCAAAGCAGGATTTCAGCATAAAGAGCCAAGCCACATCAGATGATTTGCCTGAGTACGGCAGGAAGCATCTCATTGAAAGGCATGAAAACAGACTTTCCCTCTAATTCACTATGCCTGGTTCCTGTAGCCCACAGATAAATTTGTATATGATTAATCAAGTACTTACACAGCTCTTGACAAAATTTCTCAAAGTACCTACTCAGAGTCAGCTTTAATCAGAATATCTTACTGCTACTATTTTTTTTCAGCATTCTTTTGTGGAGAGGAAGCTAGGATTCAGAGTTCTCCTGTTTCTTCACATGAAATAAATCTTTTGATCTGTCTGACACAGCAAGAAAATAACATTAAACTGTTCTTAAGCAGAGTGTTCATCATGGATAGCCTCAATCTGTGATTATCTGAAAGCACTCCATAATTTTACTACCTCATCTTTTATTCCTTAACAATATCTCACTAATAAAATGAAAGTATTGTCTGAGATATATCTATCAACCATGTACTAAAGAGTCTACCCAGAACATATGGACTTAAATTAATTTCTTCCCTTTTTCTTACAAGCAGAGAGCCAAAGTAAGAACCACATCCTATGTTTGAAATACTAGAAGGAATCAACCTCGTGGACCTCTATTTTAAATGCTCACAATCTTTAAATTTCTGTGATTTCTAAAACCTCAGATGAACCTTTGTGACGAAATTTGAAACTTCAGGAGTCTGGTAGACTCAGAGTAGCCAGTGATACTTCACTCAGTAGCTCAGGGATTGCCACACAAATCTGTAATAATGAGGTAGGGCCAAGGCCAAGGCCAGAAGTCAGGTCTGCAAGGCAAGGCTGGGATGAACAAAGTCCAAGGCTGAACCCAGGCACAGCTACAGCCCAGCTCAGGCAAGGATCAAAGCCAAGGGTCAAAGGATACCATGCAGCTCCAAAAATAAGGTGGGAAACCCTCGGCCAAGGCTTCTTACAGGATCTTTTCCACACAGCTCCTTTCGTCCTGGTCAGATCCCAGGTAACTTGGCTGTGTGATACCAGACTTGCTTCTGAGCTATAATTCAAACTTAATAATTAACTACAAGTCCTCACTGCTAATTTCTTCTAGAATCAGGTTTATCAGATTAGCACCAATTTAAGCAGTTGTTCTGCAAGACTCTTCAATTCTTCCCATTTCCCATGGTTGAGGTTATTACATGCTCAGTATCCTCAATAAAAATGTGTAACTTTTTTTTTAAACCTGGTTCACCCTGATTCCAACTGCTTAGTAAACCTATTTTATCAACTATTTACACACCTAAAATTCTACTCACAACTAAATTTGAAAGTGTAAGTGGTCTCTACATAAGATTCCTCTTACTCTTTCCTTAAGGCCTCTGATTTCTAAGGTAAACTTTTCTGTGAAGGAGTTTATTTCTTTCTTTCTGGAAACTGTGCTTATTAAGAACTAGATGCTTTGGAATTGTTCTTGTAACAAGCTGTTACATGTACTAAACATCTAATCCTTACTGTTTCACTGGATCCAGCTCCTAGAACTTGAAGAGGGGAAAAGGGGGAAAAGCATCAGGTTTATTTTCAAGCTTGTTAAAGCAAAGAGCAGAACCAGACAGTGAAAGAACACTTTTAACTTGGTGCAAGACAAAATGTCTTGTGTTGCTAAGTTTGCATAAGTGTAATACTTGTTTTGTACATATAACTTCATCTAAGAAGTGTATAATTATGCATTTGTTCTGCAAAAGTGTAAAATATTATGTAAGGCCTAAACCGATAAAGACAATATCCCTTCTTCCAGTCACAGGAGAACATTAAGATGAGGACCAATTTAAAATAGCAAACTGTAGTCGTTATAAACTTCACCCAAGCTATTAATTTTGTAGCAAACAGCATATAAAGTAATTTATGATAAGATTAAACAATTATTCTGAGGGCTTGTTAACTTTCCATGAATCCAGGCCTTTCCATACTCATTCTCTCAGCTTTCCTATGCAGCTGATAGATATAAATTATACTTTACATTTGCTAGTAGTGGAATTATTGCCTTGCTATAACAAATATATTCTTGTTCAACAGTTTAAACCCCTTTAGAATTCCTTCTGAGAGTAACAATTTCACAGTCCCTGACACATACTTCAAGATCCACAAACTTTTAGAAAAAAGGAATGTGTACCATGCCCTGGGCCCATGCAATTATTGCTGCCACCTGCAGTTCTACAACACAACTACATACATTGTGCGAGATCTTTGTTCTCTGCCTCTCAAGTAGGTTTTTCACTGCAGAAATATTCCGAGTGACTACTGATCCTACTTTTAGTATGAATCACCTTTTTTTTTCTGACCTATGGATGTTATGATCACTTCAGCTTCCAGAAAGACGTGAGAAAGTACGGAAGCAGACAGTCTGGGCAGCAGTGCTAAGAAATGCTCAGCCAGAGAATCCTCACCAGCTTTACATTTCATTATGATAACACAGACTTTACATGCATAATTCCATGTGTTAAAGCAAACCAGATATATACGTGTTACCACATCTGTCTACTTATGTCACTCTTCTGGAATCTACTGTTTAGGCTATTTCAGTTGCTGCTGTTTTGTTTTCCTTAAGTAAACCCTGAAGCACCGAGATAACGTGATGAAACTGTCAGAACTCAAACAAAATTAATTTTAAAGCAATGCTATAAAGCATTAAGACTGCAACACCAAACACTAAAAAGTTAGTTAAATGCTGGAATTAGAATTCTCTATTCAAATGTTTTTCAATTTCTTTGTGACTTATTAAAAAAAAAAGCTTATTCAGCAACACAGAAGAGGCCTTTGATAGAATCAAGACTAAACCACAGTTTTCCTGGGTGTTATTTCCATACTTTGAACATTAAATAACTTTCTTCCAGACAACTTATACTTTGTTCTTTTTTAGATTTTGTTATTTTCACATGGCAAGGAGTTCTACAAAATTGTGTAATTAAAGATTCTATTAAGATGCAAATGTACATGGAGGACAAGTACGGGACTAATCCTTAGGAAACCAGCAAATGCAAGGTGGAGGCTCTACGGCATGGAATGTCCTTTTGGTGAGGTGGGGTCAGCTGTCCCAGCTGGGGCCCCTCACAGCTCCTTGTGCCCCCCCAGCCTCCTCACTGGTGGGGCCACGTGAGGAGCAGAAAAGGCCTTGGTAATGTGTAAACACCGCCCAGCAAAGACAAAAACATCTCTACATTATCAGCTCTGTGCTCAGCACAAATCCAAAATATGACTACACCTGTGAAGAAAATTAACTCTGCCCCAAGGAAAACCAGCACAATCTCTTGGTTGAAAAATGGATCTATATTGCTCAGATTTCCCCTGAAAATTAACTCTGACACAAACCAAGCTTCAAACCAGCCTTTTCTTTTTTTTTTTTCCTAGAAGTGAAGCAATTCAAACCCAGGATCAGTTAAAATAGGGTAACCATAGGAACAAACTGTCTATCTTCACTAGCCCTCACCACACAACAGAACAAAAAGAATATAGGTTATTCACAAGTCACGAAGAAAATATTTGTTTTACACAGGCACAGAGAGGAGCTTGGATTAAGCAGAGCTGGGAAAACTTAGATGGTTTGGTATGAGATTACATCCTCCCAGTGCACTTGTCAAACAACTTTGACAAAAGAAATCAGGCTGCTTTTGAAAGCTGACTAACACAACCACAAAAGAGAAAACAGAATGATGTGACTGCTAGATTAGACAGTATAAAGGCACATGATCCTGCAGACATATGCAAAACCTTCCATAGGCCTTTGCATGCTTGAAATGACATATATCCTTGAGTCTGAATCACTGGGCCCACATTCATCAAGAGATTACAAAGGAAATATTTTCTTAAACATCTTGAATGTTTTTATAAAAGTGGCACCCCTAAAACTCTGGACATCTCAAAATCAGAGCACACAAATAAATTTAGTTGGATATTACTAGAAGAAACGCTTGGGCAGATTTCCATATATTGTAATTGTTCAACAGTTCTCTAAGATACAGAAATTATTTTTATGCAAATATAAGAAAGCATTTCAGTCCATGGAATCTGAATGTAAGAGGGTTTCAGCCTAAGAGGCACATCCTATAGAATTTATATACAAGGAGTGTATTTTTAATCTAAGAAAAACATGAAAGTTACATCATTATGCTTGGGTGTAGCTGCCACACTTTATTAGGATCATGGTAAAACCCATTAATCTGCTTTATGGAAGCAGACAACCAAAGCAGCTGTCAGATCACTGAAATCACAGTCACTGTGCAAAGAAAGGAACATGCCACACTCAAGAAAGCATTTTGGTGCATATTATTTTGTACAAACATTTTGTGTTTGAGAGAAAAGAAATGCATTGAGAAGTACCTCAAAATCAAACTCGAAGAGATTACAAGAAACAAGCAGACAGAGTAAGACCCAAAAAGGTGACCCAGACATAAGTGCAGAACTTTCCAGGCTGAGTGTTGGCTGAAATCCAGGTTTTTCAGCTTAGAACTGTGAGCAAATAACCTCACCCTTGCAGTTTGACTTCTCTTGTGGGCTGAGCAGCAGCTCATTCATACACCCTTTTACATTCCTGTTGACACCACAATTAATTTTTCCTTCTAATTAAAATAACCTGCAGGATCCTGTATTTTAGCCAACTACTTGGATCAGAGCTGGAGCACCAAGATTTCAAAGAGCAGAGCACTGTAAGTCATTGCACCAGTGCAAATACTGCAGAAACCCCAGCAAACAAGGTGTAATTTTGTTTCCTTGATGTGTCCTACATGATGTGTCATACTTGTCCTTAATGTATCTTCTTGTCAGATTACAAAACACTGAAAATTCGCTGAAAACATAATGCTGCAAGAAAATCAAGCCTGCAGGCCCCAGTTCAATCAGATTTGCTTGTCTGGGTCAAACTGCAGCAGAACGGGGGCAAAGAATATTGAATTCAGCATGAGGATCTTTTATTAAATACATTAATGGATCTAAGTATTGCAATACATCTAATTCATGTGAGTCAGTGTATTTCAGGATGTTCAACTAGGAGAAGGGCAGGTTAGGCATATTAAAATTCAACTCCAAAAGTCAGACAGATGATGATCTATAGAGAAGTCTGGGGTACATCTAAGAGCCAACAAGAAATGCCAAGAAGTTGCACCTGCGGTGAATTTTTGCTACAGAAACAACATCCTTTTTATTCCTCAAATGAATTCTATAGAGCAGGGAGAGTGCCTAGATTCGTGCTTACATCACTGTACAGTTTTAACATGAAGCTTCACTTGATATGTATTTATATCCTGAAAAGTGGATCAGCTCCAAGAAGAAAGTTTTAGAAGCCTAGTCTGGAACACACGGGATGAAGATCATTCTCCTGAGACATGGAAGACCTGCATTTAACTCCCTGCTCCCAATCAGGTCATTCAGGATATAAAAATACCCCCTCCCCGCCAAACGCTGCAATCACAGAGCTGCTGGGTATAATGGGACACGTACATATCAAAGCCTTTCTGCAGGACGTGTAAATGTATGTGCAGAGATGTCTCTTGCCGCGTCCTTTGAACATCAGCCAACATTTCCCAGATGAGCTGGCGAAGGCCACGCTGAGGCTGAGAATCCCAGCGGGTTTCAGGCTTTGGGCTGTTGCAAACCCAGCAGCACAGGCATCCGCCTCGCCTCTACTCTTAGCACTTAAGTAACTGCATAGCTATGCGGCTCCGCTGAGCCGCCCGGATTCGATCCCTCGGCTCCTCTCACCCCGCACGACTGCACACACCGAGAGGGCAGAGCTTTGTTCACTCGCAGGCTGATACCTGCGGCGTGAGAACTTAAATGTTGTTTTCCCTGAGCAGGCGGAACGCGTTACCCGCCCCGCGACACCCCAGAGCCCTCATTCACCCGGCTCCCACCGATCCTGCCCGGCCAGCCCGACCGGGGCAGCCCGAGGGGATGGCAGCGCCTGCACAGCCCCGAATGTAGTACCTGTACAGCCACAGACCTGCAGCCCTGCACAGCCCCGAATGTAGTACCTGTACAGACACAGACCTGCAGCCCCACAGACACAGACCTGCACCCCTGCACAGCTCTGAATGTAGTACCNCACAGACACAGACCTGCACCCCTGCACAGCTCTGAATGTAGTACCTGTGCAGCCACAGCCCTGCAGCCCCGTGAATGCAGTACCTGCACCCCGCACACCTGTACACCCTGCACACCCACACCCTCGCAATCCTGCAACCCTGCACAGGACCCCGCAGCCCGGCTACACAGCAGAGACACGGGGCCAAAGGCAGAGAGGAGGGAGCGGCTGCTGCCCCACACCCCCGGCTCAGGCCGTTCTCCCGGCAGGAGATGGGGGAGGGGGGGGCGGGGGGAGAACCCCGAGTTTTCCAGGCCCTTCCCCGCCGCTCAGC
>WEKX01006592.1:341422-412627 GCA_013390025.1 Pitta sordida
AAACTGGGAGTGTGCTGGTGCTCAGCGCCCGCGTATGGCCGGGAGGGGGGCCGGTCCTGATATTTATGGATTCAGCTCATTAAATTTGTGTTTCTTTTGTTTCTTCATTCCGGTGGTGGGGAGTTGACAAAAGGAGCGGGCAGTGCTCGAGGAGGGGTCCCGTACCGGGGCGGGGGGGATGCCCAAAGGGGTCGGTGAGGGGAGGCTGTGGTTGTACCGGGCTGCGGCTCCAGCGCCGCCTGCCCCGTGTGCTGCCCGGGAGGGCGGCGGGACCGGGTCGGTGTCAATGAAGGGGCGCCCGGCCATGGGAGCGCAAGATNTGCCGCCATCCGCCCTGCAGCCATGGGATCAGGGCATGGCCGCTCCCTCCCCCTGCCGCCATCCGCCCTGCAGCCATGGGATCAGGGCATGGCCGCTCCCTCCCCCTGCCGCCATCCGCCCTGCAGCCATGGGACCGGGACATGGCCGCTCCCTTCTGCTGCCGCCATCCGCCCTGCAGCCATGGGAGAGGTTTTCAGGGCAGGTACTTACCTGTTAGAGAAACAGGTCAGCAGGTCCAGCTAAATAGTGTCGTAAGTCACAGTGGCACAGTGTTCAAGTGGTTGTCAGAAAACCATACAAATACAGACTTCATAGTGTGTAATGGGTATTTGTGTGGCGGCGAAAATTACAAATTCTATACTAATCTACGAATGAACGAAGGAGAGGAGAAGTCCTGTGTTATTTGAAGTGGTGCAAATTAAAGTGATGGTAAAGCCACCCTATAGTTCAAGTGTGGGATTCACTTTCTGCGTTCCTTAAGATTCTTGTTACTGGCTGGAAAGAAGATACGGGGAGGGGTTTTTTGTGTGTGCTTCTGGTGCTGAAACCGCCTGGTGAAATACTTAATCCCGTGCCATTGTCACTTTCCGAAAGGGAATACCTGTAATTTTTCAGCTCCCTGTCTCCTTTATAGATGCCAGAAGCTGTGCAGACTCAAGACCAACCAATGGAGGAGGAAGTGGAGACCTTTGCCTTCCAGGCTGAGATTGCTCAGTTGATGTCTCTGATCATCAACACTTTCTATTCCAATAAGGAGATCTTTCTCCGGGAGCTGATTTCCAATTCCTCAGATGTAAGTACCTGAACTCCTAAGTCTGGTTCGTGACATCAGTAGGATTACTGAAATTCTTTGGAATACACTGTAGTCAGGAATGTTAAAGCCTGCCTTTTGTCTTGTAGGCTCTGGACAAGATCAGGTATGAGAGCTTGACTGACCCAAGCAAGCTGGATTCTGGAAAAGAGCTGAAAATTAACCTGATTCCCAACAAACATGATCGCACTCTGACCATTGTGGATACCGGCATTGGGATGACCAAAGCTGACCTGGTTAACAACCTTGGTACTATTGCCAAGTCTGGCACCAAGGCTTTCATGGAAGCCCTGCAGGCCGGGGCCGATATCTCCATGATTGGTCAGTTTGGTGTTGGCTTTTATTCTGCCTACCTGGTTGCTGAAAAAGTCACAGTGATCACCAAGCACAACGATGATGAGCAGTATGCTTGGGAGTCCTCAGCTGGAGGATCTTTCACTGTCAGACTGGATAATGGTGAGTGTTACTCTTGCTCAAAATGCTTTGTAAAGATTGCACATGCTCAGGGACAGATGAATTGGGTATTAAGAGTCACATGTTACATCAGAGGGAGACCAAGCTGATCTTTCACCACTTACATTGGGATGACGTGGTGGATAAGGGAGTGACCAAGTATATGGTGTATTATTTAAAGAAGGTTTTACGGCTTACAAGAAATTTTTGTAGCTTTTTCTTAGTGCTTTATATGTAGATTCTGAAAAGATAATGTGTGAACAGACTGATAAACATGTCTTTAAGCTTACTTGAGAGCATTGCAAAGGCTGTGTTTGTGCACAGAACCCTAGTTTTTCCAGTGGTAAAAAAAAGTCATGGTTAGAACAGTATCTGTTCAAAGATGAATCAAAATCTTCTCTGCTGCAACAAAGTAAAACCTGTAAACTCGATTCTAGGTGAACCTCTGGGCCGTGGAACAAAAGTCATCCTGCATCTTAAGGAAGATCAAACTGAATACCTGGAAGAGCGGCGCATCAAGGAAATTGTGAAGAAACATTCTCAGTTCATCGGCTACCCTATCACACTCTTTGTATGTATCTCACCTGAAGTTAACTGAGTATTAGCTCTTACAAATGGGAATTTGTGTCATGTAAGGAGGGGGAGCAGTCTGTTTGTACATGTTAGTTGCAGTTCTTCCATACGTTACATGGGGGAGGCTCTTGGGAAATGTAGTTGTGTTAATTACAAATTTATTTCACAAGATCAGGTAAAAAAGGTTTTCCAAACCGCAACTGTAGGTGTCTCCAAATTGTTAAATAGATCTTGGTTTGTATAGTGAGGGGGTCATTCAGTGTAATGGAACTGATGAGCAATAAATACTACACAAACATATGGAAACAAACTTAGCACCCAGAATGAGCATCCTTCGAGTCTGGGAGGAAAAGTTGGCACCATGCCTGTGCCATTTTCCGGCCTTCTCAGGGCTTTGAGGGATACTTTGAAACTTAGTTGCAGATTTCTCAATTGAACTAGTGGTTTTCTTTGTAGGTGGAGAAGGAACGTGACAAGGAGGTGAGTGATGATGAGGCTGAAGAAAAGGAAGAGGAAAAAGAAGAGAAGGAGGAAAAGACAGAAGATAAGCCAGAGATTGAGGATGTTGGTTCTGATGAAGAAGAAGAGAAGAAGGATGGAGATAAGAAGAAGAAGAAGAAGATCAAGGAGAAGTACATTGATCAGGAAGAGCTCAACAAGACCAAGCCCATTTGGACCAGGAACCCAGATGATATAACTAATGAGGAATATGGAGAGTTCTACAAGAGTCTCACTAATGACTGGGAAGACCACCTGGCTGTGAAAGTAAGTTTTTCTTTTCAGGCACAGTTAGTTACTATATTTGTGGATGTAGAAACTATTAATTCACAGCACTGAAGCCGGAAATTAGTGTTGAAATCTAAAGTACGGGTCAGTGTTAATGTGTTGATAATCTACATGGAATCTGTAGCCAGTTGGTGCAGAGGGCATGTCCCAGTCAGAAACCTGGAAGCAGATTGCAGATCCAGTGGAGTTCTTTGGGTTTGTAGCTCAGTGTTAGTAAAGGGGCAGAGAGGGATGTCTGATGGTCTTCTGTGGGATTACAGTGGGAGTTGCTGTAAGGACAGATTTGTGGAGGGAACAGATTGTCTTCTGAATTGGTCTGCTGGCTTGGTAACAACACAAATGGGCTCTGTCTGGAGAAAGTGTTTGATTAGTCTTGACTGCTGTGTGCATCTGACCTCTAGTGGTCACTGACCCTGTGCATTGGAGCTGCTGTTCAGTGGTTATTACAGTAAGTAGCAGCAATGCAAATTGACTAAAGTTGCTTTTGCTTCCTCACAGCATTTCTCTGTGGAAGGGCAGTTGGAATTCAGGGCTCTCCTGTTTGTCCCACGACGTGCACCCTTTGATCTGTTTGAGAACAGGAAGAAGAAGAACAATATCAAGCTGTATGTACGCAGAGTTTTCATCATGGACAACTGTGAGGAACTGATCCCTGAGTATCTGAGTGAGTATAATTCTGGGAAAAGTTAATGTTTCCTAAAAAGTAGCTTAGCAGTTTTGTAGTTCCCTTTTTGTATTTAAAGAAGTTGACACTGATAAAGGTAATTCTGTCACTTCCCAGATTTCATGAGAGGTGTGGTAGACTCTGAAGATCTACCTCTGAATATTTCTCGTGAGATGCTGCAGCAGAGCAAGATCTTGAAGGTGATCAGGAAGAACTTGGTGAAGAAGTGCTTGGAACTGTTCACTGAGTTGGCTGAGGACAAGGAGAACTACAAAAAGTTCTATGAGCAGTTCTCCAAGAACATCAAGGTTTGTAGTTGTTTGGCTTGGCAGCACTGATCCTGGCAGCTGCAAATCCTTGTTGTGCCTGAACTACTGCAGTTCAGTAGTTACCTAAAGGAATCCATTAACTTTGGGTTTTTCCTCTCCTTTTTTAGCTTGGCATCCATGAGGATTCCCAGAACCGCAAGAAGCTCTCAGAATTGCTGAGGTACTACACATCTGCTTCTGGGGATGAAATGGTTTCCTTGAAGGATTACTGCACTCGGATGAAGGAGAACCAGAAACACGTGTACTACATTACTGGTGAGTTGGGAACTGAAAATGCAAATCTTGCTTCCAAACTAGGGAAGAGGATTAGAGACTGGGTGGTGGGCATAAAAGGCTCAAGTCTCTTGAGGCTGTTGGGTGCTGCTTTATTTCCTGAGGTATGACATGAAGAACCACAGAAACTGCACAGGCTCTTCAGAAGATAAACAAGCGCCTGTGTTAGTGTTGGGACTCAACTGAGGTGTCACGGTTTTTCTACAGGTGAGACAAAGGATCAGGTGGCCAACTCTGCCTTTGTGGAGCGCCTCCGCAAACATGGGCTGGAGGTGATCTACATGATTGAGCCTATTGATGAGTACTGTGTGCAGCAGCTGAAGGAGTTTGAAGGCAAGACCTTGGTTTCTGTAACAAAAGAGGGTTTGGAGCTTCCAGAGGATGAGGAAGAGAAAAAGAAACAGGAGGAGAAGAAGGCAAAGTTTGAAAACCTCTGCAAAATCATGAAAGATATCCTTGAAAAGAAAGTAGAGAAGGTAAATAGTACTCAGTTTGTATGTAACAACTTTTGTAGTAGCAAATGAACTCCAGGGTAAATGAGTTGTGCTTGTTGAAATGTTTAAATACAAGGTTTGGTTTGTGTTCCCTGTCTAGGTGGTTGTGTCCAATCGTTTAGTTACTTCTCCGTGCTGCATTGTAACAAGTACGTACGGCTGGACTGCCAATATGGAGAGGATCATGAAAGCACAGGCATTAAGGGACAACTCCACAATGGGCTACATGGCAGCAAAGAAACACCTGGAGATTAATCCTGACCATTCCATCATTGAAACACTGAGGCAGAAAGCAGAGGCTGATAAGAATGACAAGTCTGTGAAGGATCTTGTCATCTTGCTGTATGAGACAGCACTCCTGTCCTCTGGCTTCAGCTTAGAAGATCCTCAGACACATGCCAACCGCATTTATAGAATGATCAAACTTGGTCTGGGTAAGTCACAAACCTGTCGTGGCTCTGGTCGCACTTTGGTACTTCTGGGGGGGTGGGTAAGGAGGAGCCTTCAGGTGGTTGCAGTGCTGTGGAGAGTAAAGGTGTGAGTTGGGCTGTCAGCATTAATGGTCCGTGTGTTCCTGCACAGGCATTGATGAAGATGACACTGCTGCAGAGGAAGCCAGTCCAGCTGTCACCGAGGAGATGCCACCTCTGGAAGGAGATGATGACACATCACGCATGGAGGAGGTGGATTAAACCAGTTTACAGGAACTCATGAATGTTTCCTTGGCTAATTCGAATAAGTTATATTTTGTATATTATGAATGTTACCTGCCAAAAAAAATCTTGACACTTTGTCTGCATTCCCTCTTTATATTTATTTTCGAAGATGTTCTACCTTTATTTTTGTTACATTGCTTTTTCAGCTGATGTGAGATACAAATGCCATTGAGGGAATATTTTCTTTAACACTGTACAACCCTAAACAGGCAAGTAAGGAGTAGTTATTTTTGTCTGTATTAGCTGGTTGCAGGTGGCAGGGTCTTTGACTTATTCTTAATTGCCAGAAATGTGGGAAAGAGCTATTGAAGCTGGGATGACATCTGGATGTTCAAGTTTGTTTAGTGTTCTACAGCTCTTCAACTCTTGTGTAACATACAGTACCTAGTAACTAGGTATCTAGGAGAGCTGGAGTTCTTGGGAAGCTTTAACCCTTCTGCTCCTAACAAGTTCTTGATGTTCAAAGTTGTTTTTTATACTGTTCAAGGATTCTGGATTGCACTCTACCATAGAATAGAATCCACTGTAAATCTCTATTGTGACTTATGCAACTTTGCATGTACAGTTCAAACCTAGAACTGTAAGAATAAAAGTGTTAAGAATTGAGTGGAGTCACTGACTTGTCTGCTAACACTGGCACAACAGCCGTCACTGGTTTGGGTCCTGAACATCAACTGCTCCCTGGTGAATTGACAGCGAATAAATAGCATGTTCTTGGCAGTCCCAGTGCAAACGAGTACCCCGTCAAAGCAGGGAAGTTCTTGGAGGAGATGTCAAGGCCAGATGTAATCAATGAAAAACTGGTGCTTGTCTCGGGTTGATGGCAGTTCATTGCTCCCCACAATTGCTTAGAAGTCCTGGCAAAAGAAGCTGCCAGGTCAATTACTCTGCAGTGAAGTGATGCAAGTTTTGGAGTGAGAGCTGAAGGAGCTGCACCTCGGCCTCCCAGGAAACTGGTGTCTGAAGGAGAGTTCTTTACTACCTGACTCCCTCACTTTGCCTTGGAGCTGTCAGTTGGTGTTTAGAACAAGCTTGAGTCAGTACACTTGTGAAGGAGGAAAGTTCTGAGCATTTTCTGTGCTTGGACAAGCCTTGGTTCTAGTTAACCATTTCCATCTGTTCTTGGTTAACTGAGCTCCCCGTGTAAAACCGTGCACACAGGATTGAATGGGTGTGGGTGATTAATTTCCTAGGGTAAGAAGGTGAGTGGATGTGTTGAGGTGGTACCTGTTTCATAAGTACCCAAACCAGTTTCCTGAGCACTAATTACAAGTAAATCTGTTACACAAGTACCTTCCTAAGGGGAGACTCCATGTCAAAGCAGCACTCCTGTGTGGGATGGCCAATCCCTGCCCCATGGAGGGGTAGGGCAGGGGGGATACACCAGTGTGGGTTTGGTAGCTGGTGAATGCAGTGGCCATGGGACTGTTGGTGGTGCTTGTGCCTGACTGACAAGTAGCAAAATCTGAGTTCTCCAAAATGCAAGTTTGGATATGAAAATGAGAAGCTGCTTCAGTGCTGCTTACACAATTGCTGAAGGTTATATGTGCTTGAAAGTCATGTTTGTTACACACCCCAGCTGCTCCACAGGGACTGATGTGTGTTCTTTACACCACACTTGGTTGGATCAAGTTACTCTTTGGTGGGGGAGAGTAGGAACAAAGAGCAAACTTGTAATAACTTCTGCCCCAGTCCCAGTGCTTAAGACACTGGCACACATCCAGATCTTGTCGCAGCTTGTTCAAATGCTTGGAGACAAGACTATGTAGCTGCAGGTTGTCTTCCACACATCACACTGTGTCACAACATGGAATGTCCAAAATGACTTCAAATTATGGTTCCGTATCTCAAAGTGCAGAAGAGACTGGGGCTCACCGTGTCATTGAAAGTCAGCAGCACTATCAAACCATGCATTTTTTCAGGCAGAGACCAGCGATGTTCCCCCCCACAGCCGGACTGGGGACTGGTGAGATGTGTCTTGGTTTGTGTCCCTGTGCTCATCCAGGAGCTGGTGGTTCTTTTTTCACAGCACAGAGTGAGATGTCCGTCCTGTGTTCATTATCACCTCTTGGCAGAGCAATAAATGCACATCAGATCAGGGGCAGTAAATGGGAGTTGCAGAGTTACACATGTGTAACACATGTGTGTACCCGGAATGAGTTGCAGTTTGGTGCATGGATGATGGAAGTGATGGAAGCGATGATCAGGAGGAAAACGCTTCCATCAAGGTAATGCTCAAGCCTTGAAAGCTGTCGGGGAGGCTGATGCCAGCCTGCTTTAGGCAGTTGCTTGAAGGCCTCTGTCAAAAATCCTGATCCAGTAGTACTGCTCCAAAACGAAGCAGGTGCATTTTAAGGAATGTGTGACTTGTGATTAAAATCCATTTCATGGGATCTTTCATGATGTGTAAAAACCGGTGAAAAATCGCTGGGATTTAAAATTTACAGTGACAAAAGATTCTATAGACAGATTTTTCCACTTTGTCAGTGAAGTGATGGCTCAAGTCTTTCAAGGCTTTACTTCCCTTGAAAACTAATTTCGCTGTTGAAGAAGAATTCAGGTGAAACTTGCAGGTTACTTCCAGTATTTCTTGCCCTGAGAACTGGTGTTTTGAGGAGTTTCCTGCATTTCACCAAGCAGTCAGACCAGAGGTGTTGCACAAAAGAACATGATGACAGTGGGGTTTGCTTTGGCACAGAGTGCAGAGCTCCCCTCATTTCCCATCTTTTTGCTGAAAAGTGTTTTAGGAAATTAAGACACAATTTCCAAAAGTTCTCTTTGTTCAGCAGTTCATTCTTTGTTTCTCGCATTTTTATACCGTTTTAACGGTAGATGGAAGTGTTGCAGAGCACCACAGTGGAGTTAAGGGAAGGCTGGGTGCCCTGATAATCACTTCTTTCCAGGGCTCCTGGTACAGCCAGTGCTCTTCATGGCTCACCAGGTCATTTCTGATAAGCGGAAAGGACAAAGTTTAGACAAGGGTTAGGTACTGGTAGTAAAAGGGTTTTCCCCATTTGAGCCACAGGACAGTGGAGCCGAGCACTCTGAATATGTCATTACAGTTACATTACACTTGGCACAGCTTGGAATTTGGAAGTACTTGATGATGCTGCTCTCAGAATCCACTCCCATAGGTATTTTGGATTTTTGAGTCTTAGGAGCTGAAGTGCTGGTGCCCCTGTTGCTCTAGTGAAAGGCTTCCACCTCTGTGTGCTGTACAGTCTGAATTTTGGATGGCAGCAGAGTTGAAAAATGGCTCTCATTGTCCTGAAAGTCACAACAGTCAATTGAACCAGATGGGTTTCCAAATGTAACAAGAAAAGAAGCAGAAATACATGAGTGTATTCTGTGCTGTGGTGAGTGTGGGTGGGAAGTGTATTTGTTTTTGAAACAAAATGTGCTATTGATGGCCCACAGAAGCACTGGTATTTACACCATTCGTGGCCAGTCCTGTGTCTTTCCAGTGAAGAGTTTTTTCAGGTATTTTGCATTAATTTACTGCTAACTATGAAATGTTCAGTCTATCGGATTCTTAATTTGGATTTGGAAGTGTTAGTTTGGCAGCAGAAGCCCAGGCAATAGGCCATTTTGGATAGTCTTCTGCCTGTGCATAAATAAAACTTCTATCATGAGTTCCCTTATAGTGAGGGCACCCTAAAGAAAAAATGATTGTCAGAGCTACACATTTCTAATACTTTGGTAGGTAGTGACCTTGTTTAAATGTTCTTCATTTTCAACCAAGCAAACCGTATCTAGAGAACACCTGAGTCGTACTGGACAGTGAAAAGTGATTTCAGACAAATATGTATTGGATTTTGTTGTAGCAAATTGTGTAATTAGGAAGAGCCGGTGAATAAAGCCATCCCAGCCATGACTGATCCAAGCAGGAGCAGAGGCACCAGAGGAGTGTTCAGTGCCCACAGCAGCAGTGGTGTGAAGAGGAGACAGAGAGGTGTGTTATTTTGTACCAAGGTGCTGTTCTGATGAGGAGAAGGAGGGGGCAGGGCAGGGGTTGTGTATCTTCACACTGCAGGGGGATCCATGTCAGAACCCTCACCCAAGCATTTTGTTACCAGGGCTTTAAAATGCACAGTATGGTATTCAAGCATATTGCACGATGTAATTTTTTTCCCCTTACCTATTTATGACTTGTTGTAAATGGTATTGTTGTCTTTCTGTATTAAAAATAAAAATATTTAGTCCAAAATAGTTTTGGACTTTACAAAACCCTCTTTTTTCCCGAGGAGAGACTTTTCCATGTACTGTTCTGCTAGTTTTTTCTGAAGCAGTTTAAAAAGCTGTTGACAGGCTTCCATTGCAAAATACAAGTTAGTTTAGAAGGTGTATAGAGTGATTTATGGAATGACAACTGTGATAATCTCTCCTGCACAGTGCCATGAGGGTTGTGCTCTCCAGTGTTCCTGCTTCACTTCTGCCGGCCCCTCTGGCAGACAGTTCTGTGTGCTGGAAGTCTGGGGGAAACATCCCGCCCAGACACTTCTCAGTGATTCTGTTGTTGGGAAACAGACCTGGCAGTGCAGAACTCGCTCCACTCGTTTGGAGTAATTTTATTTTATTTTAGATGCTTCCCATGGATTCTTAGAAGATGGATCACTTCACGCAGGCTACAGTGGGAATGTCACTCACAGGTTATGTCAGAAAGGAGCTAAACCTCTGCTGATGCACAACATGCCAGAGACAGAAGATTTGGGACCTGTTAGCCATTTAGATTATCCAGAGTTTGGTCTTGCACCTGGGAACTCAGCCCTGCCAGTGAGAGTCCCACAGTGGTATATACGTGGAACTGGAAAATGATTTTCAAACACCAATGGAAATAATTGGTGAGGAGACAGCTGCTTTTCCATCAGAGTCAGAGGAGTTATATGAAGTGTCTCAGAAATCTATATCTACTGCAGCCCTGGATGCTTGAATGCCCTTCAGCCATGGAGATCAAGCCTTCAAGGTCTGTGGGCTTTATGGATAACTCTATTACAACTGCTCTGCTCCACTGTCTGACTGTACCTGCTGCCCTGCCCAGAGGGGTTGGCAGCAGGCTCACTGTGCCAGCCTCGGCCTGTGCTCACCCTCAGAGCCACGATTTCACCTCACAGACCAACCATTCTCTGCAGCCTGGGCCTTGTTGCCAACAGCTGTTGCTTGTGAAGCATCAGTACCTGATTTTGGGCAGGTCTCTGTGGAAGTAACAACTCCTAGCTGTGTGCTGGGATGAAGGATGATGGTCATTTGTGCTCAGTCAGCTCAGCTGACACTCCAGGCACTAACACAGTTCTCCTTAGCTCTCGCCTTGGTGGTGGGAGGTGCTGGGGGAAATGTCCAGTGAGACTTTTGACTGCTCTGTTTTATTTAGAAAATGGTTGGAGAATCTGAAGAGGGGGAATAGTCACCGGGTGATCCTGGACTGGGTAGAGGAGTTAAGGAGATGAAAAGGAGGTGTGTGGGAAGAAAAGAGGTATAAGTGACAGGGTCCAGCTTGGCTGGAGGCAGGAGTGGGGTGGAAGGCTTGTGAGGTGTGTGGTGCACCTGGTGTGAGTGTCACCTCCACAGGTACTTGTTTCTGGTGCCTCTTTGGAGTGACAACCCACTGCTGGCTTCAGAGTGAGGTGTTTGTTTTACTGAGGTTTTTATATTAATTTTAAAATTAATCTAAAAGAGTAGTACCTTCTGCATTGTGCAGAAAGATGCAAGAAAGCCAGAGAGGAAGGAAATAACGAGAAGAAAAGGAATTCGATTTGGAAAAAGTAAAAAGATTTCCTCATTTCCTATAAGAAGGATGACAAGAGAGGGAATGGAGATACAGCCTTTAAAGGGTCAAGCCTGATCTGCTTCCTTGTGAAAAATGGATCTGGTTCATAGTTCTCCAGTAAATCTGAAAAAGTACTATTGCTGTTAGTTAAAACCAGGAAAATTACCTTTCCTTTTCCCAGTGAGCAATGGCAGTATCCCAATCACATGTGCTGGAGTCTAAGTGATTAAGAGGGATGCTTAGGTAGCCTTGTGTGTCTGGCCACAACTTTCCCTCTGACATGTGGGACAAATGGAAGGAAGAACGATCTTTGAACATCCAGGCTGTCTCTGCAGGGCAGAGGGGGTTTGACTGTTGACTGTCAGCCTGAGAGTCTTAGGAAGGAAATCAGGCTACAGAAAATAACCAGTGAGAACAGAGGGGGAGGGTCTCATCTCTGGCCACCAGGCCTTGCAAACCAGCTGTGTGTCCATGTCTGTGCATGTGTTCTTTATAAATATACATGTGTATGCATATACTCATAGGGAAATGTGGTGACTAGAGGAGCACAGGCCAACACGCAGTCAGCTCTGCTGAAGAGCAGCCGGGAGCCTTGCAGGGGCACAGAATGCCTTCTCTCATGGGAGGACATTACTCGGTTCATCTTTGTTGCTCTCCCATCTCGGCCGAAGGAGCAGCTCTCCAGGTGGGGGAGGCTGAGCAGGGCGTGTGTGAGGGGGGGGCAGCCGGGGCCCAGCCCATAAAGCTGGAGGAGGGTGGAGGTGCTGGACCAGGATGGCCTCAGCTGAGAAGAGGCAGCGGCGGAGGAGGAGCCGTGGGGCTGGGCAGCCCACGGGGGGTATGGAAGGAGGGGAACCCCCTGTAAGAGCCCTGGTGGGGGGTGAGTGTATGTGGGCCGAATTTTATGAGGGTGGAACTGGGGCAGAGGGCTGGCTAATGGCACAGGTTTACATTTATCCCTCTCTAGTCTGGCTGGGTATCCTTAGTACAAATACCTCTCTGAGGGTTCAGAAAACTTGTGGTGCCTTAAAGAAAAGAAAAAAATTACAGAGTATTAGCTTCTTTTAAGAAAAAAACCTGTTTTTCTTATGCTGTAAGAAGGACCAGTGAATGAAGTAATTGCTGTGGTAGAAGGCAGTGGCTGCTTCTTGTTTTGTTTTAAACAGAAGCTGCCTTTGATTGAGAACTTAACACAGATTATATGAAGAATTAGCTAACTTTTCTAGTATAAAGTATGTTGCCAGATCTGGCCGATTTATCTATGAGAAGGTTTTCTCTAATGTGCTCTCCTACCCTCTGCCTGTTCTAGTGGATGCCCAGGAAAAGGAGGATTCTGTTAAAAGCCCAGACTGCATAGAAAGACTGGCACGTAAATACATGGTAACTTTTCTACTTGCTGCTTCTCTACCTCCCAATTCAAATATAATGCAGAAGGTGTTTGTTACTTTACCACTAGCCTGATGGTGCAGCTCCCTGGGCTGGAAAAAAGTGAGCAAAGCACAGGTGTGGATGAATTAGTTCAAATAGTGTCACCTGCAACAACACAAAAGGGAAGGATGGAGGAAACTCTTCCACTTCTTTTCTACCCTATATGAGGGGACCTTTGTAAGCAAACTTTGGTCTCTGTAGCAAAAGCAGTAGAAGAAGTGAAGATGTCTTAGTCATTCATGTATCTGTAGTTACATTTCTGAGATGTAGGACCACCAAGGAACAAACAAAAGGAAGTGGTACAAACTACAAATAATTTAATAAAGTTATTTACAAGCCTGGAATAACCATTGCTAGCAAATGCAAGGCTTGTTTTGAATTTTTTATGTTGTGTTTTTGGGGGTGAGATATGGAGTAAGACTTCTATTTTCCCCTTATGTCTCACTTGTACAACCCAACCAGCTGTTCGATTGTGGGATAATTGGAAGGACAAGCTGACTTCAGACGGGAAAGCTTTGGAGAAACTCAACAGCTTCGGGTTGCAGTAGAACTTCAACTTGAAGCTGCAGTAACTTGGCTTTGAGTGACATTTCTTTCCTTTCCTCCTCTGCAGCAGAAATGCACAGTAGAGTCAAGCACAGAGTCCGAGTCTGAATCCAAGGTGGAGGTAAGAACTGCCCCTGAAGCGTTCTGATGGTGATGGGATTCTCTGATGGGTATCCAACTATCCCTTCAGCCTTGGTAAGGGAAGTCTTAAGGCATAGTTGTAGTGGTTTTGGTTTTGTGTAAAAGGAAAGGGTAGAAATACCCCAACAACCCCACACCAACACTGTCTTCTCCATCAGGCTCTTCCTTACAATGGTCACTAATTTCAGCAGAATTGATGCTGGGGGTACGAGGCAGGAAAGAGACTGTGCTTGAGGCATACAAATGCTAAAAAATGCTGACATGCCTTGCTCCTGAGGGTTAACTTTTAAGAAGCTCTGGCCCAGTGGGATTTCTACAACTTTGTCCTTCTGACTGTCCATTTTGGAGGGCATTGAGAGCAGTTCTGCTACTGTGGCAACTTTCTGAACATTGTTCTGTCAAAACAGAGTGTTTAGAGTTGATGGAAAAAGGCCTGATGCTGGAGTGGAGAATTGAATACCTAATTTGTGGGTAAAATCTTCAGAATAGTTTGCTGGTCCATGTGAATCACTGTGCTCTGTCACTCAGAAGGTGCCTGCCAGCAACCTGCCACCACTCCACCTTTCAGAAAGCACAGGGGAAAGCTGCCGTTGTCTGCAGCCTCCTGGAAGAAACAGGGTTGGAAGTCCAGCGCTGCCTGGGCAGGGTGGAAATGGGGTTTGCACAGGTGCCAGCCTGAATAAAGAGATTGTTGCTCTTACTGAGGGTGCTGAGACAGGTTCCACGCCAGGACTGGGGGATTTCTGGGCTCCTCGGAGAAGCAGGAGGTCTTTGTGGGGATGTCTCTGTGTCTTGGAACCAGAACAATATATGGTCACAAATGGGTTTGGACTTCAGCTTCCCTAAAGCCTTTGTGTTCCTGCTGGGAGGAGCCCAGACTCCCAAGCCCTGCTTTGCCTGAGGTGGGCTCAGGACTCCTGGTTCCCCTGGAAGCAGCACAGCACTGACTTGAAAGTGTGTTCTCTGAGCAGCTGTGGTAGATCCTTCTAAAGGAGCACTTCAACACTTCCCCTGTTGTAATTTTTTTCCCTTTGTATGACTGCCTTCAGAAAACCTGTGGTTTGCTTTCTGAAGGGCATCTCCCTGTGTGGCTCCCTGATTTTAATAGGCCCAGATTATAAGCACTATCTAGAAATCAAAATCATCCCTATGTAAAAGAACAGAAAGAGACCCTAGTGGGACTAAACTCTAAATTATTTCCTGACTACTATTATTTAAAGGCTTTTTCTGTTTATTTTCTGATGCTGAGGTATGTAATTCCTCATTTCTTTCTTTAGAGTAATGTTTTAAGAGCACTAAAACTTACCATAGTTCTATTTTAGGCTAACTTTACCAGACCTTTAGTAGTTGGACTGAGACACACTTTCTCCTGTCTTTGCAAGGTGACAATCTGGCTTCCTCTCCTCCAGGTTTTTTACCTACTCTGGTTTTCCTTTGATCAATAATTCATGGAAAGGTGCCTTATAAACCTATATTAACTTCTTTTAAATAGGTTGTGCCTGGCCCACTTGCTGGAGGATTCAAGAAAGCAAAGAACTCCAGGGGACTACAAGTAGGTTTTGGGTTTTACACAGCAGCTTATTCTTGGTGTAGTGTCCAAAAACTAAAATAGAGGTGGGAATGTGTGGATAAACAGAAAAACTTCTCCAGTCTGTGACTTAGGTTAAAGGGGTTTTCAAGTCCACTGTATGTTGCCTCTTGTGGTGTTTGTGTTTTGGTTTTTTGTGTTTTTTTTTTTTTACAGAAAAATAAGCATCTCCCATGTTTAGAGATGTTTATTTTAGTTTTTAGATCCTTATGATGGTGATTCAGAAGACACATCTGCTCACTCTGACTGTAGCTTAACTTCTGTAAATATACAAGTTGCGTCATGGGCAGACATTGCCCCAAAGGCAATGGCTTTGGAGGATGCTGATACTTCAGATGATGGAGAGTTCTTCCCTAATCCTCCAGATTGGCTCTGCTCAGAAACAAAAGTTAGTGAAATTCAGACAGCAAATGACTGTAAAGCATCCCTGGACCTTCCTAGTCAAGAGGATTTCCTGCTGCAGTCACCTGAACCGCCTCCAGGCTCAGAAGCACTTCCCCCCATGTGGCTGACACCTGACCACGCCTTACTGATGAGTATCAACCCTTCAGCGGCTGGTGCTCCACAACTCCTACAGGCAGCTCACTATGATGGCACAAGGGCAAAGCAACTCCTGAATAAAAGAAAAGCAGGGATTCCCAGTCCAGAGGCTGCTTGTGAAAAAATAAGGATAAAGAAAATCCGTGCAATGTAATCTGAGGGATAAATAAACCATTGGACAAACTGCTTTGAAGAATCAGTCTGGTGGAGATTTGTTTTGCAGGGGGTACCTGAACTGAGCAAGACTTAAACAAGCTGTCTGAAGACTGATACAAATGCAGCTCTGTGTTCTGTAAGCTCTGAGATCCACCTGAAAGATGGAATCAAACAAGCGTGTGGCAATTCTAGGGAATGCCAGCAAAGACACAGATCCACATCCTGACAGCCCAGCTTGGTGCCTGGGGCTTCTTGAAGCACCAGCCCCAACTCCTGTGTGCAGTACCTGGAGGAACTGGCTCAGTTTCAGTCTAATTTCACCAAACATGATGAGGGTTTGTTGAGGAGGCAAGGAAGAATGACCCCAAGGCTGAAATTAACTTTGAACAGCTCTAGCTTCTCTCACATGTGCTTCACATCGATGTATGTTTGGGTCTTGCTGTGTCCGACCTCCCATAGGAGAGCAGGGCAGCAGCTCCTGGTGAAGATCTTACAGGTTTGACTACAAATAACTGACTGGCATCATGCTGAACTGACTGCAACTAATGGCTATGTAGCACTTATTTTCTCCTTCAGATGGGGAGAAATTGTCTAGTTGCTGCTAAAATATCTGTTCTTACTTGATTTGAACAATGTTTTGGGTAGAGTCTTCATCTACCAGCCAGGTCAGCGTTCACAATGTGAAGTGGAACACATTACCTGAGAGATTTTTCCAAATGCTTGGGAGCTGCAGAAGTGGTGCCACAGATGGGAGGTCAGGTAGGCACCAAAAACTCTCTCTGATCGCCCTCTCTTGTGTTGTAATTTATCACCTTTAGAGTCTGGATAGCCCATTTATGTAGAAGGGGAACTAAAAGCTATGAAAGTATAATGATGCAGTATGTTAGTACCGTGTGTGAAAACATTCTGTACAGCTGGCAGAGATTTTTAATTTTCAGGGTTTTGTAAGATGGAAAGCTATTCAAAATATGTATTATTTAAATTCTAGCCTTACACTCCTCCAGTAAAAGCTGCATGGTTACTGCATATTTATTTTATTAAAGCACTTTTCTTTCAGCCTTATGCCCCTGCTGGATATGGTTTTTAATCAGCTTGGAAACTAATACAGTAACGTCTCCACAAGCTACTGTGGCTGCCCCTTGACTTGTCCCAGAGGCAAAGGTTGCCACAGTGAAAACTGTGCAGTTAATTGAAAAAACAAGCTGCCCCTTGCAGCTATAGATTTGTGTGTACTCTGGAATAAAGACTTGTGAAAAACCTTAAAAAATCTGCCAGTGTGATGCAGCCCAGCCCTTCAGCCCTGTGTCTGGGTGGTCTATCATTTAAAGTCCTGGCTATTGCCTGCCACCCCCCCCGAACCCCTCCCCGGCTATCAGCCCCTTCGTTTAAGGCTAAATAAAATTAAAATCATGTAGAGGGGATTTCACTTAAACCAGTTGCTTCACACAGCAGGCTGTATAAAATATGTAATATCCAGGAAAAAATAATACAGGATCAGGAGGGAAGAAATAATGTGAAGGGTCAGCCAACTGGGAGAGTATGTACTTGGACATTTATGATTTGCTTATTCAGTGTGAGAATCCAAATGTGGATTACCTTCTGAACCAAACCTACACCTTTTGTCACTGCAGGCCTAATGCAGAAGGTAACAGAAAAGACCTGAAGAGTTGGGGAAGCTGTAGCTACTTCAAGTTTGTCTGAAACACTCTTGAGCTCCTTATGTGTATTTGCTAATGGGTGGAAAGAGAGCTGCATCAACTCAGGACAGTTGTCCTGAGAGAACAGTCAGAAGGGTAGAAATGCTTAGCCAACGAATTTAGGATGAGAAAAGGCAAGTGACTGCCCAAACCATTACAGCAACCCACGCAATTAGCAGGAACTCCCCAACTTAGTAACAGTTCAGTCTGAAACATGAGATCTGAAGTAATTTTGTAGCTCCTTGTGTAAGCATTTAATATCATCCTCCTAGATTTAAGGAGGCATAAACCATAAAACCAGCTTAGGAAGAGGAAGCTCTTTAGTCAATAGGACAAGAAAGTTTTGTTTGGGATACTCCACCTTCTCAACCTGTCTCAGCAGGTTAATTCAAGCAAGAGCCAGTTCCCTGCACATAATTAATGCAAGGGCATGAACAGCAGATAATGTCAGACTTTGTGTCTTATACTGCACTAACAACTAACATTCAAAGGTTCCTGTTCCTGAAGAACTTGTTATTCTCAGAGAACATCTTAGGTACAGGTTTTCCAGACCAAAAACACTTACAGTTCCAGAAACAGGGAGTCAAAGAGTTCTGCTATATATTTTATTTAGTATAACATAATCCATCAAATATCACATCTACCAATAACCTTTTAAAGATCTCATCCAATTTTCCTTCAACAAAATCTCTCTAGCCTATCAGCTTTCCAATGCATCTCCCCCTTTCCTTCTAGACAACTTGATATAAATCCATCTGATAACCTACCCAAGTTACAAAAGTACAGGTGAACACTACACAGAAGACTGACAATTACTACAGCATTAACCAGTCACAATAAATCTGTTCACTCGGTGCAGAGAACTGCAACACCACGTTCATAGAAGCTGCGGGGATCCTCCTTAGTGGCTATTTCAAAGTCAACGGTGAAAATGAGATCAGCACGAGTGAAGTTCAGATAAACTGGTAAAGTAACCTGGGGAAAAACATGAATGTAAGAGTTATGTAAGACAGCTGAAGAATGCAAGACGTTTCTGTAACAGTACATGGCCTTTATGAGATAACTCAATAATCAAAATATGAGGGGAAAACCCAAGGCCTAATACATTCACAGATGCCTTTAAAAGGTATAAACTCTAGTTTTGACCTGAATAGCATTTGAATTTTTTTGATACCTCTCCTCCTTATCTATCTACAAAGGAAAGATCTAGTCAATGCTTGGTCTGTTTGCTGCTGCCTAGAACTTAGATGCCAACTGACACCGTGAGTAATTAGAAAAGAACAATTTGACTTGTGGTGCCCAGTACCAGTATCCATAAAGCTTCAGGAAAAAACCCTGCTAGGTGTATCTAAATATTTTTAACAATACTTACAACATTTGCCTTTTTGTCAGCATTTGTCTGCTTGATCCAGCGAAGCTGTGTGATGGGCAGGACAGTTGAAATGGCATTTGAGAGTGACAGCTTGTTGTTACTGCATGTAGCTCCCTGAAGCTTCAGGCCTGTAAAATGAAATGCAGTTTAGAGTTCTAAGAGCTTTCATATGTCCAAAGACTGTGTTCCTCTGTATCATTTAAGGACTAAGTTCACTAAACGACAAGTATTTTGTTCTGCAGAAGAAGGGGCTGTAGCAGATACACCATGCAATACCACTTAAATATACACCAACCCGAGGCTTTAGCTCTATTAGCACTGTATGTACTTCCTAATAACTACTGTCAAACTAGTGTTTAAACATCTTCAGAAAGTGTATATTAACTTAGGCAGTGCCGGGCTCTTTCCCATTTGATACAGCCTATTTAATACCCGAAGCTTCTGGAAACGTTTTAGAGCAAAATCGCCTTTTTTCTGATGAATGTACCTGTGACTCCAAAGCTGCAGGCGTCCAGGACTGCATTCTGGGTGGTTGTAACATTGACCTCAAGACACAGTTCTTCAAGGGACCAGCTGTTTGCTTGGGCAACATATTGTCTGGTAGCAGTAATATATGCCTCTGGCACAAACAGGCCACCGAGGCACACGTGGATGTTCTGTTGGGGGAGAGAGCAAATGAGGGGAGGGAAAAAAAAAGTATTCTAGCTGCAGTATTAATGACTATAATAAATACTACGACAGCAATCTATTTACATCAAAATGTTCCTGCTGCTACTGGAACACTGTGTAACTGCTGACATGCTTTCTTTCATCCTACAAGACCAAGGCTCCCTCTGATCTGTAAGCACAGTTAGTCTGCTAAGCCTCACCCCACTGAGAGCAGGAGAGACCCAACAGTATTTACAGGCACATTTCAGAGAGCAGTGAAATTCACTGACTGAGGAACTTCTCAGAAGTCCTGATGTGAAGACTCCATGAAGCAGTTACACAGCTCCACCAATAACCCTGAGAAGTCAGCACAAGGTACCTTCAGTTCTTTTGCTCCACCAGATGCAGCCGCCTGGGAAATGTTCTGCAGTTGTTTAATGCGCTCACTGAAGTCAGACACCCACTGGATAACAGTCATACCAGCTGGCACTGTGTAATGAGACCAGCTACGAGGCAAAATACCTGCAAAAATGTGATTGGAGTTAAGTGTTGTTCATACACAGTTAGAAATCACACGCTGTATTGACACTTCATGCTTTCTCTCAATAACCATGTTAAGACTTGGACTATCAGCCTCTGTCTTCACAGGCCCCTCAGGACGTGAAAGAACTTCCAAAGATCACAAAGCAAATGGCCTCCAGGTCTACTCTGCACTTAAAATGCCATCCAGTTTCAGACACCCTTCAAGAGCAGCTGCAGTTACACACAGCTCTGTACTGCAGGACCTGATCTTCAAGTCTGCAGAAGATTCGGGTTCTTTAGAAAAAACTGAAGTGGTCAAGTACCTGTGTTTCAGGTTTCTGCTTTTGTTCAAAGCAGACAGCAAATCTTCATGTATTACTACATGATAATGTACATAGATGTGGAATTTTCACAGACAATCTTTAAACAAATTCAGAGAATTTGAATATGTTCTAGGAGCAATATTACTCACTACGTACTATAAGTAACTTTGTTCTGTCACAATTCAGACATTGAGAGAATTTATTAAGAGTTCAGAAACCAAGATGCTAATACAAACTGTACAAAAAAAGCCTAATATTAGACAACTCAACTTGAAATCTCAAACCAAAACAACTGGAATTTTATGCTCAACTCAAAAGTACTGCTTGTGCCAAACAGTAAAGCCCATCCAAGTTTTTCTGCCTTTTTTTTTTTTTTTTAACCTGCTGACCACAAAAGCCTCCTACAGAGCGCAAGAGGCAAAGAGAGCCCTGGGAGAAGCTGACCCAAATCACCATACCTTTCACCAGCTCATTGATTAGTGTACGCAAATAGTTGGTTTGTTTCTTTTTTCCTTCACACACTTGCACCACGTCTGCAAGGTCTTGGCGAACATCCTGGAGCAGCTTCGCTCCCATTTTCACCTCTCTCTCGAAGAACCGGAACAAAGGATCCTGATGGTCAAAATATTGAAAGTAGGTTACAGATCAAAGGTCCTGCTGGAAAACTACTACAAAATACAACCCTAAAATCCTGGTTGGACTGAAGTGACACTGTGACTACAAGCATTAAAATATGAAGATGCAGTCTGCAGTGCAGAAAGGGTGTGCAGAAACTGTTATACAACAGTCTCCTCTCCCTTGGAGAAGCAAGGAAATAGGATATCACTGTACAGATCTCAAAAGTTTCCTCCAGCCCAGTTCATGCAATGTCTGTTCCCAGTTGGCAGAAGCTTCTCCCCTGTCTCCCATCACTGACCATCCCCACATTTTAGCAGCAGTTAACATGCACTGGCTGTAAAGGCACTATCACAAGCAGCAGACAGTGCGCTACAACAGGAAGCAGTTGTTTCTTGCTACCTGATCCCTGAGAAGCTTCAGAAGTGTTACCCTTACTAGACAGTTTGCCATTGCATTTCTTCAAATACCCCAAAGACATAAACCAGCTTTTAGGGGCATTTCAAGAAACCCAGTGTGGCATTACACAACTATGGCACTCAGAATCAGCACCAATACAGGTTCCATTATTCCCTGAACAGTTTAACTGGTACTTGCAAATTGCAATACACCTAAACTTGTGCTTTTCCTATGCCCACATTAAATAAAATTTAGTTCTTACTTTAATGTTTTCCACAGTCCGCTTCAGATGGTTTAGAGTTTGAGGGATAAGGTGAAGCCAGTTAGAGGCTGTGGTATGCAGGGTTCTCATCCAGGCTGGGCGTCCATCTGATGTAGAATCAGTTCTTGTCTTCTTCTCAGTTTCTGCGTAAGCTAAATCATCTTCATCCTCCAGCATCTGCATTTTCAGCATTTTACTGATCATGTCTATGCCTAAAACAGGGTATGTTGCCAGTCAGAGAAGCAGTGGCATCAAGATGAAAACATCCTAGCACATGCTAGAACCAGGTATTTTCCTTATCCCCAGTCTAGACCTAAGACTCAGAACTGCCCAGCTGTAGGTGGCTGCAGAGCTGACAATAAAGCTTTCCAGAATTAAGCTGGGAACTCGCCATCTGGAAGACTGAATATAACTGGCTTTTTGACTCACAAGCTTCTCATCAGTTTTTGGACTACTTGAGTGTCTTACCTTGCAGAAGTTAAACAAACTATGTTGAGGGAGGGAGGGAATGCTATTGACTCCTCAGTAAAATTTGTATTTTGCTTCTGCTTTTTAGTTAAAATGATGGCCTGGTAATCTATGGAAGACATTTCAAAAGTTCTGGTTTTACCTTGTGTGGTGAGAAGAACTTTCTCTGCGTTATTTGGCAGGCCCAGCCACGATGGTGTTTGTGTATCTGGCAGCATCTCAACCCACTGGACAAACTCTTCACGCCTGCAAGTCAGAGTTTTAATATTGATTAGAAGGTTTCCTTTATTAGAATGCCAAGGTCAGTCTTTGCCTGAGACAGATTACACAGCACAGAAATACAGGTTCAGTGCTTGGTTTTTGGCCTTTTTTTTGTGTGCAGGTTTTTAATTAAAAAGAAAAAAAAAGTTGTACAGAGAGATCAGGATAAGGAAAAATTAATACCTGATTCCATCTGGCATCTGAATATCTTTGTGTCCATCAACTTTGCAAGCCAGTTTGAATTCACTATCAAAGCTTAGAGTAGTGAACAGACGTTCCAAGAAAGTGTTTAGCAAACGTTGATCAAACTCATTGTCAATACGACCTCCGTAAATAGACTGGGCCATCAGAGTCTTCAATGCAGACCAGGGGATTTTATCAGGTGAAATGTTTTGGCGACCCTGTAATTAGCAGGAAACAATAGTTTTCACATCTCCTCTGGTTGAGGAATCAAATTCAAGAACTAAATTAAATTGCTTACTCATTTAACTTCCTAAATGTTTCCAGAACAGACTGTTTCACTTAAGATCTGAAGTAATCTGTTACCTAAGAACACAACAGTACTTGCCTTGGCTGTATCATCCAGCCATGTATCCACTGTGTCACAGGCAGACCTCAGGTCAGACTCTCCAAACTCGTACTTCTTGGACCATCCCAATGGAGCATAGCGCAGGCGTTCTTGGATAATGGCATGGAACCAGGCAAGGAGGAAATACAACCGAGCACGCTCATTTGGAGACTAGGAAGCAGAGAGAAGAAACCCAAATCAAAACCAAACAACTGTTACTCAAGTGAACTGATAAAAACCAAAGGATCAGATTTAATGCTAAATTTCTAGCAAAACTGAACACATCCTAACAACAGAAAAAGCAACTACGTAACACTTTACTTCTGTGAGGAGCAAAAAGCATTGTAGGTACATCATGGAAGCTGAGGTTTTACCACCTAGGGTAAGATTTGAATGAATCCACACTTCCATTTCATAGACACAAACCACAGCCCTACCTTGCACATCCTGGAAACTGGAATGCTACTGAAGGTCCTCAGCATGTTTGCCTTTACACCAGGAGGAGGTTCGAACACGAAGATTCGGCCGGCACGTAACAAATTCACTGGCACCTAGAAAAGATCAATAAGCTGTTTTAGCCTTCACTAAACCAAATCTCTCAAACAGCACAGTCTACATTAACTTGACAACCTTGTGGTGAGCACAAGAATTCCTATATTTTTTTTGGAGGGCAGGTGAACCAGCAAAAGGAATGGTACGATGTTTTCAGCTAATTAAGTTTTCAAACCCCAAGGCTGTTAATTCCCTTGACAGACATGTGCTTTCCTTTTTCTTTACTGCAGAAAAGCGGTCATGAGAAAACCTTGCCTGGGTAGCAATCTTGGCTCTGCAAGTGGTTACTCTGCCAGAGAATAAGATTTTAAATCAATGTTACCTTTGGATTAATCTCCATGGTAAGGAAGAGTCTGAAGCAAGCATGGGGTTGCAGGGAATGTAGCTTCTTTTCTAGTTGCATGAGCCAGCCAGGAGCCAGGTGAACGTTCTTCAGCATTACCCACCTGTGAATTTTTGAATCAGTGAAAGTGGTTTTCAGTGAACAGCTTATGGATCCATAATCACCATAAAGACTAACAGAATACAATATCCATTTAAACCCAGCTTCTACATGGAATCAGTTACTAGGTGCTATAAATGGGTTAACGTTTTTCTTTTGCAGATACAACCTGCTTGAGAACATTTAAACAGAAGTAGTGAAAAGCTGCGGTTATTATTACAAATTTAAATCCAAAAGATGGTCTCATTATTTTTACTTAGAGTTTTACCTATTTAGCCAACAGACTACTTTGCCCCTGGTTCACCTTTCTACTAGGCAGTATTCTAGCTGAAAATGAAATAGAATTTACCTTCCAGACTTCACTGCTGTGTTTATTGCTTTATCTGCTTGGTTAAACCCTTCAGCAGAACCTGAAAGACAGAAGGGTTACTAAAGCTTTTACTACTAACAACTTGGTTTATGCTTAAATGATGAAATAAGGTATGTTCTTACCAATAGCAATAGAAGTAATCTGTGTGTTCTGCTCAGCTGCGAGGTCTTCAACATGACCACTGGCATCATAACCAGGCACTGAACACATCAGCACAGGAGTATTTGGTTTCACCTGTGGTCCAGAAGTTTAAAAGGATATGAATCAGTTACTAGATGAGAATGAAGGAAGCTCAGTGTTTCTTCTCTCTGCCCATCTAAAGACATTATGTTACTCCTAGTTTTACATTAACAAATAGGAAAACAATCCACTCCTCATAACATGGGGAGAAGAATAAGTGGAAGACATGTTCCATTGGATAGCTTTACTCACTATGGAACTCATGTGAGGTGGCCCTAAGCATTGCCTCAGGATTTCAGCCTTTCAAAAATGAGGTTACCTCTGTATCTACGATGTGTGTCAGATCTAAAGGCTGTTCCATAATGGACATGAAAGACTCTCCAAGATTTGTTGAAACAAAGGTATGTGCCATGGCCAATAAACGATCTGGACGGAAGGCCTGGATCAGAAGCAAGCGATGAATGGCCTGTCCAATAGGAGCTAGAAAGAGGAGACAGGATTAGATGAACAGGTAAGAAAACCATCCTAAACACTCTCTTCAATTCTCCATTCAATTTTACCACATCTTGTTCTGAAGAATGCATATTTATAAAGTCAATTATCCTTATGACAGACCTGTTGAAACTTTTTAATGTGATGCTAACATCATAGCTTCAATTTCACAGTCATAAGAAACCTACTGGTTTCAGCTTCATTTTAATTGCCTGCTCAATTACTCATGCTGTGAGTCCTCCAAAAGCCCACCTTGACAAGATGCATTTGGATTCTACTGAAATTCTACTGGTTTACAAAATCTACGGGCTTGAAGCATTGCTATAAGTGATTTTGATTTCCAGCGACAAGAGATCTCTTCATATCATCTCACTCATGCAATAACCTGCTGTTCAGCTGGACTGTGAAGTCCTATACCCTTGTCTAGCACGGATAGGGTACACAACCCAGAACTGCTTCAGTTAATGATCAAGCAGCTTCATGATAGTTAGCAAACACAAGTTTAGAATCCTTAATTTAGAAACCTGCCGACAGGAAGGGGCCCAGAATGATACAGATGGCAAATACTTCCTAAAGTTACCTTTCAGGCACAGGAAAAAATAGACTGAAGGGCAACAGTTACTCCTCAAATTCTAACTCTTAACAAATTGGAGGTAAGACTTCATGCTTAAGATGCAATTGCAGGAGAAAACATTCTATCAGACCTCAGATAAACTGTGTCTTGGAGCTTTTTAGAGTACTGAGCAGCCTCCAGATTTGCAACGATTAAGGTTAATCCAAGCTATTATGCAATCTAATGAGACTGTAGAATTGTTTCCCCGGTGGAAGACCAGATCACAGGTCTTGCAGGAGCCAAGTGTATTAAGTACGACTTTAAAACCTGGGTTTAAAAAAACCCCAATAAAACCAAACCCAAACCAAACTTAATAAAAAACACCAAATCTTGGCCAAAACAACCCAAACCCATCAGACTTCATTCTTATACAAAACCAATTTTATGATTTTCCTAACCATTAAGGGCCAAAATGAAGTTCTACTTCACAATCACTTCTAAAGCCATAGTAACTCTTCTTAGATCAGTACAGTAGGTGTGGTGTGGACAATAGTGCAACTTCACTTACTTGCAGGTTTTTCTTCAGTCCAAAGGTACGGTACAGTCTGCTCTGGGGAACTGCTGTCCAGCCAGATACAAAATTGCTGTATGGGAAGAAAATGCAAAAACCCTGGAGTTTCAAGGCATCAGAAACCTGCTACAAAGTGCAGGTCCTGTTCATGGTGCAATAGAGAGGTTCAATGGCAGCGCTCAAATCTAGAATTTAATGTACTGCAAAAGTGTTCAGCTATCTACCAACTTTTAGTAGGAAACAAAGATTAACTCAACTGGCTTTGGATTTGCAAACAAATCTTTAAAAATTCTCTTAAATAGCTAAATGGTTGAACAATGAAATGCTGAAGTTCCTCAGGTTTTTCCCATTTAATGGCCACATCTTATCGTTCATCTTTGGAATAAAAATTTATATTGAGTACCAGAAGAAGCATTTCAGCTTTCATCTCTGACTAAGTCTTGAGAAATAAAACAGGGCTAACACTGTTAAACAGAAACACTATTAATGAAATTGAGTCAATCATAAAACTAGACCATAGGTATTGTCTAACACTTAACATAGTTCGGTCTCTTCCAAGGCTTAGATAGAGGATGTGAGTGTGATTTAAATGGATTTGAGTATTTCCTTGAGCATGACTACAATTTGACCAGCACATTTAGTAAGTTCTTCACTCATTTCAATTAATTTCTCCAAGTTCTGTTGTTTTTTAAAATAAAAATCCACATGTAAAACTCAAATTACACTTTGCCTATTAAGCATTCTGTAGACGTGCCCAAGGCCCTGATGCTGCATTGCCTCCAGCACCCCAATTCTACAGATCTACCAAGTCCCAGGCAAAGCTGTACATTATTTTACCTCAGGCTAAAAAGTTTAAGCAAAATTAGACACTGCAAAGAGACTTCAATAGGCCCTTCTAATAGGCAGGGCAAACCAAACAGGTACTATTTAAGATATGGCCATAATCTGGAACATACTGAGTCAGGACCAGATATATTCTTAGAACACTTCTGTCATGAGAAGGAGCAAAGTGTTTGGCACCTGAGCAGTGTCCAAATTTATTCCACGTAGCATGTCCAAGAGCCCACCACAACGAAGGTCTGTATGGCTGGGGCTGCTCCCCTCTACTGCACCATTATCACACAACAGTGATGCAGCAAAAGACACACAGTACCACACCTCTGCTACCATGGGAATCAAAACCTGGCAACCACGGAGCTAGATGAATGATGAAGCCATTTCCAAGTCTGTGGACAGTGGCATTTACAAGTTTCACAGCTGAATTACTAAGGAACGAAGAACATTCATTTCCACAAGTACAACTAATTAATCTGTAAGGTTGCCCCATTCCCATACCAGCAGAAGTTACTTGCAAACATGAAGCTCTTCCAGCAGACACCTAAAAAGCTTGACAAAGTACTGCAGCTCAGTGTAGAAACAAATCCCAGCCAACACTTACCTCATCAGCCTGAACTTTTGAAACAAGGTCTTTAAATGCAGGAAGGCAGCTCAACCTCATCATTGCTTCTGTTTGCTCTACAGTCAAACCATTGATTTTGGGGAGAGATGCAGTGTTTAGTACAATCTCCTTCCCTCTCAAGAAGTGCTGGAATTCTGCATCATATGTAGGCTCCCTAACATTAGGGAAAAAGTTAAGGGAAAAGAAGATTTTAGCTAGGTGCCTTCATGACAGCCTTCCCTTTCTCAGCTGAAGTTAAATGAGAATATAAATGTTTACCCAATAGTGCCTTTCAGTTTGATCCGGGCCAACAACATGGCAAATGTGATATGATCCTGATGCAGCATTCCACGTGCCACTCTGTTGAAAGCCACCTACCAACAAATAAGGCAAGTTAGTACAGTAAGAGGGCCTTCAAAAATGACTAAAGAATTAAATTTTTTAGTTTAAAAACTGAACCTGAAAGAGATCCTTTGTGATGATTGAGAGACGATGAGTATGGTCTGTAATTCCCTTCAGATTTGGGTTCTCATACAAGACATTGTGGTAGATGTCCAAGAAAAACTGGAGGGAGTATTGGTACAAGAAATGTATCTGAAAGACAAAAGAGTTTAGTTTTTCTCTCTGGAGTCCTGCTGTTTGATATTCAATGGCATATGCCTAAAAACCTGCAAGATATCAGCCAGGGCTGGAATTAGGCAGTGCCTACTTAGCTTCAAACAGTAAATACACAAAGCTTCTGGCAGGAAGATCAACTCATCCTACCTGTTTCAGTGACTCCATAGTAAAGTAGATGCTGCTGCATGCTGTAGAAAGAGGCAAGTACTGCTGAGAAACAGTCTCCACTTCTTGCATGACAATATCGGTCTCCTCTACTTTTCTGGTGACCTCTGCTGCTTCCTTCTTCAGGTTCTCAAGGGTAGTAATAATGGTGTCATCATCCAGGATACGTCCCTTCACTTCATTAAGTGCTTGCAGTAGGGNGGAATACAGATCACATTCGGAAGATATTTCCACTTTAGACTTGTAGCTGAGCTACATAAGCACAAAGTTTAGGTTATTAACACACATGACCTAAGAAGGGGATTATTACTTTGTTAGCCCTAATGTATTACAAGTCCTATCCTAAGTAGCACAAGCAACAATTAATTAATCTGTGAGCTAATCCCATTTTCCCATTTCCATACAAAGAACCAAAACACAGCTATGTTAAATGAAAGTCAACTATTCCTGCAGGTGTCTGGTTTTTTTGGTATTACTGAAAGTTCTCCCTTATATTCAGGGTAGATTTAATCCTAGACAACTAGCCATATTAGTTGCTATTATCTATGACTAGAGATAGTACAGGAAAACAAAGGAACAGACAGATTGCAAGTAATTTTATAGAGTGGAAGTTGGGAAAGATCATTTCAAAACAAAAGCATTTGGTCTTGAACTGGTGGAAAAGGAAATACCTTCTGATTTTGTAGCACACCAATATTCTTCTCAGGACTAAAACCTCACATACCACTAGTTTACTTGTTAAATTATAGTATGAAAATAAAGCTGCTTGCATGTCACTAAGAGAACAATTGCAAATGTTTGTAGTACGCAAGGCAAAATTCAAGAATTTAAATAGTTTCTACATTATCATGCAACTAACCTGNCAGTTGGTTAGGAATACAGATCACATTCGGAAGATATTTCCACTTTAGACTTGTAGCTGAGCTACATAAGCACAAAGTTTAGGTTATTAACACACATGACCTAAGAAGGGGATTATTACTTTGTTAGCCCTAATGTATTACAAGTCCTATCCTAAGTAGCACAAGCAACAATTAATTAATCTGTGAGCTAATCCCATTTTCCCATTTCCATACAAAGAACCAAAACACAGCTATGTTAAATGAAAGTCAACTATTCCTGCAGGTGTCTGGTTTTTTTGTATTACTGAAACTTCTCCCTTATACTCAGAGTAGATTTAATCCTAGATTAGTTGCTATTATCTATGACTAGAGATAGTACATGAAAACAAAGGGACAGATTGCAAGTCATTTTATAGAGTGGAAGTTGGGAAAGATCATTTCAAAACAAAAGCATTTGGTCTTGAACCGGTGGAAAAGGAAATACCTTCTGATTTTGTAGCACACCAATATTCTTCTCAGGACTAAAACCTCACATACCACTAGTTTACTTGTTAAATTATAGTACGAAAATAAAGCTGCTTGCATGTCACTAAGAGAACAATTGCAAATGTTTGTAGTACACAAGGCAAAATTCAAGAATTTAAATAGTTTCTACATTATCATGCAACTAACCTGAACTAGTAGTGGGTTACCAAATCTCAAGGCACTTTCCAAGTTCTTCCTGAAAGCATCATCCAAGAAACTAGTACGAGTTATCTTACGGTCTTTATACTCATTCATGATAAACTCTGTAGCTTGTCCAGAGGGATCAATGATCAATGGATACCTGTTAGTAATAAAACATTAACATTATTCAGGTTTGGATTGCACACAATGCCTAAGCAGTTTTATGAATTTAGGTTGCATTAGTTTCAACTCTGAAAGCTTGTATGTTGAAGGGTAAGTTGGCCAGGTTTAATAACTTACTTCAGTTCTGAGTTTTGAAAGGTATTGGGCAAAAAACCAGCTTATTTTAACAGCTAAGCATAACATAAAAAGCAAGCAAAGGTGAATGAGAGTTTTTGTGTTTACACATGGTTGAGAAGCTTTTGCAAACATCAGAGGTTCACACAACAGAGAAACAGTGCTTTGAAAGGGTTACTGTGATTTCATAGTTGCAGACTCTGCCTGCTGTGAGAACACTGCTTTAGAACTTTACATCTTAGAATAAAATACCTATTAAACCGCTTGAGCATGATGGCATTCTCAGTGCACAGGTCATCTGCAGGCAGAGAACTTGCTTGCCAGCGAAGCCGCTCATCGGCGTTGGAAAGATACTCTGTCCTGGCAATGTCAGTGCGGAACTGCAGGAAGGAAACACAGGCAATACTTAGCCAGAGATTCTCCAACAGGCCGGTGAAGACATTTGAAGAGTATGCAGCTCTACAGGGTGTTCTTTTCCAACACCTCTAGTCCTTACCTAGCAAGGTTAAAGCTTCTTTAACTGCTGCCATAGATAATTTATGGTTAACTTACTGTGACCATATATTTACCTGGATATTGGCTTGCTGCAAATGGTGAGACCAGGTAGTGAACAGATTCTGGCGCATCTGCTGATCAAAGTAGCCAGCATAGGCAATAAAAGCTCCTGAAAGTAAACAGTCTCCTGCAATAGTGGACATCTGGTTCTTGAAAGTTTCGCTTGTCTTCTCCCATCTTTCACGTTCAGCAGAAAGACTCTTCAGAAGAGCTGTGCTACGGTTTACCTAGAAATAAGTGGTGAAGCAGGCTTTAGATTATCAACTGTTTTCATATCACAAGTCTTTAGGAACACTTGAATGTTGACTCAAGGCCCAAGTTAAATTTAAAAGCTCAGAATGAGATGAAATTTGTGCTTCTTCACTTCAGTGTTAATTTATTATGTTAACTGTTACCTTGATGAGCTTAAAAGTTGTGAGTAACAGCACAGTAGTGACATACTAATGACCAGACCAAGTACATAGAGGAATTCGCCCCCTGAGAAGTCCAGTTAAGACATTACAATCATACTACATCCATGCCTATTTCCTAAGGTGTTCTTTGTATTTTAAGCCTTATCTGAACTGTCTTGTTAACCAAGTAGTAATATGAATTGATACTTCTAACTCCAGATGGTTTTCAGTAGCTTAAGAAGCCTCATGACATCCAGAGATGAAACAGCTCAAATGCACTGCACAAGGGAAGCAACTACAGTCCACTTAAAATTCTGAAGAACAATTCAACTTCAGGCTTCAAGAGATTAAAGAATGAAAAGTTACTGATATATAAATGACTTACTTTTGCTTCTACAGCAGCCAAGTCTGCCTTAATAGCTTGAGCCTCCGAAATCAGTACTGCATATTCCTCTTTGTAACGGGCAATACTGGCCTCAAGATCACGAATCATCTGCTCCACCTCATTTGCTTTCTGTTGGTTGTCTTTGGCATCATCCTCCAGTTTCTGCAGTTCATTGCGTAGAGGTTCCACTCTTTTCAACATATCAGCATAGTTCAGCTGAAAACAGTAAATAGACCCTAAAATTACACGTGTTAACAGGAACCACAGCATTCAGGTATATACAGTCAACTGCATCTTTTCAAGTCTATGTATATCTGATTTCTGTAAGAATTAGTAACTACTTAACAATCCTTCTGCTGCTTTGTAGATTTATGCAAACACATCCAAAAGGTTCAGACAATAACAAATGCACAGAACTGTTTTACATAAAGATTCAGTGTGCTAATTTTCCTTTCTTAGCAATTAAATGAGTACAGCTAAACCTCAAAAAAATTAGGACTGGGCCTACTGGCAAGAGTCAAGCTAAATGCAGTCTCTCTACACCATGCCATTCTAAGCAGGCACAGTTTTAATGGGCCAAGCTTCTGCTGTATTGAAAAGTCATTGTTGGCTATCTCAGTCTGGCAGCATCTTCCCCAAACCTGTAACTTTCGGAAACTAGTCAAGTGTTTAAAAGCATGCCTAACAGATCTTGGCAGAGCTGCCTGTGAGCACACCCCACTTCGAGGCAAGACAAATGCAGCCTCTACTAAGAGGACTGCATTGCATTCTCCAGTCGGGAACTGTATTGTCCTGTAGAATGACATTATATATGAAAGCATCTGCAACTGTTTACTGTAAACTTAAGAAGTTTTTCAGTGCAGAAGCTGTATCACAACAATAGTTCCCTGGCACAGCACTATATCCCATAAGCATTAATCTGATCAATCTACTCATTTGTCTGAGGTGAAATAGCTTGCAATACTTAGTTGGAAAAAGGCAAAATCAGCGCCTTTAGACACCGCTGTGTGCCTCTGGCTCACTCTTTTCACCTCGTTTCTGCCTCCTCAGACTGACTTTACCTGTGCAATTGCCCATTTCACCATAGGTCCGCAGGCCAGTGATGCTCTGTTTACAATTTCATAGTTGTAACTTGGATTTGACAGGTAGTTCTTCTTCATCTTCTCCCGGATGGCATCACTGCAAGCGAAAAGTTTTTACAGATAACATGAGTACACTGCATGTCAACACACAGGTGTTCAGTATTCCTTTATCTGTCCTGCCTTCCACAGCTGACAATGAACTTTTCCTGCCAGTTTTGTTGACTGGTAGCTGGGACGATTTAATCAGTTTAATATGTCATTTCAGAAGTTACACCTCACAGGTTATACAAGGTATTTAGCAATATTGTAAAATTAATCACTCACAAATTGCTTAACTCCACTCAGAAAAATTTGGAGTTGTAAGGCCATTCAGATGTCTCTACTCTGACCTCCCACTCACACTCAGGCTGACCCCTGGGGCTGGACAAAGCCCTCAGCAACCTGGTCTGTTATTCCCGCTACTTGCACTTTACCTTATTTCCTCAGCAGAGAAGTTAACAATGGTTGGAATGAAGTTCTCTCTCATGATGATGGAACGTATTTGTTTCCAGTCAGTGGTACTTTCACCTAACAGCAAGCAGATAGACTCCAGTGCTAACTTAACTGCTGCAGGTGGATTAGCCATGGATCGGACCTCGACCAGGTGCTGCTTCTTTATTGACTTCACAGCTAACCGGTGTCAGAAAGATGAAGGGAAGAAAACAGTTAGCAAAGCCATGTACAGTACCCTTGATTTGTAAAAATGGTTTAAGATTCTTTAAATGAATGTTATTAGAAAAGTACTGGATAACATTCAAACTACCATCACAAGATACACTTCCATGAATGTCAACTTGCCAAATGGCCACGGGCAACTTACGTTGCTGCCTAAAAACAATTCACTCAAACCAGTGATTTGGCTACCTAGAATGGACAGCTTGACTATATGCTACAGCAGCAAGACATCAGTGGTCTTTCTTGAGCTACTTTGTCAGAAACTAAGCCATAAGCCATAAAAGGAGTATAAAGTATCAGATCAGTACCAAATAAAGAACAAGAAACACAGATCGAAAACTAAGAATTCAGAAGAATACATTTCAACACTGTTCAGCCCCATGCTAAGAGCCTACAATTTTGTTAAGACAGGACTGACTCAGACCACAACAAAAAACATTCTTACAGACCAGATTTAGACCCAAGCCCACAGTGTGGTCTCTCAAGGTGCTAACATACCATTCTGAGCTTCAATGACAGCAGGCTCCACCTTGTCAAGATCTTCTTTCACACTCATCTGCTTGTCTGCAATGACTTCCTGCTGCTTGTGCAGCTGTTCCTGAATCTCCTGGCTCATAACCTATAACAAAATTTCACAGACAAAATACTGCTTTTTAGAAGTTGAACTTCCTCCAGTACTTGCTCTGCAGGCTCTGTTTTGTAAATAAAATCGTAGCTATGCACAGAGATTTAACAAAAATATTTACCTTTTTCTTCTCAGCTTCCTGTTGATCTTTCACCATCTTTTTCAACTTGTCATTGGCGGCCGCATTTTTCACCTCCAGTTCCTGACTCTTTATTCTTAGGTCACGCCGCAATTCTTCCACCTGGGATCGATTAAAAGAGGGAAGAGAGAATTCATATTAAGCAATAAGATTTATTTAATCACTCCAGCCTTACAGAGGGCAACGTTTTAAAGATAATATACCTGATCGACTGTTTCCTTGATTTTTCTAAGGCCAACATTCAAATGCATTTGCTGTTCCTCCAGTTCACTTCGCTTCTCATTGAACAAGTTGGCGTAATGGTTGATGAAGTCTAAATAGTGGCGTGGTGTGATTGCCATGGTTCTGCCTCCTCGTTTTGCCAGCCGAGCATTAGCCTTGAGGGAACAAAAGGTTGTAGGGAATGCAGTGTTTTAAAATCTATTTGGATGCCAAAGATCATTCTTTTTAGTAAACTGGTGCATGATGCTGTGTCTCAGAGATAAGTAAAACAGTGTAGTAATAACATACCTGATGAAGAGTCTGATGAACAAACACACAACTATTAACAATGGCCTCCCTGTGCGATGGTGGCTGTGGCAGCTTATCATACACAACTGGCATGTAATCAGGCACAATGTAATTTGGTTTCTCAAGGTCCATTTTGCTTGTGAACTCTTTGCCAACTTGGTACAGTGCCTCAGTTGACCAGTCTCCAAACCAGTTCAAGACACATCTGAAATACAAAGCAAAGCATTCGTGAAGACTCCCCCAAATGTACAGCTTTTACACTATGTATCTGTACAATACGTTGGAATATGTGATTATTACCTGTTGAAGAGCGCAGGAGAGGTAGCTGCCCTGTCCTTCAGGCCCTCAGAAGATGGATTCATAGTGAACACAACATGGAGATTGCGAATAACTTGGCTGGTGAACCATTTGTAGAGTTCCTCATGTGAATCTAACATTAAACCTTCTTTCTGTGCTCCTTCTTTGCACTGAGTCATGAGGGTGGCATATTCATCTCCTTCAAAGAGACCAGGAACCTAATTCAAAAGATAGTTTTGCTGTAGCTTATGACTGTAAAGAGGTGTTTAAAATATTTATTCAAAATCTTCTTACCTCTCCATTGGCTAGGAGTGTGTTCATTCTCTCCAGGAATCCAGAATCTAATACATTTGACTCATCCATGATAAAAGCTATTTTTTCATTTTTACAGCCAGAACGTCTCAATACTGTCCTGAGATCTTCATCAAAATCTTCACCTGTATATTTTCTGTGAACCTGGTAAAATTTCACATTGATCATTAACATTTAGGTTTAGCTTTACTGGCATTTTTAGGGGTCTATATTTAAGTGTGAGTTTTGACTACCAGCTTTTTAAAAGTTAAACTAGCACACCAACCTTAATTTGGTAGACACTCAAACCATTCATCCAGGCAACAAATCTTGAGAGGGTTGTTTTCCCTGCTCCACTGACTCCAATAAGCAGCAGGTGGCCTTGTGGCTGACGGAAGATTCTGAAAAACAATATAACCAAGTGTGATTGACAAGTATTAGCAACTTACTGAAGCTTTTCCTAGAACTTCTAAACTTTAAGTTAGCACCAAAACTGACACGCCTTTCCAGATAGGATCCTGCTATCTGGAGGCTGGCAGTATATTTTCTACATCAGACATTGAGATCATGCTCCATTTGTATCTGTACTCAAGCGACTCTCTTTTAGAATAACTCTAAATACTACTTACATGAGCAGCAACGAAGTCTAAACTTACCGGTCAATTCTTAACACATGATCCAAGACCTCATTGAACAGAACAAGTGGTACATCAAGTTCTTCTTCATAAAAGACTTTAAGTCTGGCTTTCACATAGTCCCTTAATTCTTCCTGATCCACTGGAATATAGTCCTAAAATAACCAGTCAGTACAATATGGAAATTAAACAGAATTTGCTAAGGTATGAGTACACAAAAACAGAACTTCAGTAACTGCCAGCAACTACCTGGTAGTACTACACTATTTTTGAGAAATATTATTTAATACTATCTGTACATACTGTGGGAGGTCTTACAATAGCATCCCTGGCATAACAGCTATTAACTCTGTGGTAGAATTCACCTCAGAGAGTCATAGTAAAAATTTCTTGAAGACCAATTTAACTAAATGAGGGGCACCAATTCTCATTTTAATGTAGTCGTAAGCTGCATTCAACCCTCTTAATTTTGGTTTTTAATCTTTTAGAAGTTTTACTTGCCTTTGATAGCCAGTTGCTGTATAAGATAGGTCTGCTCATAGCCTTCTCTTTGTCAATGTTGGGGAAGTGTTTCAGAGCAACCATGTCAATGTTCTCATCAGTCCAGCGTCTCTCCTCATCTTCAACAAGTCTAGATAAAGAAACAAGTCAGTGAGTACAAATCCCCTGTAATGGGAGAATCACATCACATGGCAGCATGAAGCACACTTCCACACTTCAGTCTGATCAAATGAAAGCAGGCAAGAAGTGGGGAAAATGAATTTCCTCTTTTTTTTGCCTTCCCATCTGATGTTTATTTTACCTGTCTTGGAAGAGACGTAAGGCTTCATGGGCCCAAATCCTGATAAGGCCTTCAACTGGCAAGGTTTCTAGTGGTCTTAATGCTTCAAATATACCTCTCACCCATCTGGTCATTTCACGAGGTGAATAGATGTAGTGTGGCTGTGTGTCTTGAGTGAATCTCTCCTAAAAAATTAAACTTAATTAGTTAATTATCGCAAAGTTGTACCATTTTTTTTACAGGCCTTGGCATGCCAAGATTTTTACTAGAATAATTCAGTCATTTTTGCAAAACTCAAATAATTAGTTGAGTTCTTGTACATATTTTGGCCATATGAAAGGCAAACAATGCATGTTAAATGATTCAGCATAAAAGGAAGGCTTCTAATTGGAGTTTGGGGTGGTGTTCAACCAGTTACCTGAGACATTGTGTAGAACTCTACCATAGCAGCAGTGAGAGGTTCTGCGTATGTACGAAGTGATGGGATCAGCCTCAGCATTGCACGATTGAAAGTGCCGTAAATCTGAGTCAGTGAAGCTGGTCCAGGATAGTCCACATAAACCACAGGAACATGTCGCAAAAATCTGAAAGATGAGCACATTATACAGTACAGGAAATCACAGTCTGTACCTCTCTTCATTTACTTTCCCAAAATTATATAAGTCTTTAATTCAAAATCATTAGCAGTAGCTGCAGTTGGTTTGAGTGCTCCTTGAAGAGTCAGACCAAAACCAGTTTTGATATACCTGCAGCATTTCAGACAGATGATTCAATAGACTAACAGTGAGTCCACTGTCTGGCTGTCAGAATAAGAACCAACTAGCAGCTAGTGCAAAAGCAAGGAACACAATTTCAGCACAGCTGTTGTTAAACCAGTGTGGATGCTTCAGTTTTGATTCTTACTCTGTTGCTACATAGAATTTGCTAGACACATTACCTATGTGAGAGAGGCTTTCTTCCAGGATCAGTAGGTGGATTACATGCACCAACAAACTGAATTCTCTCCAGTTTCACCCATGTCTGGTCAGATGTACGATAGAATCCTCCATGTTCCACCATCTGGGAAAAAAGTAAAGTAAAATAAAATCAGTGGAACTTTTTATTTCCCTAGAAGCAAATATTGTGATGCAGTTGATTACAAAGCAAAACAAACCTGTCTAATGAAGGATATGACTCTCTGTGTGCCATACTTATCCATATCTGGCAAGTTGATTTCATCACAGAACAGCACCAGCCACTTTCCTAACTGCACAGGAGCCAGCACCACTCCATTAGGGGTACGCCTGTACTCACAGTAGTGATCAAAAGTTTTCAAGAGCAGTTCTGGAGTGGTAGCACTAGAAAAGTTGAGTCCAACCACCTTTAAAAAGAGAAAAGTGGGGAAAAAATAGTTAAAAACCACTAAGCCCTGGAAGAGGGCATATAAAGAGTCCTGAAAACAGGTATGTTTGGCTTTCCTCAATGGAAGTACATATACCACCTGTATTACAGGTTATTGCCTGTATACTGTTTGCTTTCTACTGTGGATTTTCCATTTATTATGCAGTAATGCTTCCTGCCCTATCCTGTGCTTTGCACACTACTGCCTCATGTAACTGTTACTCTACGTAAATACATCGAGGGATGAGAGCTGTTCTTAAATACTACCACATGATTTTAAATACTGAATGTAGGAATGCTCCTGTAGTACTGAAGAGGCAAAGGAAGGAAGCAGTTTTTAGACTAAGTAATTTGAGAAATGATTTTATATTCTCAACATAATTTTTATTTTTTGCTGTGTATACACAGGACTAAGGTGTAGCTATCACTGAATTCTGGCTAGCAAATAACTTCCATGCTAAATTAAGACTGCTTTAACCTTTAAGAAGATTAGAGTCTTGCTAATACTCTAATTCACACCCACCCACACCCACTCCCTTGTGTACCTCCATGTCAGGCAGAGCTCTGAGAGCACTGAAGAGGGTCATGGTCTTTCCAGAACCTGGTGGGCCACAGAGCACTAGAGGTTTGTGTTCTGCCAGCCAAGTGTACAGCAATGCCTCATGACGAACTGTATCCAGGGTTGGTACTACAACATCAGGAGCCGCAACTTTGTGTGTTTCAACTTCAATTTGAGGAACCTTTGATTGCCAGGGCACCCATTCACCTGTGATGGACACCTAGGAGTAAAAAACATGATTAGACAAATTACAATGGCAATCGAGCTCTACCTAAAACTTCTTTTTTAAATGACAGGATAGTTTGTGGCATCAAATTTGACATGTTTATTTAAACAAGGAGCTTGTTTGTTGAACAGTGAAACTGTAAAATTTATGACAGTCTAGTGGTTTATCCTCCAATTTCAGATCCAAAATCTAAAGCTTTCAATGACATGAAAGAGCAAAAGAAGAAAGGTTCACCTCATAGTCAATGATGGGTATGTTGGGTGCAGTTGGCAGTGGCACAGTGGTGATTCTCCTAATGTACTCTCCTAGCTCCGCTCTCATTTTCAAACGACTGTCTCCAGAAAGAGACCAGAGTATCGCATAGACCAGGTACCTCTGTAAGAAGCAGTAAAAGCAGCAGTTGGTTTTAGAGTAATGGAACAAAACTTAATGACCAAAACCAAAGCTAGCCAAACACAGGAGTCACTGAACAGCAGATTTACCTGGATGTAGCGCTCCAGCTGATCTATCTGCATGGGGAAGTCTGGGTGGTTGGCGTTGTACTGGGCGACGTTGCGGCAAGCTTGATGCAGCATGGAGAACAGAGAGCCCAGGCAGCGCAGGCGGGTGAGATCCATGATGTGCTCCAGCTTGAAAGCATGTTCAAGTGCTTTGGTTACCAGGCCGTTAGATGTGAAATATGGCTGCATTATTGTTGCTGCATCTCTCTGAATCTGTTGGGGGAGACAAACATTGCTCAAAGCATTTGCTACCCATTTGATTACCGGGCAGCAGGAAATGATTTTGTTTAAGGTTTGAAATGCTTCACATTTTATTATTCTTTAAAAAAAAAAAAAGGAAAAATATGTAAAGAGGAAGACATCTTTTCTATGACAGGCTGTAATAAATTCTAAGTACGTCATACTACGTGTGATACAAATGTTCTTACAACTTTATCCCACAATGTAATCTAAGTTATACCTGCAACATTGGGGATGCTGCTTCTTCTCCTTCATCTTCCTTGCCTTTCCGCCTCCGCTGAGCTTCCTCCTCACCTTCATCCAGAGGAATGCTTCTTAGTCTGGCCAGGAAGTTATTGAATATCATGTCTGTGCTGAGAACATCCTCACTGAACCAGACCATACCACACCTTGACACAGTAGCCAGAGTGGCATATTTCAGATCCTGTACCTCAAACATGATACGCACCTGAAAAAAATTTAAAAAATGAGTTTGAAGTCAAAATAACCAAACAATAGCAAAACAAACCAAAACCCCTTTCCCACCCAAACCAGAGACCTTTTAAACTAAATTCATTTGTATTTAGACTCCAAGTAAACAACAGCAGCATACTATCCTAAGGTAAGTTCATCATTATTGACTGCTACCATAGACTCATCTAGCCCACAAAGTTTATCTTACAGAGTCAAGAGTAAGTGTAATGAAACGCTTGTTTCCACAAAAACTCCCAACCCCAGCAAACCCCAACCTAAGCTTAGTTTGCTTGTGATGAGAAGGAGGGACAGCACTAGTCCATCTTAAGTCAGAGCAACAAGCTTATGGACAGCACATAAACATGATGTAAACAACGTTGCAGTACATTTGGTGGGAGGCTGAGACGTTCTCCATTTGGCAGAGTCAGAAGTTTGTTGTCATCCAAAACAGAGTTCAAGTTCTCAACCCACTCAGGGTCTACATCACCATCAAAGATAATCCACTGACGTTTTTGTAGTTCACCTCTCACGTTGTCTATGATCCTATATTAAAGGAAATATTTATTGCAGTAGAGGATTAAGACACAGAAGATCAGCCTGGCACAAATGAACATTATGCATTTGAAGTATAAATACTTACTTTCTCAGGACATGTGTAAACAAGCCATCTGTCCATTCCCTGGTGTTTGGATCCAAGGTACCGTAGAGGTGATCTTTGCTGATTGCTTTTGGATCTATAATGTGAGCAACACCTTCCACACCCTCCAGCCGTTCAAGGGCTTTCAGAAGGACTCTCCAAGCCATGCTCTTTCCACTTCCAGAGGGACCGACCATCATCAACCCATGATTTATCTGCGTAATCTGATACAGCTGAAGAACCTATGACACAAAAAATGAGGTACCAATTAAGTCTTAACTTCAGTAGTCAGTATAAGCTTCTGTGTATTGTTCGCTTGAGACAAACAAAAAGTTTTCCACCCTTCATAATAAAAAAAAGAGCCTAGTCTTATACATAAACTTCAATTCCACATTTTCAGTTTTAGATTTTACCTTTTCAACCCACATGCCACCAACTTCTTCTCCATCACCATACGTAAGGTACATTTCCTGACACACTTTCTTGAGCTCCTCTCGCAAGGCTGTCATCTCTCCACGATGGTATTGTACTCCAGGGAATACATCAGAAAGGAGACTGAACAGCAATGGAATGTCTTCTGCAACCAGTTTTGGTACCATAGTTTCACATACACTTTGGATCAGGATCTGCAGAGAGAGAGTCACATTTCACTTAAGCATTTGTGTTAAGTTCAATTTACCAAGTGTGTCTGACAAGGAATACCTCACCAAATACTTCACTGATAAAACACCATATCAGGGTGTTCTTAGTAAAAAGCACCACTTATGGGATTTCAACTTTGGAAGTACACAATGATTTCCTATTGATTTTCAGTTTATACAACTCTGGTTTCTCATGTCTCTTCGCTATCTTTTTGTTATTAACTGCTGAGGAACAGAGCAGCAATAAGCACCATGAATGTGCCATCTCACAGAACAAGTCTTCTACTATGAGGACTCTGAAGACACCTTTAAGGGTTTCTAAGCTATCAAATCACCACCTTTTGTAACAAACAATACGTTGTCTGCATGGCTTAACACTAAATGCTAAACACTGTAGCGTTACTTGTTTTGTTTAGTGTGAATCCTCTATCGCTGAAGTAAAGACTTTGCACATATATTACCTCTTGCTCTGGTAAGTTCTCAGCGATTTCTCCCTCATCAACAACTTCACCACGCTCTTCTTTCTCCCGCTTTATCTTCTGAATCCTCTCCCTCTTCACATTACCTGCACTAACCAGCACACTCTTCAGTGCTCTCAAGCCAAAGTCATAGTGACTTTGGGAGGACAGCTGTTCATCGCAAAGCCTAAGAAGTAAGAGACAAAGTACAATTTGCTTCTCAATAGGAACCAACACAACACCTAGTAAATGTCATTGTTTACTTGGAGTGATTACTTGAAATGATTGCTGCACAATGTTCTCAGAGAGTTGTAAAGAATATTATAGCTTTGAACAGGAAGCTCTTTTGCTACTGACTGGAGCCAAACTTGTTACTCACTTGAAGAATGGTACGATCTTATTGGCAAGCACTTCAGCTGTACGGAAACCTTGGGAGTACAGCATGACCTGGGCAATCAACTGACGGTCTGGTTTTGTCATTGCCAAGCTGCGGAACAACTTCTTCAAATTGTCAGGCAGATTAGATCTGCCTGCATAGCCAGGATTCATGGTGATGAAGATAGCCATGTCAGGGCTCACTTTGACTTGTTTGTTCAGCAGCTCACAGGTAATCGGTGTTGCAGCTGAGAAGAAAGTACTTTAAGTTACACCTGAGTCAGTGATCAATCATCTCAATAACAGGAGTCATACTTCATTGCCTTTTAGTTTTCTACAGTAATGAACAACAGGTTCTCTAACATTGCAACTCAAATAATGTAAATTTCCACCAGCTGAACATTACTTCAAGTATTTAAGTTTTGACAGAAAGTGGCTTTCTCCTTGTATTATTTGCTAGAAATATAACTGAGCAAACAAACAGCCTGAAGGATGTTACTGACTATTAGGAATGTAGAATTACATACTCTTGTCGTAGTTGGGGTTGGAGTGCTCTCGCAAGGCTTCCTGGATGCACTGAACCTGCTGTGAGACTGCAGACAGCATTCGTTCCTCCAGTCTGTTGAATTCATCAAAGCAGCCCCATGCACCCACTTGGCAAAGTCCCACAAAGATGCGTCCCATGGCCTGCAAGGAGAGGGGAAAATTCACTCAATTGCGTGATCACTCTTGCCTATACACCAGCAAAGGGAACACAGAAGAGCATTTGATACAAAACATCCAAGGCAGGAAGGAGCTGTGTTTATGTACCTATATGTTACTGTGTTACAGTGTTGTAAGAGTTACAAAAGGGTTCTAATTGACTCTCAGGTGTTCACTGCTTCACAGAACCACAGATGATGACCATAGGTTCCTATTACTTAATACTGTGCTGCAGTGTGTTCAGAAATAGGCAAGGTAAGTACACTGCAAAATGTTTTGCCTGTGGATACCATTAATACCAGGGGCAGTTCTAGTCCTTTATCACAAGGATACTAGAACCACAAAACATTTCAGAAGAGCAAATTGAATGGTCAGAATATGATAACCCTTCCATGTAAAGAATAACCTTTAAAGCAGAACTCTGTAAAAGGCAGTATGAAGAAATATGATGGACATCTAGAATCTACTGCTTTAGGATGAATAGGAATCAATTATTCACTGTCTTTTCCTCTACAAGAACTTTCTTTAAAAAAAACCAAAGAAAGTGCTCTCACATAAAATGATGCAATAGAACAATTTGGTAGAAAATGTTATTGAAGCAAGAGTGCAAGTGGATTTTGGGGGAGAAACACTACATGGAAAAAGGTTCACTGAAGCATGAACAGAGTAACTCATTTCAGCTGGAACCTCCTCATCCTCATAACTGTCAGAGGGAAGAAGGGGCAGGGACAAGGAAGGAGTATCATCCACTATTTGTGATCTTAGTACTCCCTAGGCAATTTCTTATACTCAAACCCTACAGGCCAAATGGAACCTTGGTCTGGTCAAAACACAGCTGTATACAGAAAAGAACCACACACGGGCAACCTGTCACTGTCCACAAATATAGTGATTCCTTGTTCATGTTTTATATTGGTTTGTATATACGCACCTGACCAAGGTTTTTATTTCAAGACGTCTACTGTGTTAACAGCTTACAGAGGCATTTCATCTGATTGCCAATTTGAAGATGTCATTAATCTTCAAATATCTGGGTAAATTTTCTTGGTTTTGAAGAATTCTTCACATGCTAAGGTAAACTCCACACCTATCTTGCAAAGCATTATCTGGTAATAATACAGCGACTTCAGCAGTCTCATACTGTTCCCCATTAAAGAAGTACTACCAATGCAAACTAAACAGTTCAAGCTACTTCCCTAGAGCCAATCTTTAGCCCCTGGTCTGTATTTCTTTTTCCTTTCCCTCCATTTGATGTTACAGAACTGTCTGTTCAAAAAACACAGAACCTTTTCCCTAGCAATATTCTGTCCCACTTTTGGTTTAGGCATTTTTTGTTACAGAGGTTCTATATGACCAATAGATACCAGCCCAATTAAAACTTAAGAGACAATCACCTTGAAAATAAACACTGATGACTCTTTCAGAATTCTGAAGAGAGAAAATTCTATTCCTTGTTACCAAAGACTACATTTTTTTATCAAACAGCTTACCTGGAAGTCAAATGTTTCATCACAGTTGAAAACCAACACAAAGCGACCCAGCTGATGTCCAAGAGCCTTAACAGACTCAGTTTTACCAGTACCAGCAGGACCTGTTTTTGAGATAGGACAGACATATTTCAGTGTTTATCATCTGAGGTACCACTGCCAGCAATCTGCCAGCATGAGGATTCTGATGGTGCCTGTCAAGAGGGTTCAAATGAAACCTAAAACTGCTTTGACTTCTCGTAAAAGACTGCAAATATTAATGCTATATTGTGGTGGTACATATCCTTCTCCCAGTTCATCCCCTCCACCCCATCCCAAGCTGCGTTATGGTCTCAGGCTCGTTAGGCCTCAGCCTTGACCAGTGGCTGCTGGGCAGTTAGTGCTCCTTGAGCTTATCAGAAACTTTGTCTGCTTCCAGAACATGTTATCTAATGAGCTCCTGTTTTCTAACAAATAGCCTTGAGACTTTATTTTTCTGTCTGAACAACAGAACAAGTGGAATAATATTTTTGTTACTGGACTTTTTAAGGAAAATTCCAGTAACTACCAAGTCAGATTGTGGCCCTTACCCCTTGCACCCCTTAGTGTTATCCCTACTTCTGTGTCCCTGGTCTCTACACAAATCAATGTATTTTTTTAATCCAATTTTTATTTATGTGCTTTATTTATACAGCAAGTAATAGTGAACCTTGCCATGGAATTTGTGCTTTCGCAAATTTATATTAAACCTGTCTTTGCTGATACCTTGCTGGTGATTCTTTCAGTGACCTAAACCACTCATTCAGTCATACATTAGAGAAGATAATCAGAAATTAGGGAAGACAAGAATTTATACACTTGTCTCACAAACTTACCAAATGGTGATCCACCAAGTCTTGCCTCCAGGGCTTGTGTCATTGTCAGGTAACAGCGGTCGGTAAGAGGAGTCTGTACAAGTTTATCCTGAACACCAAGGTACTCAAAGCCATAGTTGAATTTGGCATTTGCCATCTGAATGGAAAGCTGCTGCAACACATCTGTCTGCTTTGGGTCAAAGTAGAACCGCATTTGGCTGAGCCACTCAAAGGACTTGGAGTTGTCGATTTTGCTTTTGATCAGTGATCTTGTCACATCTCTCTGGTGCACCAACTCGGTGATCTGGAGCACAGAATAACTCCTTAGACCACAGCAATATAGGCCATGGCTAAGAAAGCCAGAAATCCTACAGCTTCTCAGATTAGCACAGTCAATTGCCACCACTTAGAAATCACCACCCTGAAATCACTCTCTGCCTTAAAATCTGTTGCTTCAAAGACACAACTAACAATGCTGCCTGCTGCTGTTAAGGACTTCTCTAGCTTTCAGCAAAGCATTCTGGTCCAGTGAGTCTGTTAATCCATCACACTACTGTACTTGCTATTTCACTTGCCAGAAACTGTGAAGACAGGTACTGCTAGAACAGATCAGGTATTTTCCTCTCAAAAATCTACACAAATAATCCAGGGAGATTTTAGCTTCCCCTTCCCCCCAGTCCTTATCTACAAAAAAAAAAAGCATATTGTGATTACAATAATAAGCAGCTTAATGACATATTCTATTTGTTGCAGCTGAAATCAGTAGCTTGCATATCTGGAAGAGCTAGTTTGAAGATCAATGCAGTGAGCTAGTCTGTAATATGCTATCATGCATTAAACTGACTAGAGTGAAAACCTACTAACACCTACAGGATCAGGCCTTGATGTAATTGCTTAAAAGCAAGGAACTTTTTCTAGAGGAATAAGTCTTAGACTAATGAATATTTTCAATAAACTTTTAAAAATCCTCACCTGCATATCCAGAATAGGCAAGAGATTTTTACTTACCAAGTGCTCCAGTTTCCTTCTGCGAAGAGGTGGCTGCTCCATCAGCACAGAGTCTGCCAGGACATTGAGTGTGACCTCAACATTGGCCAGCACAGAGTGGAGAGGGCTGTTGTCTCCACTTCCACCATTGAGGGCTGTCTCCACATTCTCAGACCATGCAATCTGAGCTGACAGGACAACAAGCTGAGCCTGTGAAACAAAAATCCTCATCAGACAGTTTTCCTCAACAAAGTAACCAAGCTGCAGTATAGTCAGGTGTCCTGCATTAATACCTGGTATTTGTCAATCCAAGAGATGTAGACTGCTGGATCAATTGAAGTTGCCTTCCCAAAGATTTCTACTTCGGTAACAGACTCTGCAAGCAATTTAGCAAGGGTCACTCTCATTTCTTTTTCAACAAGAGTGAGCCACTCGTTGATCTTGGGATGTTCTGTGATGGAGACAGGTGTTTTGAACAGCACCTGTAAGAATTAAAAATTCAAGTCAGCTCACATTCACTTATTTTCAGAATTTTGTTTATAAAGAAACACTGCAGCTATACCTCCTCTCCTTCACGTGAGGATATCCCAAGAACCACAGAATTATCTTCATTGAGGATAATGCTAGAAACTCCAGCAAACATTTTCTTGAAGTGCTTCTGCAGCTTAGCAACATTTTTGCTGTTTCCAATGATTTCAAGCAAGTCTTCATCACCAACAAAATAAAACCTAAGAATCACAGAAAATTAGATCTATGTCAGAACTCTAACTACTGCTTCTAATTCATGATTTATGCTTCATAGACGGCTGCTATACAGGAGTAACTGACAACCATTTCCCTAACACTGCAAGAGTGCATGAACCACAATTTTGCTAGAAGTTATACCACAGTCCTACCATTAAGTCTCCGTTCATGTGGTCTTTACCATACACAAGGGTATAAATGCTCCATGCTGTGGATCACCTTCTTTACCCTGAAATACCCATAGCAGAGCTTGGGATTGAAGTAAGTCTGTTAGGGAGGGAGAACTCTCACTCAGTACCTTCCTCACCCTTACTCCCTCATGGTAAGTGACAAACTAGTTGAGGACTATAAGTCTAAACTGCCCTTCAATCAAATGGCAGAATAATCTTTCCGTTTACAGTAATCAGCTGCAATGGTTCCTTAAGCATCATCTGAATCCTGCAGCCAGTCAGAGATGAGCAAGTAGGGAAGTTTCAGTTCCACTTCCTTAGAAGTGACTGTAACTAAGCTCTGTACATAGACAACAGATTTTTAGGGTCACAACATCTCATATATATGCAGCACACAAAAACTGGCAGAGGCTTTACAGAGCAGTACACAAATTCCTACACAGAAACATTGTATTACCTCACTTCAAAAGTCAACTAGAGTCAACTTCTTACCGAGGGAAAGAGGACCTCTCCCTTTCCAAGTATTCTCCCAGTGCTTTCTGTATCTTCCCAAGCAAGTCTGCCAGTCTCTCTAATGACCTCTGCACACCCTGAATGTTAAGAACATCCATCACAAGTGGTGATTTGGACACTTTTTTCATGAGTGCCAAGAATTCAGTGCTGATGCTGTAAATAAAATAACACAGTACCTTAGTGCAAACTCAGTAACCACAGGCCTGCAGAACACCAAAGTTACTTGTCTCTAAATAACCACTCAGTCTCTATTTGTTGCAGCTGCTCTAGGCTAAACCAGGCTGAATTCCCAAAATAGCTCTTCATCTACCCCAAGTCCACAAGAACAAAATCTAACTTCTTTGCAATGCCCAATCTACTAATTCCATTGCAGAAGGTCTACTTTTCTTCATCTGCCAAAGAGATGCATAAATCTGATTCTTTGATTTACTGGAAGTGTGTGGAATGAGTAAACATGATTAGAGCAACTTAAAGCAGAGAAAGTAAATAATGTTTCAAGGTGCATTGCTGCAGCAACACAAATCAGGCCTGCCTCTTGCAGCCACAATGCTAGAAAAATCCTTGAAATAGCTGAACAGGAACAAGCAAGGAAAACCCAATTTGTAGGAGATGGAGGTTTTAGGTGATTGTACATCAGCCTGCTAACTGCTACACGGGGCTGTAATCCAGCTGGACCTGGTAAGAATACTGTCAGTATTTCCACTTAGAGAGTGCTGCACTGAGTCATGAAGTTTCAGGCCCGGCCACATAGTGCCACAAGAGGCAAGAAAAGAACAAAGCAATTAGAAAATTACCTCTGGAATCGCTGGGTCTCCACGGGCAGCAAGTGCTTGATGTCTGCACTTCCAGTAAAGATACCTTCCAGGTACACCCATCGTCTCTGGACATCTATCCAGACATCAAAGAGTGCCATGATACGGTTCAGCTTATCTTCCCAGCTAAGGGCATCCTCCTCAAACACCTGAAGTTTAAACACTGCATTAATATTTATTTTAATATCATCACGCCTTTGATGGCTCATAATTATTAGTGGAAACAGTTGAGAGCTACAAAGTACGCATATACGATTAACTGTCTGTCGACTTACATAGTGAACATAGACCCTGCTGACAAATATATGAACTAAACAAGAGGAGAAGGCAGAATGAAATGAATATTCTTTGGCTTTGTTCTGCATTTTACCTTGTAGTATGGTGACAGCTTCATAGCAGACACGCTGTTAATGTGCTCCTTCACTTTATTGAAAAGGTCATCCCATCCACGAATCAAACGACACTTGTTCTGGTAATTGACCAAGTCCAGTTCGTAAGTGTTCCACACTTCTCTTATCTGAAGAAAAGAATGTATAAGATACAACATTCATCATTTCTTCTCCAACATAGTTACAGAGCAGAAATAGGTTACAGTAATCCTATTTTACTTTTTTTACCCAAGGATTCTGGGTTTATGCTCAAGCTTCTGTTAAAAATACTGAGACTATGATGCAGTTAGGTGAAACTTAAAGAAGGTGGCATCTCAGCAGCACTATCAAGAACTGCTCTCCCCAAATAATGCAAACTTCATCAGAGGAAGCTTGCATAGCTTTAAACTGTTCCCTAGCTCCATTGAGTCTTCACACTTGCATCAACACCTTAGAGTGAAATGTTTACTACACAAGAGTCAGGCACACAAAAGCAACCCTTTGACTTGCTATTGCATGCACACATACAAGAGCTGATACTAGCCTGTTTCAAGAACTCTTCCAAAGCCATCTCTCCCTGAGCCACAAGCAGAACATCTTTGACAATTGCTTCATTTCTCTGTAAATCGACATCCCAGATCTGACCCAGGGTCAATTCTGACACAACCCAGTTAACGTGAAGCCTTTTCATCAGCTGTTTCCAGTGACGGTCTTTAAGTGCCTCGGATTTCAGTTCGATAACTAACATGTTTATCTGCGGAAGACAAGAAAGCAAGTTACATCTTTGAACACCAATAGAGAGCACATGCATTTCAGAAATGAGTAACACTCACCTTCATGTAGCCCTTCAGGAGTCTCTGAACATACTCATAGGATGCATACTGTCGCAAGCGGGCAGGGAAGTTTTTCAGTTGGTTCAGCAGACCATCCAAGTTTTGACGAAGCTGTCGATAAAAGCATTGAAATCTTTCTCTACAAGTGCTGTGCACAAAACTGTACAAGTTGTCTATGTATTTTTTTACAGAAAACTCTTGCTAACGAGACATTACTGACATTATGGCTCTTTTAGATGTTAAATGTATTTGCCTAAGATGTGGTTACTCCATAGCTGGGAATGTGATTTTATTATGATTAATGACAGTCTTGTCACAGGCAGCTTATGGCTTAGTGATCCCACCACCCTTTACCTCTTGAGCATCGAACAAACTGATGCTGTTCACACAACCATATAATGAAATTTTCCTAATGAGGTTCAACAGCTCATACAAAATAGCACAGTCCTTCTCTGTACATGCAGTCCAGTCTCAATCTCACAACTCTTGGAACTGCATAAATCTTCTATAATATTAGTTGTGACAAATTCTGTGAATATTTTTCAGCTTAGCATAAAGAAGAAACAGGCTCACGAGATACTGAAAAAAACACCGAAACACTGAAAACTATTCAGATAGTGACAACTCAGCACATCTATCTCAAGAGGCCTAATTCCCAATCTGCATATTGTGACAGCTATATTGTGACTGTGTACAGAAGTGAAATACCTTGCGGGGCTGTACTGACACCCAGGGTTGTTCTTTCATTTGATCAATCTGTTCCCAGACCTTTGAGAGTTCAGACCAGACACCTTTGAGATCCTGCAACTCTTCAAGGGCTACCTGTAGTAAAGGATATATTAAACATCAGCAGTTATTCCTAATTTCCTCAAAGTCATTAGCACGGGGGAATCAAACAGAATACTTTTTATATGTCAAAGACCTTCACACAGCTTGCCAGGTCAGCAGAACTGCAAGAGCAAGCGACCGAGATTTTTGCATCTCAGGTCACATAACTGTTTCAAAAGAATCAGACAGACACAGAAGAAATCACAATCTCTTACAGCTCGAACTGAACCAGTGTGGGGATTGTGTTCCAACAGCTGCACAACACAGGCTACAAGGCGAGAATGATGGAACTGAAGTATTTTTATCCCCAACTGACCAGATGTTGTGTGAGCATGTTGTACCTGGACACGCTCTTCACTGCCACTGAGCAGTCCTGTATCTGTCAGCTCCAGAGCTTCTTTGGCTTTTGCACACTTCTCACGATCATCCTTCAGCCTGCCGAATTTTCCTTCGTAAATGGTAAGAGCTTGAAGAGCCTCTTCTGGACGCAGATTTCCCTAAAGTTTGCATGGGATACATTAATCCAATAATACAACAATCAAGTCGAATGCAAGTTACAAGCAAGGACTAAATACTAAACATTGCTTTGTCCCATTATTTTTCCATTTCCAGTTTGCTGACAATAAGGCAACAATCTAGTCCCAAATAAGCCTCATTCCAGTTTTACATGCAGCTTTTTGGCTTTATAAAAAGCATTTTGGGGGGAAAAAAAGCAAGCAAAAAGCAGCTTGCTTCTGAATCCTCCTACATGCATACCTCAGGCATATCCCTTGTTTCAGACAAAGCTCTGTTAGTCACTTAAGTCACCTTCCCTCCTGCACTTAACAGAGGCCTATGTTTCAAGGATCAATTTCCCTCTGCAAAAATCCCCCCAAATCAACCCACTGCAAAGTTACTATAGAACCCTCAAAAAGACTTCTACCATAATTTAAAATGAAAAATGGCAAAAAAACCCCATAAAAATAAACTCCCTACTTCTTACTGGAGAAAATTTATCTCAATTACTGAATATTATTCATCACCACTTACTGTTACAGGCTTTGTTTTCTCCCAGTCTGTGAGCAAGTCAGTTGTTCTGCTCTCCACTGCACGATCTTCTTGAACAATTTTCATCTGCAAATTTGCTACTTGTTGTTGAATGGCAGAATCCTTTCTGCGCATTATGTCATTAAAGGCGCCCCATTCTCCTTCGATGTTGTCAATGTACAGCCAAGAGGAAGGAAACTGGAACCTCTGTTTCTCAAGCAAGCGCTGCCCATTGCGATAAAGCTGCAAGAAACAGTGGTTTTAAGTGAAAAAGACAGTATCAAGTTGAGATGCAAGGCTAAATACAACATATTTTAACAAACATATGAATTCAGTGAACTCTGAACACAACAACAGAGTCTGCTATTAAAAGAACCTAAATATCATGAAGCAGCATCTTAAAATGCTCAGCCTGACACTCTTGACAAGTAAGAATCATTAGCAAAAGACAACATACCTCAACTTGCTTCTCAAACTGTTTGATTTTACGTTTCAAGGACTGCACATATGTGATGAATGTCACGGCATCTGATGTGCTAGCAGTGTCCACAGAATGCTGCTCCAGCTCTTGACGTGACTGTTAAGGGCACAAATCAGTGTTTTAGTATTCTAAAATAGTTGATCTGGAAGTGACAAACAGGGATTAGGACTTGTCATACCTTAGAAATTTGTGAATGAAACTCTGTCATATTCTGACCAAGCATTTGGCCAAATTTGCTGAGCACTTCCTTGTGCCAGGAGTCATATTTCAAGTTCACCTTTGATTGTACCTACAAGTGAAAAACATTACATAATAGTAATTTCTCAGCCCTGCTATTTTCTGCTATACACCAACTCTGAGATTTAATGTAATTATCAAAAACAATACTTAAAATTTCTGACCTTGCCATAGTCTATGACAACAGGTCCAAATTCCTTCCTGGTTTCTGCATTGTCAAATGTTCCTCTTGCCTTTCTTATCTGAACTAAAAGAGCTTGCCACTTATTCAGGTCTTCTCCAAGACGGTTGTATATATTTTCAGCTTGCATATCCCACAGACACTGGTACTGCAGCCAAACCTAATTGAGGTATTTCACAAACAATGTTGAGAACTTCTCCAGTACATTCCAAAAGACATCCCTCCAATCCCCAGGAAAAATTAAAAGTCTGTGTTCATTTTAGCTGTACTATTACATTGTGTCAGCCTCCTACCTTGACATACTGCTCCACTTCAGTCACAATTCCCATGACAGCTGAGTACGACTCCTCCAGAGCTGCAGGGCCATCAGGCATCCTTGTCAATGCATTACGATAGAATTTCTCTTCCTCGGACAGCTCGTAATGCACTCCAACCTGAGAACCACGATTATACTTCTGATACATCACCATTTCTAGAGGACTCAGATTCAGTTCTAGAGCACCTCACTAACACATTGGGGACGATTAATTGCAAAACGAAAGTAATTGCTCAGACTTAGATACAGCTTAATTACACTCACCTGGTATCTCTGGCTTTGAATTCTTGGTAGTGACAGGATTACCATCTTCCAAGAAAACATTTCTTGGTAAAGTTTGTATCTACACTCTTCAATTGGTGGATTCAAGTATATCACCTGGTTGGTTATTCTTAGTTCATGTACAATGTTCTGCAGAATAAAAACACTCATTTTTACTGGCAAATACAAATACATGTAGACAAGAATTCTGGACTTCAAGAAGGACTTTCGAAAAATCAACTTGCACTTAAATGGGAGGAGGCAAGTATACTTCCAAAAGCAGATACATGAGAAATATTTGTCTCCTATATAAGCCTCAGAAATAATTTTGGCATTAAGCAAATGACAGTAAGAAAAAACCCCAACCAAATCAACCAACAAAAAAACCTAACACAAAACACAAGAAAACTTACTTTGATCTTGGGTTCACCACCAGGCTTATGGCTCACTTGAGGAGCATCTGTATCCATGTCAACTTCTGCTTTGTCATCTGCTTGTCCAAGAAGAACCTGGGTCCAGGCCCTCAGTCCAGCTTGCAAACGAACACCCAGGATTCTTTCAATCTAAAGAAAGTAAGACATATTGGAGGGAAAATCTGCATATTCTCTGCATAAAGATCCCCACTATCAATACACGATGATACCAAGCACACTACGGCACCTCAAAAAATCAAGTGCTCCTTTATTAAGTTGTTCCAGTACCTGAAGGAACTACAAGAGAGCTGGAGAGTGACCTTTTACAAGGGCTTGTAGCAATAAGGGAGCGAGCAATGTCTTTAAATTGAGAATAGGTTTAGATGAGATATTAAGAAGAAATTCTTCAAAGTGATGGCAGTGAGGGACTGGAACAGGCTGCCCAGAGAAGTTGTGGATACTCCATTCTTGGAAGTGTTCAAGCCAAAGCCAGGTTGGATGGGGGCCTAAGCAATTTGAACTAGTAGGTGGCAGCACTGCCCAAGGCATGTGGGCTGCAACGAGATGATCTTTAAGGTTCCTACCAACTCAAAACATTCTCTGATTAAAGAGATTTAAGAGTTTTTGTAAATTTTCACAGAATACAAATTCAAAGCTTCTCCAGGTCCTCATGGACTTTAATGGGATGAAGCAATCTCAATTGTATTGAAGTCAGCCTAGTAACCAACAAACCTGAAACTTAACAGGCATTACCAAACAATATGAAGGCAACAAGCCTTTGCTACCAACAAAGCAAATTTCCACTGCCTTTTATCTACCTTCTCCCCAGCCACTTTCCAGGCAGTCAAGCTGTATCAAACTTCATTCTTTAAAAGACAAAACTCCTCGGGATCTAATTAATCCCAAAAGTCAAGAGCAAAAAAAGCCCAAACAACACAGGCTTTGCATCTTCTGCCTACCAAAATGCACTGAAATTTACGGGGAATCATAAGAGAGAATTTACCCCAGTGACTATGAAGAGTATAACCAAAATACATTTTGCATCTAAAATTCCTCCTCTAAAGATACATTATTTCTTGATCTCAAACCTACCTCCATATCCAGTTTATTGACCCAAATTGGCAAATTTGAATATGAATGAAGATTTAAGTCATCCACAGCTTTCTGAACTCTGTTCAAGATTTCTGAGAAAGTCTTGTGATCATACATGCATGTTTCCAATGATCTCACTTCCAAGTCTATTTTCTCTTCAATAATGAGCAGATCATCCACCTAAAATAGTTTAGGAAAAATGGGATGTTTAGTTTGACAGATTAGATCAGGGCAACAATGATTATGCAGTAGTGGTTAATCACTTATCTTTATCTGGATGCAGCAAGTCTATCAATTTTAGAAGTACTAAAAAAATCCATTCAGTTGGCCAGTTTGTGCCAACTCCACCAGCTACTTAACCCACGAGCTACAGAACTGTAGCTCAGCTATCCAATTCTCCTTTTGGATAACCACATGTTACTGAAGTATAAACGCAGCAGTTTTGCAAAATTTGAAAGATAAAACAAACCTTTTCTTGGAAACTGAAGACAGTCTCAGCTAAACGCTGTACATATGGATCGAGTTTGTAGGATTCCCACACAAGTGCAATTCCTTCTGCGATCAAAGCCTGCACCTCTTTCTTCAAGCCAGCAACCAGCAGTGAGATAGTATTACGCTCCTCTACCTTCTCACATGTTCGCTCATATGTGCGGACACTTTCAATGAGAGAAATAGCGAATGGATAGAGCTGGTTTGCTTGGTGAGCTTTGTTGACAATTGCCAGTGGGACACGGAAACCAAGCCACTTCAGGTTTCGGACTTCTTTTGAAAGTGTAATTATTTCTGGGAGGAAGTTGACTTTCAGCTTCAGGACATTTCCAGTTCGACCTCGAACGCGAGTGCTTTCAATGGTGAAAATGCGACCAGACACACCAAGGTTGCGCTGCTGAACTTTTCTTGCCCAGTCATCAAAAATCTCCTGAGTGTTGAGCTTCATGCGAAAGCTATCTCCATCCTGCTTTAGCTTCTGACCTTCTACATGGTTCTCCCAACCCTTGCCAAGGACATCCTCAACACGCTTCATGTAAGCGGTGAGCTGCCGGTCAATTTGTTTTGCCCAAATTATAGACCCGGATACAGGAGGCAAATCACGAACATGACTCATTTTACAAGCTTGACTCTGTGGGTATTGTACTTTAAATTTGTCATGAAGAGACTCAATGTCATCTTTCACACGCTGGATCAACTGTGTTTGATATTCACGAATGGCACCGCGAATGTGAGGCCTGACAAACAAGGCGTTAAACCGAGAGAAGATTCTGAACATTTCGTTGGCGTTCTTTGCTGTGCCAAGCTGATCTCTCAAACGGGCAGTTATTCTTGTTTCGACTCTGTCAATTCTTTCATCATAGCGCTTCATTGCTGCCTCCCAGGCTTCTGTACCTTCTTTGGAAACATCCAATCCATCTACTTCCTTAACGTTCTCATAAGCAAGATTGACTTCTTCAATCGCATTGGCATCTGCAGCATCGAAAAGGACTTCTGCTACTTTCATATCCTGTGGTTCGGGTACCTCTCCTTGATTTTGCTGGGCAACAGCAGTTACCTGCATTAAAACCATAGTTTAGTGAATTGGATACTTCAAAATTCACCTAGAAATGGCCAAAAAGACAGCCTGCTCTAAAAAGCATTGCAAACCTCGATACAAATTAGTAACAAACCCTTAAGAAACTTTCAGTCGTGTTTTAGATTGAAGTTCCAGTAGGAACTGGGCAACACAGTTACTTTACGAACTTCCATTGTGGAGCAGCATAATCTCATTTTCCATCATGTTTTAGCCAAAGTCAAGGATTTATATGTCTAGACTTGCCGTGTTTATTGACATGAACATAGTCATGTATTATGAAATGTAAGTCAGAATTAAAGCTAAGCCTATTAGCAAGGGTTCAAAAGTAAAACAGGTCTTGGAAACAGAGAGCGAAACTGAATGCTACATCAGTTTTGTGCTAGTAACTTCTTTAGGTAACAGTAACACTCTTGAAGAAGCCACACAGATTTTCTGTTCAGTATCTACTAAGAAAATTACCTGAGGTCGCAAGACTCTCACAATAACTGCCCTCAGCTGCTCATGCTGACGCCTGAATTTCCTCATTTGATCGAGGCGACTTTGGAGCTTCCTATGAGCAGGATTGATTCTCCACACCATCTTCAGGTTCTCTTCCCTTTTTCTTTTCACGATATCTCTCAGCAGAACTTGTAGCTTCTCATATTCATCATCCCAGGTTTGGAATACTTCAAAGCATGCAATCATCACCTGAAAAAGTTTTAGAATAGGAACTTTAGCTCCCAAATGAAACACTTCCTGAAAGTCACTCAATAATAAATACAAATATGCAAAAATACAGCGACCAGTATCACAAAAACACAAACATACCTTTTCAAATTCTTCATAGGCAACATGCATCAGTTTCCTGGTTCCCAGCACTTTAAGCAGCTGAGAACTCAGATCTCTTGAAATAGCCTCCACTAAACGCAATGCCCTCTGGATTGGGTATTTCGTGTTTCTGATTTTTCTCAAATGGGTAAATATTGCAACAAGGGCCTGCCTTATTTTGTCCAGCTCAGTAGCAGACAGCAAGTCATTCAGTGGAAAGTCTTTCATCAGTGGATTATAGTCATTCACAGTTTCCAGTGCCTGTTTTAGACCTAAATGGAAAAGGTTTTGGATGTCACTTTTCATTCCATTAACCAAATCTGTAGTTGTAACTAGACCAAGGCTCCTATAACAACACTGTTCTTTGTAACACAGTATTCAAATCTCCCAACAGTGCAAGTTCCATAGGACATTTCTGAAAAATGTTACTGAACAGATACTTTACCTGTGTCTGTATCGAAGCTGACAGTTGCATGAAAACGTTTGCCATGTTTTAGAATATCCAGAGTCAGGAGAACTTCTGGACTTTCACGTTTTTCCTGAATGCGGTACAACGCCCGTTCCAAATTTAACCAGAAGCTTATCTCCTGTAATGCAGTGCCTGACGCAGGATCTCGATCTAGTTTGGTCACCTTCAAAACAACAGAGAGAAAGAGAAGGGAGGGAGAAAAGCATTTAATGCACATGGTTCAGCTGCAAAAGCTTGATGTTACTAAATATAATGGAAACATAGCATCTGCTAGGTTTTAGCAATCCAAGTTCAGACAGTTTTGGCATTCATTTTGTGAGACGTGTAGGAACTGCACGCAACAAGTGACACATTTTAATTCCAGAGGCCCTAAAGGTCGGGTTTAGGACTCTCATGTCCTATCGTCAGCATAGCCTAAAAACATCACCTGCCCACTTTCCTGATCAGTATCTGTGTTCTGGTTAACGACAGATGAGCCAGGCCAGAAAACAAAAGTTTTATGCTCTCAAGTAAGAGAGGGTAACAACTGTTCCATGAGCAACAGGTGTTTACTGTGCCCACAGAAAGAACATAAGATGCTATTTTTGAGTATCACCAGCAGAATAGCACTTCTTTTGAAAAGTAACAGGCAGAAGTATGAGATTACAAGATATGGTTGAAGCAACTGTTGTCAAGTGGTTGTGGATGCACATGGGGAAATAACAAACCAACAAGATGTGTTGCTCTCAATGCACTGTAAAGATATGAAGAATATTAAAAAAAATAATGAGGTTACTGCCAGTTACTTGGGTCTATTACAATATGTATTAAATAGTTATGTTCTCAGCTACCTAAAGAACAATTTAGACTAGCCTCCAAATTTAGACTAGGCTTAGGCTAATTCTAGACCAAGACAGCCTAATTTAGACTAGTGTCTCTGGTGACTCAGAAAACTGGTCCCACATCTTCAGAGCATGGAGCAGCATTTTACCACTTAAACTGTGAAGAAAATACATGGCACTGCATAGAAGTCCTTATCACTTAGTTGTTTGTCTACTTGGGTTTTCTGGTTTATTTTTGGGTGGTGGGGGGGTTTGTTACCTTTTGTATTTCTCTAATCCAGCGATTGACTCCAGATTGTAGCTGATTGAGGAATAATGGATCCTCAGCCTTCTCACCAAAATCTGTAACCTTTGGCTTTTCGCCACGTTCATAACACTGCTTGGCAACATTAGTAATGGTTGCATGAATTGGCAGACTGATCTCTGGAATTTCAATATTCTGCTGCAAATGCAAGAGGCCCATTTCAAGCTCTGCAATCTTTTTCTCAACTGAAGGAGCCATTTTATCTCCATCCCTGAAAAAGCACAGATGTTTCCATGTAAGAAGCCAAAACAAAAACCATAGACAACACATTTAGGACATTTGAAGTGCTTCCCAAGAATCAGCAACAGCATCATATGCAACTGTGTACATCATTTCACATGACTTACCTTGAGGAGTCACTGTTGGTTTGGGGGTTTTTGTCATTAAATGCTTCTGTAATTCCTTAGCACAGAAATGCAGTATTTATACTGAATTACCTGTCTGCTTTGCCAGATTCTCGGATATAGGACTTGAAGAAGGGAGCAACAGCGTTGCTAATGAAAGAGTGAAGTGTTTCATAGGGTGAGTCTTCACTGAGAGTGAGCACTCTGAGCTGGGAAGACACTGGTTTGTCAGCATCGATCACTGGTGTACGTTTAATGAACGCCAGGCTACAGAACAGAGAAGAGAGGTACTAAGTAATTGTCTCAAACTTAAGTGACAGAATAGCTTTACTCTGACTGCAAATTTAGGACTCAGATGCAAACCTGTACCACTACACGTCATCGTTCTTCTAAGACACTTGAAGTCTTCCAAATAAATACATCTTTTTACTTCAGCAACCAGCCAAACAGAGCTACATACCACTAAGGTCTCATAAGGACACACTAAAGAGGAACACATTTTACTAAGCATCAGAGTCAAATATGCATCAGGTGACAAATATATGTGAGTCAGACATAACCTAAGATTACTGAACCCAAAGTGTGCATCTTACATTTGTACCTATGCTAAATTAATAAGACTTTGTTTCTTTAACCTCAGAGCTGTAACTATAAGTCTGTTCCTTTCAGACTCATGACACACCCTTTATCAGAGCCTCTACCTGAAAAGCTATAGCTCCGCTTGAATAAAAACATTGCCATGGAAGCACTAGGTAAACTGGAGGTAAATTTGTAGGTAAAGCAGGTAAACCCGCTTGCGCAATGTTTTTCATTCACAGGGTAGAAATGCCAAGATCTAAGTTTACTAATTCACCTGTTTGACTTTATTCCATAATGAATGTCAGTGCTGATACTGTAGGAAATGAACTCTTTTTCCTCTTCTCCTTCATCTCCCACATCCTCTGCAAAAAAAATACTATGTAAGAAACAGTAGTCCATTTCTAATCCATCTGCCACTCCCTCTCAACCATTTTCCGCTATTACCAGACTATTTTCTAACCTTTAATTTCCAGATCAACATAATTTAACTAAATTAGGTCAAATGTAGCTTTGCAATATCTCTCAGATTCAGAATGGGTCCATTGTTTTTTAACAACCTCCATTAACATATTTTAGGCTGATTTTGAAAAAATAGTAAAACATCACAATGAGTGAAATATAACTTGCATTCTGAGAGAGAAATCCACAATCCAGAATGTGTATTTACTTGCAGAGATAAGCTGCCAGGATAACTACACCTCAGTGAGAACAGTTAACAGCTGTTTTTTTTCTTTCAAAGGTACTTTGTATTTTCGGACTTCTGCTTTGAAAATTATCTGGAAATAAAGCCTGTGAACAAAAAACCCCACCTCACAACAGAACAAAAAGCCAAGCCATGGGAAGTACTCCAGCATTACCACAGCCAATGCATCACAGATGATGTCATTGCTGGGGATGCAGGCAGCCTTGCTGCAATGCAGTGATTTCGGTGCAGAAGGTTACTCCCTTGTGGCAGGGGAACATTCCGGACACTTTACAGAGGACTCGTGTCCTCTTCTGATTTCATTCAGCCCTTCTCAGGAGACACAGCCTCGGGGTGCCACATCTGTCATCCCAAGCACCTGAAGCCCAGTCACAGAACAACACAGCACTAGACACCACAGACACCCGTATGAAAGCTGCTGGCAGGCTGGGCAGCTGGTGATACCAGACAGCCGTTTACATCACTTAGAAATATGACTTCTGTTTTATTCTAATCAATAATTTACTTTGCACTACGCAGCCCATGGACAAGCTTCAATACTAACATTGTTTTTAATAGTATCAAAGGGAAGATATCCATATGCTGCTGGAGCTTCCAGATCTGTTAAGTCTGACGAGTGGTTGTCAATCAGAAAATCCACCCTGCCCAAATAACTATGTATTTATTTAGCTTTTGAAACATACAGTGAGTGCCTCAATTTCTTTTTAACCATATACAAATAACACCAGCCTGGAGCTAACTGATCATCACTATCTTTTGCTATTTCTGACCTAAGGATAACTGACCTCATGAGCCAAGCATAGGAGAAATGCAGAAATCATCTGCACAGCCTATTAACATTCAATAGGTGTTCTTAAAATCTTATTAAACACTGCATCATGAATTCATGAAGAGAGTTGTTCTTTTGTTCCCTTCTAGAAAATTAACCCTGCTGAAATAGAAGTCTCAGATTTTGGAATGGGAAGCAGAAAGATAATGAGTGGAAAGAGCATAAGACAAACAAAGGCAGGGTCTTTTAAAGCAACACATTAAGTTTACAGCGAATAGACAGCAAATGGAAGAACCTTCCTCACGTTTCCCTCAGTGTGAAGCAGCTGTGGGGTATACACCCAAATGTGAAACTGTGGCTGTTCACATGTTAAATAATGCAGTATGAGTATGATTATATTAAGATTTGATACACATATCTTCAGGAATGGAACCACCAGCATACCAAGAGTAGAGATGCAGAAGCTTAATATTAAAATTTTGCAAGCTCACGCTTGCAGGCAAAAAGCCATTTACAGACTGCAGGGGCTTGTTTCATGGCATAAAGTCTGCATTATTGAGGAAGCCTAGTTGTGTTTTGTTATTGTTCATTATGCCCCATTCTGTGACAGCAAGAGCCTATTTAGCAACAGATTTGTTGACAATAAAGTCATTTTCGAAATAAACAGTCATGTAAACAGCAAAGAAGCTCCAGTCAGAGCCTCAGCTTAGCTGCAGTATTTAATGCAGCGTTTGATGCGGCTCCGAGCACAAGCAGCAGCCACCAGGCTTTGATAGCTAAACAAAGGCACTGCAACGTCCACATCTTCGTTGGCCAAATTCGAGGTCTCGCCAGTTAACCACGTTACAATGCTTCTTACAAGCCGACTCGGGTTTGGGTGCTTGGAGTTTTTTCCCCCGTTATCCGGGGTTTTGGAGTTTCTGTTGTGTTTCACAGCGGCTCACTGCCCCAGCAGCCTGCGGCGGCCACAGCCGACTGACGAAGCACTTTCGCTGCCTTCACAACCAGCGCGCCCCGATCTGCGCCCATGGCCAACCCTGAGACCCGCCGGGCCCCGCAGCGGAGAACAACGGCCGGGGGAGGCCGGGCCGGGCGGCGGCTGGTGGGGACCTGCCCGAGCTCTGCTGCCGCCGCTCTCTCCCGAGCGGTGTTCGCTCTCTCCCGACCCCTCTCCTGACCGCTGTTCGCCCTCTCCCACCCCGCGGGCGCTGAGGCGNTTTGGGGTGGAAGGGGCCTTAAGGATAGTCTAGGTCCAATCTCGCCGCCATGGGCAGGGACACCTTCCAGCAGACCAGTTTATTCAAAACCCCGTTCAGCCTGGGCCTTGAGCGCTGCCAGGGATGGCGCATCCACAGCCAACATATTCTCGTGCTTCGCCATCCTCACAGCAAATAGCTTCCTCCTGATACCTAATCTAAATCTAGTCTCTTTTACTTTGAATCCACCCACCCTTGTCCTGTCACTACATGCTCTTGTAAAAAGTCCCCCTCCATCCTCCTCATAGGCTGCCTTCAAGTACTGAAGAGCTCCCTTTAGGCAAGCTTTCCCCAAGGGCTTTATCCCCACCTCCAGTGCCCTGGCAGCACAGCGCGGCCGAGATGGGTTCTGCTGCTGCCGCACCTGGAAGATCAAGCAGTCCCGAGGCTCATTTGTCCAAATTAAAAATGTTTATTTCACGTGAGAAATGAACCCAGGAGCCGTGAGGACAGATGGCACAGATGACATTTTCCCCTGAAGAAAGCAGCAGGCCAACTGCAAGGCTTCTTCCGTGAAGAGCCATGCCTGACCCTTGCACCTTGGGAGCTTTATGTACCCAGCCAGCCGTGCAATTACCCCTTAATGAATCCAGCATCCAAACCATTAATCCTCGTCTGTTGTGAGACTCTTTCCCAAAAGCAAAGGACACACAGGGACTAAAAGCACATCACTGAGAAAGGGGACTTGAATTAAAAAATATAATTTAATAGAATTCTTAAAGGTCTTTTACAGCTGACATACTCCATTCTGTTTGACAGAACGAGGTATTAGATGAGTTTTGCTCACTGTTGCTGAGATGGGTGATACCGTTTCTGTGCTCAAACAGGTCCCCTCCTCTCCTGGTCTTGGCTGGCATTTGAAAGTGTCTGGTAGAGGGGAGGAGAGAGTGAAATTCTCAAGAAAATCCCTGGGCTCCCCAAAAGTACACTAGGGAGGATGGATGATCCACAGACTGAAACTCGTTTTTGCTCATATGGAGGTGAAAAAGTGAGTGTTACCCCCAAAAGAAAAGCAAACCAACCATACAAAACTGCCTCTGAATTTCTTCAGATAGAGATGTAGGGAAATGCAGAGAGACCTGGACAGACTGGAGAGATGGGCAGACTGCAATACCATGAAATTTAATTAGCCTAAATGTCGGGTTCTGCATTTTGGTCATAATAACCCCAAGCAGAACTATAGGCTGGAAATGGAATGCTTGGAGAGCGGTGAGGTGGAAAGAGATTTGGGGGTATTAGTTGCCAGCAAACTTAACATGAGCCAGCAGTGTGCCCAGGCAGCCNTGGGCCCACCATCTGTTCAGATGTACTGCACAAGAAGTAACAAAGCTGGGGTGGAATATCCTGCCTGGCAAAGGAAGTCTGATTGGTAAGCCACTACTCAAGTGTAACTCAGCTAAAGTGTGTATGTCCACCCACAATACTAGGAATCCTGAGTGCCCAGCCATGGCTCCTCCACTTTACTAAAGGAAAAAGCATGTTGTGCTGAAGTAGGCTCCTAAAGGGTTGGTTAGTTCTGTTTAACCTTGACAAAATACCAATTTCTTAAGTAACAGAAATACCAAACCTTCTTGTTTGGACAAAAAAGAAGAAAAAAAAAAGAAAAAAAAGAGAAAAAAATCTGTTCAGCAACTAAGTTTCAACCACAAGCACCACAACTAAAAGAGGGGATTGGTTTTTGATGAATCAAAACCAATTAAACCCCTTCCCCCTCTACTAGAAGAGATTTTATTTTTGCTGAAGAAAAACAGCAGTAGGTACTGATCTGAATATTCTAACTATTCAGTATCTGAATAGTTACTGAAACAGTGTTTAATAAAACTCTCCCCTATTGCCATTTTCCAAAGTCTTATTTGCTCATGCAATAAGACTTCTACATGCAGGTTATGTTCCAGCATTGTTTTTAATAAGGAAAAAAGAGCTGATTTTGCTAGGCTGTCTGAATTCCACCAAGGTTATCCCATGCCTGGTTGTTCCTGGCTGCTTTCCAATGTGGGGACAATACGCTACTTCTTACATCCATGTAGTAAGTGCCAGTATAGGCTAAGCATCCAATAAACACAGGTTAAATTAACATTCTGGCCTTCAGAACGTTAATTCAAAGAGTCTTAATGATAGTCTTAATCAACTTTGTTATGTCTTGAGTGTAATTAGGCTTCTCTTGGAGGTGGGCTCAAGCAATGGTTCCAAGGACTGGCATATTCATTCTTCTAGACCAGTCGTCACCTGCTGCACCAAACTGCTACAGAATTCTGGTAGCTTACAAATCAAGATAAAATATTTCATTTTCAATGTTGTTGCCAGGAAAAAATACAAATAGGGAAAGTAAGGAAGTCAGGTGAAGAAAGCAGGACAGGGATAGGAAATCACAATTCAAGTGAATACTTACACGTATATGTATATTGCTGCTAAATTGCAGAGAAAGTTGGGTAAAAACACCCAAACCCGAGTCTCATCTTACTGTAGGTTTCAAAGACAGACATGCTCCATGTGCAACTAGACTTTATGGCATAAAGAGTAAGCCCTGAATTTTGATATCTAAATGTTAAGACTACTTGCATCTAAAAGTCAGTGCAGGTAAGACATTTTGTATTACTTGAATCACTTCATCCTTTCCTACTGTGCCAAAGGTGGCTGGAGGAAGATGTCAACTAAATACCTAAAATGAAACTGAAGCAGAGACAAGACAAACTAGTTTTTGTACAAGTTTTTGTTTTGGCTTGCTCAAAGTGAGAAATGCTGTAGTTTGCTTTGATCTACCTGGTTAATAATGAATGTATTTTTCTTGAATACACAGAGGACCTGGCCCTTCTTGTGGGTATGTGAGATCATTGGTATCAGCTATTCAAGGGTCGAGACTGCCAATGACACATTTGCCCTTAACAAAAAAAAAAAAGTTTTTTTCCTATATCTACTAGTAATTTAGTAGTATTTCAGACCAAAACCAAAGCAAAACATCCCAAACAAGTAACCCTCAGCGCAAATCGCTTTCCCATCTCTAATCCTCTTGCATCTTCAATTCCACAGCGAAGATATCAGAAAAATTACTACAGCAGTGCCTTCACGAACCCTCTCAGTGTGGTTTTCTGGAGTACAAAACCACCTAAAATAGCTCAAGGCAATTATTTGAATGCCCTTCTCCCCTTTGTAGTGAAGCAGTGGGAGCTCTCTGCCCTCACCACAGGGTCACTTCACGTTGTGTGTGTGCAGCCCTCACTGGAGGGGCAGGGAAGGCAGATCCTGTGTCCAGGGAAAGCTGCTGCTGCAGCCCTGCTGCTCTTCAGTTACCTGACAAAGGGAGAATGTGTTGCCTCCTTTAGCTCCACAGTAAATTCTCCCCCAGGAATTTCTTCATACAAAATGTTTAACTACTTCATAAGGTAAAGACAGCTCAAGCCAAGTCTCCTCACAGAAAAGAAACTAATCCAGGGAGACAGCGATATGGTAATTAGAATGGCACTTCTTAATTAGCTGCGCAGAGTCTCCACATGCACTGCACGTAGACAAGATCCACTCTAAGGTGGATGGCCCACGACAGGATCCAGAACACCTGAGATAATCTGGAATCATTGTGATTTCCTGCAAGTACATTTGTGAGGTGCATAAAGCAAACCAACAAACCTCCAAACATAAGCAACATGTGCTATGCCAGCGCCTTCCTTTCCAATTCTACAAAGCCAAACCATGAAAGCAATGCCAAAAGGGGCTGTTGGTTAAAGCCCTTGGAGAAGAGGAGGCTGAGGGGAGACCTTATCGCTCTCTACAACTACCTGAAAGGAAGTTGTAGTCAGCTAGGTGTCAGTCTCTTCTCTCTGGCTACCAGTGATAGAACAAGAGGACACAGTCTTAAACTGCGTCAGGGGAGATTTAGACTTGACATTAGGCGGAACTTTTTCACAGAGAGGGTGATCTCTCAGTGGAATGGGCTGCCCAAGGAGGTGGTGGAGTCACCGTCCCTGGAGGTGTTTAAGAAAAGGTTGGATGAAGTTCTTGGTGACATGACCTAGATATTAGGGTAGTGTGTTATAGGTAGGATGATGTGTTGGTAGTAGGATGGCAACAGGTCAGGTTAGGTAACAGGTTTGACTAGATTAGATTAGGTAACAGGTGATAGGTTGGACTTGATGATCTCTATGGTCTTTTCCAACCTTACTGATTCTGTGATTCTGTGAATCCCCTCAGAAAGGATTAAATGTTACTTCCTGAATATGCTTGCAACTCAGTAAGTTATTTATATAGGAAAAATGTTATCACTGTCAGTATTTTAAAACATTGTATTTTGAGATATTTGACTCTAATTTCATGAAGAGAATGACTGGATCCTGAGTCGTTTCAGTATCTACTTTTTCATTTATGATGTAATGCACTATTTCTTTAACTAGACAAAGTCCTAATTTGTAACTCAAATCTTAAATTTATAACTCAAGTCAGTAGTCAGCTGTCAATCCCAGGCACACACCTCCAAGCCTCCCTTGCTGAATACCAGCTTAGTGTGAGCTTACTTCATTCTTTCGAAGACGTTTATGGATTGTAGAGGGAAGACAATTCCTACTGCAGGCTTCAGTTTTCCCCTACATCCTTGCCACCTGACCACCCATCACCTACCAAAATATCCTTGATCCTATGACTACTTTGCTTGAAGCCTGTCAATACACAAGTGTTACAGGGGAAGATACAGCAGTATGAAAAGTGCATTTTTCATAGTTGTAGATTGGTGTTTTACTGAACTCCTTTCAGTACTGGAGTGAAGTCTGTTTTTTCTACAGAATATTCATTATTCCTGGTTTATTTTCTTTTTTAGCAATGGCCTTTATGTATTGGTTTTGCTTTTTTGAAATTCAGGCAATCATTTTCATTTGTATAGCTGATCCTGCAAACAATGATAACCTGAACACAACCCCAAATGCCATGTTGAATTTAGTTTCATGATGAGCAAGTAAAATTCACATGTTCTTTATTTGTCCATATAATACACCTTTTTTTTTTTTAAGTTTTAAAATTAGATAAAAGCATATTAAATGGCAGGTGTATGAAGTTCTTCAGAAACAATGCCAGAACAAAAAATTGAATTACAAAATGTTAAAAAATATGTAGGTACATTTGAACTTAACATTCCACTAACGCATAATGGTACAGATATTGTCTAATGAAAAATAATTGTGCCACTTACCTATTTTTGCTGTTTCTAGGAACTTTTTATTCTGTACATAGGACGATTCTGTACAAAATATGAAGTCTACATTTTTATTACTTATTACCATAAAACAAGGTACAATGTATGTACAATATTAAAATGAAGCCATACTAAAGCCACACTAAAAAGACACTTGTAATATTACTTTCAACATTCCTGATGAACAGGTGTAATTTTGGAAAATGGGGGAAGGTGTCAGATAGAACTTTATGAAGAACAACAGTCACCAAAATTCTACTTCAATTTTTTCTTTTTATTTTGGATGTATTAGTTTTAGAATTGTTTAGTACAGGATTATAAGGAGGCTATAAATGTTGATAACAAACATGCTAAACCATTAGTGGTGATAGATTTTGGAATACTGTCTGAGCAAATGTTCAATGGCCCAAAACTTCAAATATGTCTTTATAGAGATGTCCATAACTCTAAAAATACCGCAATACTTCCCTTTTTGGTGAGTGTTTATCTTCAGTAAAGAACAAAAATAAAATCTAGACAGTGAAAGATGTTCCTATAGGTTGAGCATCACACAATCAATCAAACATTGATATACAGGGTTTTTTTCCCCCCCTGGGGTAACATAGGAATAATTCCTTTCAGCAACCTCTTGCACAAACATACTGAACACCCAAAATCAAAGGTAACTGATAACCTACCAGCTGAAGATGGAAGTTCAAACAATGGTACGTATATCAAAATACACAGACGTTGCTTTACACAATTAAAAAAGCACCCTTTTTCCCTCAAAAGGAGAAGGCATCTTTAAACTGCTTTCATATAGTTTATCCTAATGGTAAAGCATATTCTTTTTCAAGTTTTACAGGAAATGTTTTCAGACACAGTGGACATTCCACTTAAAGGTTGGGTTGGTCTTTAAATTTAGTTGTTGTAAGCCAATTACTTACCACTCACAATTTTCTTCCAATAGACAACATAACAAATATTGGAAATTGAATGTTTAATGCAACCAACAAACAGCAGGCACTACATCTGCACAAGGTTACTATGAATGTCTGCTTGGCGCAATAGGTTTTTTTATGGATGCAGGAGATGTTATACTTCCTTAAAAAGTGAAACAAAACTATTTTTAAAGAAGCCACATTTTTTATCTCTTTATGCATCAAGACATTAAACATTAAGTTATATCATGTTACTGCCAGAGACAAAAGAAACTAATCACCCATTTAGAATAGCAGAACACATTTCAAACAGCTTGTAAGCAGGATAAGTAAGTCAAAATACTGGCCACCCTGAGAGAAATCAAATATTGAAGACAAAGCACTATATTTTTAAAGAGATTTTCCTCCCGTGCTTTTCCATCTACAACAAAAAGCTCATTACATGCAAGTAATCTTGTGGAATATATAGCAGCATTTGAAGATCATCAGCAACTCAGATGCATTTTCAGTTCACTTGTGAGGTGTATTTGCAGCACATGTGCTCTTTACAACAACAAAAAATATTTTCACGGTAAAATTATGGTCACTATCTCCTCAGCTCTTAGACTCATTTAGGAAGAAGCAGAATGGAATTCAAGAATCTCTTGGGGTTTTTTTTTCCCCAAATAATAAGCTTATGATGTTGTGTTACCCAAGAGGTTTTCTTTCATCTTTCAGATAAAAACTGATGCAACTGAAATCACACATAGTATTTGCCACAGAATATTGAACTCCTAGAGCCCAAGAAAAATGCTGAGTATTAAAAGCTCAGATAAGGGAGAAAACAGCAAAAGAGTTCTTTTATTGACTTGAAAAAAACTTAAAATGAAATTTCATATTCAATCTATTCCCAGTCACAGTAAACAAATATTCATTTTAGGAAAAAATCTCCTACCAGTTCGTATCTGGAACACTGGTGCCATATTATACACTAAAGACTGGAAGATATGGCTTTAAATCTACATAAAGTGTTAGGATGTGGTATATATAGATATATATATATTTATCCTAAGTAAAAGAGAAATGAATTTACAGAATTCTTAGAAAGGAATGACGACTGAGGATTGTCACGAATGTTACCAGTTTGTAAGCCATATTGTATAATACGAAAGAATAAGTGTGTATTTTCAAAACTGCTGGTATATTACAAGACAGCAATAATGTGGAAACAACTGTAAAGCTGAGAAATCCTAGAAAAAGTTTAATACTTATATTTGAAATAATTCTACTTCTGAAAAACACATTTATCATTAGTACCAACTATTGGTCATTCGCTTATTTAGATGGAATGAGTTTATAGAATGCTTTTCTCAAACATGACTATAAAAACTGCACGTTATCAGCTAGTTGGTACTATGACAACACCTCCAGGAAATTGTGTCCACGTGATTATAGACAACCCAATATTCTGCAAATGGAACTGGGTAATTTACCATTGTTTGAACTACTAATCTTGAGCTGCATACTCTATTTAAAGTTATTGCCTACAGAACTGGGTCGAAGAAAGCTTTGACTTTGTGTGTAACTGATTGGTATGGCACAAAAAAGTAAGTTCTACTGTAGAACTGAGTCCAGAAAAAACCCATATTCCTCCAAAATAATATTTCACTGTAATAGTTTAATGCCCATCATGTGATATTAATTCATCAGCTCTGCAATGTGATTCCAAGGCTTTCATGGTATAGATATCCTGAGGCAGTTCTGACTTGCGTCGCACAAGAGGACGATCTTTTTTCTGATCTTTCTGTGCCTGAAAGAAAAACAGAACAAAGTTGGCCAAACATACTAACTACTAAACAATTACTTAAGAGTATTTCTTGCACATCAGTATGTTCATTTATGGGAAAAGAAACAAAAACCACTTTCTCTTTACCCTACCAGCCATACAGTTTCAAGTATTAAAACCACTTTTTTGCTAAGAGGAAGAATTAGAAACAATTAAGAAATTCTAAGCTATTAACAATCAGGCCTTACTATCACTTTACCAATGCTCTCTCAAAACCACAATAGTTCTACCAAAGTATGTTTCAACTACATAATGCTGTCTGTATGTAGTTCCTATGTCTCTCTCTCACCTACCCTAATTTGCCTGCTTAATCATGTTCTTCTATAATGAAGTACTTGCAAAAAACCCTAACTGGCTTTCACTTAGCCATTAATTTACTAGCACGTACAAAAATTTAGTTAAGTCATAGCGATGAAATTTTATTGTGGCAGAGTATTCACTAAAAATGCACACACAGTCTGGAACAGGTGAGGGGAAATCAAGCTCATTCATATAGTAATGTGATGCACTCATTTTCCAGATGGAATGCACTTAAATGGAGCAATAGGCTAACAGCTCAAACTTTATAGCTCTTGAAAATGAATTGTTTGTAGAAAAGAAGGTAAGACCCAGGTCAGAGACCTTGGTTTTCGTCTGGGCTGCTATTACTGGTTCTGCATTTTATGTTGTATAATCTTGACCCAAATCCTCAAACACTTCCACCATCTGGGACTGGGAATTTTGTTTTTAACTGCTTGTCCAGACTATTAGCACAGAATCATACTCTGGATGCTTTTCTTCTAGAATTAATGTTAGAGCACTCAGGGAGGTATGAGTTTTCATTCATTCACTGCCCTGTATAGGGATGTAACTCAGCCAACAAGACCTACATGCACAAGGACCCACAACATATCTAAGCATTTAAATAACAGCATGTCTTAGAGGCATTCCAGCATTTCTTTTGATTTAGATCTTCAACCAAAATGCTACAGTACAAATAATAAAGAAAATATAATCTTGCAGGATAATGACACTGGAATTCTAAGATATAGGAAGTTAGGGTTGATCACATGCTTGCTTTTACTAAATGGACACACTAGTTCAAATTAACAAACAATCTCTCAACGTTTTTACCCAGCTCTGATTCTCTGGTCTTAAAATTTGCCAGACTTAGACATTTATAGGAGTATATAATACATATTACTACCAGAAATCCCAGTAATACTATAATGGTCCCTGGCACCTCTCCATTTTCCATCAGCTCCAAGCTGAAATCTCTAGTTTGAACATTGGTATTCTAGTTCCTGATGCTAAAGTAAAAATACCTGAAGATTACTGAGCACTAGCTAAAGACAAAAGGATGGAAATGACCTTGAAAGTCCTTGCTCTGTTGTGGGTAACAGAACCTGACAGATGGTGGACTGAGGAAAAAGACCCATGAGTGGGCAAGACAAATGCGTATTTTACATATTTTTTCAAAAGACAGGAGGAGCTTTAGCCTCTAAGAAGGCTCTGAATAACGAACAAAGACGTATAAAATATAGTGAAATTCTAATGCTAAGTTTTCCCTATGAAAAAACAAAGCTGTTTTACAGAAAGGAGACTAGAACGTGATGTGGTAGATTT
>WEKX01006592.1:412656-435097 GCA_013390025.1 Pitta sordida
TATCTATCCTTAAAGCTTAATCATTGTTCCCATCATGACACAAAGATATTCCTAAGCAAAAAGAAAAACGAAGTCTCTGTAGAATAAATGTCAAAAGAGACCATGCAGTAGGCTCACATTAGAAACATAACACTGTATTTCTGGCTGCTACATTATCATTTAAAAGTAGTAGCTCTGACCAAGGGTATTCCTCAAGGATAAAGTCAAAAGAACTCATGGCTGAAAATACAACACAAGTTTATGTCTATGATTAACAGTCACTTACAAAAATGAATTCATTACTTTGTTATCTTCACAAAGCTTTACCTGACAAGCCTCTTCTTTCACTGTCTTTTTCAGCGTCTGCAAATCCTCAATTAAAGGCCCATCTGTTTCCATTGCAACAGGACTGTTCAGCAAACTCGTGTCACTATATGTCGGGTACTAATAAAATGCAAAGTGTTAAAATCATCATTCTTAGCAGTAATATCTAAATACTCAAAGTGTATTTCACCACTGGCATGATATGACTAGTTATATGTGATTAGCTTCAATATCTTATGCTTCCAGGCACGAAGTAATAAATTTTAGAATGTAACTCCAATACTTTGACTTGGCAGAAACATCCTGTTAAAAAATACAGTCAGCATAAAAGACCCCATGCTTTGATTATCTGAGATTGAATTTTAAAATCCTCAGATTTGCCAGTATTGAATGTCTACTTTTGCAATCAGTTATGTGAAAGCTAGTTAATACATTGTCTAGTGATCTGTGACCAATGTAGCAACCCAGACACACTGATTTTACGTTCTGTGCAATTTTGTGCAGGAAGAGAAAACACACTGCTAAAAGAACAAATGGAGTTAATATACATTTAGTATCATTTCAAAGCAAAATATTGAACTCTTCTGTCTTCAGAAAGTAAAACTGTAATAAAAGTCTTCTGAGACTTAAAAAAAATCTTGTAAAACTTATTATTGTCCAGCAATCTCAATATTTTATATTTTATTTTAATTCCAATGAGGTGTATATGGTCTTGAATTCAAAACTCATTTAGATGCACACTTTTTCATCAATTTTTCCTCAAATATTTTAGTATCTGAATATACCAATAACTTAATGCAGATGAGAAAAATTTACAGTAAGGATTTAAGGATTATAATTACTCCAAAATCTTAAAATGTATTCATGTCTCGTGCAGAGTCAAGAGTAGCTTTGAAGAACAAGAATTGTCAGTCATTAGACAAACTAAAAAGTTAATAGAAATTCCAGGAAAAAAAAAAAAAGAACCTCCTAAAAATCCATTATCTAGAGTGCTAAAAGTGTTTATATCCTAATGTCAATTCAGTTGAGCACTCAGTCTTAAAATTAATTAATTGCTTCTTATTCTCAGCTCTCTTCAAGCATATTATGCAGAATATACTGCATACAGGTCATGCCAGACGGCTTCAGAAAATGTAGAGTCACAAAAAGTTATTTGGCAAGAAAAGGGAAGTTACACCATAGAACCTTTTTCCCCCTAATATGTACAGCCCAATTCCCTTGTTCAGTCAAACATGCAACAGCCATTTTTTGTGAGAGCAAATGACCATGTACATCAAGTACTCTTCAAGCAAAGCTTTTGTATGGCTTATCTCATTAGAGAAATGTTTTGTCACTCAAGCTCAATTATTGCTTTCATATTAATAGCACTTTTTGATTAATTTAGCCAATGTGTTGTCAATAGACTTCTAAAAAAAAGTTTAACACATTTTATTTGTTTAGCAATTGTTCCCTAAGAAATGCCACAAGAGGAAGAAAACATTTATGAATTTCCTCCTTCTTAGAAAAAAAGATTACTTCACGCTTTGTTTTAAAATAGCACTGAGATCAGAAAGTGTCCCACTTGTTTCCAGACTAAGATGTTTCCCTCTTCCATCACTTTAAGCTCAGGTAGATGGTTTGGGAACTACACAGTACAGTAAGTCTCTTGCTGTAATACAGTAACATTCTGGCTGCAAAGTAATTTAAATGTTTGGTGTCTTTTTGTTCATAGCAGGAAAATGGTCAGCGTTCTCCAAGCAAATTAAGGGGGTGGGAAACTCAGACCAAACCATTACCTTCTCCCATAATGTCAAAATGTAATGAATACTCTAAAAGACTTCAGTTTATCCATCAGAATCTGAGTTATACCAAGCAATGCCTGACAGGATGTTTTCCTGTAGGAAGAACTGGAGCTGCAGGTTCTGCAGCAGAGCGGCCCAATGCAAGTATGAGAAGAGTGCAGCAGACAAGGACATACAATTTTACTTTGATCCATTTGACACAAAGGAAAACTGACCAGTCATAACTCACAGTTTGCAGAAAGATCTCTTTTGTAACATATTGTTTGCAAAACACCTTTTCAAGAGAAACCAATTATGGCATCTCTATATTTTCCCATAATTTTGCACAATAACTTTTCAAACTGCAATACAGAATATATCCTATTGTAAGAAAAGGAAAAAGTACTTCATATCATACTTTTCAGAAACTTTTTTAAAAAAAATAATTACTTGCACAAGAGAAAGGTTACAAATTTTAAAAGTACTTTTATTGTATATCTTTCATAATACAATTGGTGAAATTGCTTTATTTTCATGATCAGAAACAGCCAGACCTGTTTCCCCCACTGATACTTAACAAAACCTAAATATTTAAACATGAACATGTTAATCTTTTCTAAATACCTGGGGATTTGATTTGGCTAGATTTTCTATTTTAACCCATGCTTCTTCCCTTTCCTTCAATCTTAGCTTCTCTCTGAAAAAAAAAAAAATCAGGTAGAAGTAAAAAATTCAGTCGAATTATTTTCTATGCCTATTTCAGTCTACTGCCCAGAACATCCCTGTTGACAGGATAATTTGCAACATATCAATACCCCAAAATCTCAAATCAAGATGAAAAAGGAACCCCCTCTCTATTTTCTGATGAAAGCAACAAACTGGATGATCGCAGTTTAATAAGTGTACATTGTTAAAGTGTTAAAATTAAAAAAGAAAGTGGTCTGGATCTATGTTGAAAGCATGTTTGTGTTTGAACTTTATATTTGAATTCTGTATTGAAACATAAGAAGTTAAGACCATAAAAAAAGAGTAGAGCTTTTTACTGTCAGCCCAAGGACTTCAGGTAATAATTTAAAGGAAAAGGTCAGAGACATTTTGAATCAAACTATAACAGAAGTATTGAGCAAACCAGGCTCTTTCTAGGGAGTTGCATGCCGACTGGGATAATATAAAATGCCTTAAAAAAAATTAAAATAGGAAAGGTAATGGTATAATCTAGGGTTTTTTCTTGGTTTTTTTTCCCTTACAAATAAGCATCTTATTGGATAGAATGATCACTTGGCTTTGAAAGCTGGGAGAATTCAAAAGACTTTTGAACTAAGAGTCCTAAAAATGCTCTCAGGCTTCAATTCATAGAGGAGCTGATTTACAGAATCACAGAATATTCTGAGTTGGAAGGGACCCACAAGGATCATCAAGTCCAACTCCCAACTGAATGCCCATACAGGGATCAAACCCACAACCCCAGTTCCATGAACACCTTGTTTTATCCATCTGAGCCAATCTCAGGGTCTTGTCATCATTTATTTTTGATTCAAATGTTAAGAAAAAAAAAAGGAAGAGCAGCTATATCCAATTTGCCTCCAGCTCTCAATAAAGTTAATTCAAGCCAGGAGAGAAGAGCTCTTTAACCATTCTCTTTTTAAGTTCTTGTGTGGTGGGAGAGCTTTTTGTTTGAATGGCTTTGCTACCACATCACTCAGCACTCTCCTTGCTTTATTTCACACCCAAAATGCCACTCAAAGAACTCCTCATTTAAGAGGGAGTTTTGCTTATTTGCTATGATGGAAAACAGAATTACAGTCTTTTATTAAAGACCCAATGCTCACATTTTGTCATCTACAGTATATCCCCGCTGCATAGCGACCCCGCGGATTTGCAAGGAAAATTTCTCACAATTTTGCTTCAGCCCTTTGTGAGGTTCCCCGGCTGACACATGTGCAGTGCCTCTGCTCTGCTGAGGGGCGGTGCCGGTGCTCCCTGTGGGGTGGGACTCGCCTGGCCATGTGGGGAGGGCATGCGGTTTCTCTGGCTCGCTGTGGTGTTTAAGAGCCCTGCGGCAGCACACCCTGGTCCCTGACCCTGGAAACTGCCCCATGAAAGTGAGGCAAGTGAGGTTGGGCAAGCGCTGTGTGCTGGGAGGGGGCAGGTGCTGCTGCACCAGGAGGAGGTTTCTGTTCCCCCGCTCTCTGGGACTGTACCAGCAGTGCTGCCTCTCCCGGGACTGGTGGATGTTAAAGGGAAAGAAACTCCAATACTGACGTCCCCACCCCGCTATAAGTGGCACGGGGTGTCACAATGTTGCAATGTTAAGGTTTCCCAGGCTCCAAGAATGCCGACCAGAGACACCCTTTCCCTGCCGCGGAGGCAGGGTGAGCATGTGTGGTGGCAGCAGCCAGGTGGTGGCTGCAGAAGTGGCTGGGATGGTCCAGTGGTGAGATATGCCCACCTCGCAATGGCACAGGGTTTGGGCTGCGAGCACGTGCAGTCACAGCAGCCACTCAGAAACAGTTCCCTTTGCTCCCCTGTGCTAAGAGAGCCCGTGAGGAAGAGCGGAAAAGTGTCCGCAGCGCTCGGGAGTGCTGGGGGGTGGAGCAATGGGCATGGCCTATATGCATATTAATGGCTTGTGCGTGTTTGCGAATTTGATGTTCTGCGAGAGCGCTGGCATGACCCCATACCTCGCAAATGAGGGGGTATAACTGTATAAATACACACACCTTAAAAATTTGTTATACTACAAGTTCATTTCTGCTTGAAATGTAATAAGAAACTTCAAAACTTGGACAAATTAATCTACATTGAGAATCTGTACTACTTCCAGTATATCAGTTTAGAATAGGTGCTTAATTTGAACCACTAGATGAAAGAATCCCTTTACTCTGAAATTAAAAATAAAATTCAAATCTAGGTATTTTCAGGACCCACTTTCTAACTGTGCTCCCAGCCCCTAAAACGAGACCCAAACCAGTAATACTTTTGCCTTCTCCCTCCCAGTGTAGCAGGACTCTTCTGTCAAATAAAGTCTGACTGTCCTGTACTACAATAGAGTAAAACCCTGGTTCCAGGTAAGTTTTATAAAAACATGAAGATATGCTCACACACAATGCAATGCTGGAAAACACTGGAAAAGCATTTTGGGACAGAGTGACAACATGAAAGAAAATAACACTGGGTAAATAAAACATGCTAAAATAAACACAGGATGTGAACTGAACTGTTCAACAATTCTTCTACACTGGGCTCCATAATTAGAGGTGTCCTGCTCAAAAAGTTAATTTTTAGGAAGATGGTGACCCCAGAAGTTTTAGGTCTAAGTCTACATGAGGCATCCTGTTAAGAAAATTTACAGTTCACATATAACAACAAGTTTCACCAAGTCAACTTTGAGAATGCTGTACTGGAATCAAATTGCAACTTCCCACTAATGACACGGTGGCTTTTCAGAGCTAAAGCACTCAGAAAGAATTACTCAAGAACAGACAGACACACTGACATGAAAACTTACTTCAGTTTTTCTGCTTTAAATTGCTGTGTGCAGTCATCGAACAGTTTTTGGTTCATCTCCATGAAGAGTTTCAGAGCATTGTATATCAATCCATGTATTGTCCTATAAGTAAAACTTCTAGTTGAAACTCAGAGTACTTTAAACTTTGAAATCTACTCTTTCTGGTCAACAGTAGCCAATACCCTACATAACTGGAAAATTACATCATTTCAGAATACGTGGAAACAAAATTAATTAGTGGAAGTTTCAGTTAACCCACAAAAGTTACACAAACCCTAACACAAGTACTAAAATTACCAACTTTGAATGCACTTTTCTTACTCTACAATAGTACTTGTCACTTGCACTTTTGATGTTTGAACTTCTCTTTTAATACTGCATGTATGAATACAGGACTAGTTTTGAAATTTATAGCTGACTAATCAAACTACATTTATTAGAGAAAATGCAAGATGAGGTTAAAGATCTTGATGTAAGTATCTTACTGTCAACCAACAGATTCAAGAAAAAAAGAGTTAGTGATTAAAAGGAAAACTGCCACACAGCAACAGCACACAATTCAGCACAATTACACCAGGACTTCTTAGAAAAGTAACGTGGAAAACACCAAAAAAATTACACAAAATCAATCTGCCTTATGTAGCACTTTTACAGAGTACATATTCCAGTTCCAGTCTGTAATGTACTGCTGTTCAACAAGCAATCAGTTAAACCTTTACTTTGTATCATACACAGAGTTACAAGAGTGCAGCTGTACTGGGTAGCATGACTTCTGCTCAGCCTAAATTGAATGCATGACCTTGAAGGCCAGAAAAAACAACCCAAGGCAACCCACATTAACTATGTACAATTGCATCACTGAATCGAATTTTATTAATGAGTCCATTATTTGTCACTGCTTACACCCAGCAACAGCAAGCAATCACTTGAATATCACTTTAGCTTCCATTTCTTTCTCAGTATTTCATGGCAGATTGATTGCTCATTCTTGGCCAGCCCATCAGCACTCCTCAATTCATGGCCAGAGCCAGACTGGGATACTGTCACCATCCCAGCAGTTGCACAATAGCTCAAACAAACAGGCATTTTACAATGGAACAGCTGCAGAAGGGAACTGACCAGGACTGTTTTCATGTGTAACTATTAAGTTATTGTGGGGAAAAAAAAGTGAAAATAGTGAATGGAGAAAGGAAAACAAAAAACAAAAAGAAAAGGAAAGGAAAAAATGATCTCATCTACAAGATATTTCACCAGAATGCAGAAAAATGCAAATCAGCAAAGAGGTTAGTGATCAGAAATCAAAATTAGTCTTTAGAAGTATCTGAACTACAGAAGAATGTCAAATTTCTTTCATATTTATAGAAAACCATCACGAATTAGATTCACTAAAACACTGTTTCTCGTTTAATGAAAAAAAAGGAAAAACTATCTTTCTCAATTCTAAATATTTTCTAAAACTTGAGAACAGTAGTCTCTTTATCCAGCAACATCAATGTCACAAAATAAATAGCTCAACACACTGTTAAACTAGCAACTCACTGATCTGTACACTTAAGCCTAGAACTAGACATAAGTGAAGTAGCAAAAATTTGTACAAATGTTTCTTACTTATTCCAATGCGTCTTTGAATTCCGGTACAAGGATGGAAACATGATGGGTAAAATCTTTGCTGCATTATCACTAATTAAACTCATAATATATTCATTATTCCAGTAGTATAATGCTCGCTCTGCAACCTAAGACATGAGAAAAGGAACACTTCTTCAATCTCTTACAGAGCAAATAACTAAAACATTTGGGAAATATAAGAGAAAGGTAAGGAAAGTTGCAACTCAAGATCTGGATTGTTTTAGTGCAAAGGGGAGTCATGGAGCTAATGGAAAGAGATGGAAAAATTGCTTTTTCCTTAACAGGGAAATGATTCAAACTGTAACACATGAATTCTGAAATTCAAGCGAAGAAATACTTTCCAAAGGAAGAAGTATTTGTAGAACTTGATTAAAAGCTACAAAATGCAAACACTTTGTACTGACAGGGTTCAGGTACTTCTGAAAACACTGAGCCTTTAAGCCTTTTTCTGTTAAGTGTAACACTAAAGCACATCATCCAACACGAATGCACATACTGCATTCTTGAAAAGAAACTGTAAAGCTCGTGTTTGGATTCCTACAACTTGACAGAATTGGAGACTTCGTAGCAACAAAGAAAATTCATCACAGTGAGTAATACCCCATTACAAGACTGCCTTAGAAAAATCTTTACATTACTGTACATTTAGTAAGCACAGACCTGAAAGTGTGGACTGGACACACATTTGGCTAGCTGTCTGAAGAGAGGCTCCATAACTTTTACAAATTCAGATGGTTCAATAACATCTAAAATTTCTTCTAATTCATTTAAAAACATGACTTCTTTTGGACTGTGAGTCTTTGGCCAGTATTTCAGCAGTGCCATTACAACCTGCAGAGACAAAGAGAACACAATTTTTTGGATAATTTGACTCTACCTCACACTGAATTGCATCTCATTAATAACCCTGATATTTTAAACAGAATACAAAACTCAGGATTTCTTGCCCCATGTAACAGTACCAAATTTGCTACTATCTTATCGGGAAAATTACCTGCCAGTTAAGAGATGGCAGCTTTAAATCTTTACTTTCTTGGAGGTACACTCCAAAGCTCAATCTATCATTATATTTTAAGAAAACATTTACTAAAATACCCAAACTGATAGGTGTCCAACTACTCTAGGCATTTTGCTCTTAAATGTTGAGGTTTTTTGACTATTTTACTATAATCACAGCCTTAACTTTCTTCATGATTGATAAATCATTTACCCATCTTGCTTACCTAGCACACCATGAACACTGAAAAGATCACTTTATGATGATATTATTTTTAAATATAAAAACACTAAGCCATATTTAATATCACAGACAAGACAACTCTGAGAAATCAGTGCATCTTTCATGTATATACTCTGTAATTGCAAAAGCAGACACTATGTCATCAATTAAGTCTTGAGCAATTTATACAGTTTTTTAAAAGTAAGATGTAAGAAAGTCTAATGTGACAATTACAAGGGGAAGCAAAGCATTTAAATTTAAAATTACTTGAATTTTTGAAGGTAAATTTAGTACTTCATTTTAGTACTTCCATGATGCATGTGCTAAGTTTTAAAAGGATTTTGTAATCATGTACTGATTTGGGAGCAAAAAAGAAAATAGTTCAGATTTCTACTAGGATATATGCAACAGCCGAACTGATGTCTGGAAGAAAGCTAAGAATTCAAGATCTCATATATTACAAATGACAGAATGTCTGGCATTTAGTATCTTAATGAATATAAAACGCTTCAACAAGAAGAGAACTCTTGCCCAGCTGCACAATTCCTTTATTTCAAGAAATCCAGTTTCCATTTTACAACAGAAATGTCCATAATCTAATAAGGTGGACTTTTGTCAGAAATTTCTTTACTGATCCACTGTTTAACAGATCAGTTCTTACCAACTTGATACTGGGTGTAATGAGGCAAATACCTATATACTAGCAAGGACAATTAGAATTATTAACCTACGCAACTATGTGCAACCAGACCAAAGTCTGGTTTTGTTCATAGTCCAAAGCTGGGACAGGATTTGACTCAAAAGCCTTGCATCAGTAGGCAGCTCTGTGTGCCATAACATCCACCTCTCACCAGAGCACAGCTCAGGTAAGACGATTTCTGACTAAACGGCTTCTGCATCCACCATCTCATATCTGGTCAGCCAGAACAAAATAAGCAGAATACACTCTGGTCTGTTTGTAAGAGGTATGCTTTTAGTGTTGTTTTAATGCATTGTGGACATTCCAAATAACTGTTGGAAAAACGGAATTTGATAATCAAAATGGTTAAATATTTGACTCTAATATAAACAATTATATAGCAACACTTTTCCCCCCAAACCTCCTTAAACAGCCTAGAGATGGAAGAGATATTAACAGTTCAAAACAGATAATAATAGCAAGATAAACTTACTGGTTCTGTAAGTGTGCTGTCCTTTTCTAAAAATTGAACTACACAGTACGCCAGCTGCAGCAAAAGAAAAAGAGTCTTATTAATGCTCACTATGAAACTGAACACATTTTGTAATCACTGGCATAGGTCAAGAATATGTCTGAATACTTCAAATAAAAACCTAAGTTTCTTCTGTAATTGAAGAAAAATATTATTTGGCAGACAACTTGAACAGAAGGGTAAATACGCTTTACTTATTTTTCCCAACCTTCCCAATTCTGACTTCACCATTTTCTGTGTTATAATATAGACATACACACAACTTGATGCTTTCTTTTTAGACCTAGAACTTTGTATTTCATCACACTTCATCTTTTCAAATTCAGGATTTAAAAATCACAGGCTTGTCCTCTAGAGTGCTTTCCACTTGCTAAGTTTTTGGCATCCCAAGCTGATTTAGGTTATGAAATACAAAATACTAAGTACTACTTGAGACTGTAATAAAGGTCTGATTGTACACACCCCGAGAGATTCTGTTCAAGGCATTAGAAGAAAAAAAACCCACCAAAAAAATCTTCTGAAATGGAAGCCACTCTAGGCTACTGCATCAACAGGAACTGATGGGAGCCCCAGCAGGCAAGATCCAAAGCAAATGCTTATAAGCATCTTTAATTGCTACAGAATTGTAATTATAGAAATGGTATTCTTAAAAACACAAGTTGTTAGTAATTCTATTTGAAGAAATGGTACTTAAAACTTGGGAGTACTCAAACTACATAGTAAATATTGAACTTTTAAATTAAAACCCCCCAAAGTTGTGTAACAATCTCTCGTGGAGAAAATTTCAGCATATTACAAGAATACTGTATTTTCTCTCACACTGTATAATTCCCACTCCTCTAGAAATTCTGAATGGAACTAAACTCAACACAGAAAAGACACAGCTGCTTTAAAAGCACAACTCAAAAAACCTTTTCTGTCTACTTCCAGAATGATCTATTGAATAATGACATCCTAGTAAATTCCCAATTCCCTTCGAAACAATGCCAGTTGTGACAAACTTCATTCAGATAAATTGCTTCATGTAGTTCAGAATAAAGTGTTTACAGATGACATTCATGAAAACTTTGTTTTGCATTTTTTGTCTAAACATTGCAGACCAGAACAAAAAAAATCTGTGCGTGTAAATATTAAGAACTGTCACATTAACCAACTACTACATATGTTTAATCTATAAACACTACAGTGCTTTCTAGAAAAGATATCTATACATACACATAATCTCTTATTTTTTTTATAAACAGGTAAAGCATTATAGGTATAGACGTATATGAAGTAACTTCCCCAAGACCAACTTACCTGTGGGTGGTAGACACTGAGTGATTTCACTTTGTGCAACGGTAACAAAACCTTCAATAGGAATATTTTGTGCTCTTCTTTTAATGGTAAGGCAAATCCATTAATTATGCTGCCAGAGAAAGAAGTTTCAAAATAAATATCAGTAATTATAGATATCTGCATGTTATAGATACATATATATCTTCAGTGCTGTGCAGGATATATCAAAATCCTTTGGTTTAGCACTTGTTTTTTGAAGTTTACAAATTAATAGAATAGTGTAGTCAATCTTTGTTCATCCCTCAACCCCTCTGCATGTAACAGCATATAACTGTACCTACACTTCAGACTCCACCCTTCACTAGGAACTACTCCCTGTTCTCAAGGCTTTGAATACAAGTTTCTCTCAGGTTCTTCACTGTGTTTACAAGTGAAACAGAGACTGGATGTGGAAGAGGTAATGCAGGACAGCAGACAAGTCAAAATGTGACTTCTACTTAACTATTATTATTTCCGCAAGGCTCTAGCATACAACCCAACAGCATCAACACCACATCCCAGCTACAGGTGAGTGCAGATGGAGCTCAGTACTGGGTCAATGGCACCTTCAACTAAAACCACAGTACTAGAACAGTGTCTTGTGTCCACCCACTGTGATAGCACACACAGTTAAACATCTAGAACCCTGCTGTCCATTTATTACTTTAAATACCAGTTTACTCATTCTAAGGCTTTCCTCTTCACTAACTTCACTAACAAGGAGAGTAAGCACCTAGGCCGAAGGGACCTGACTAACTTTTCTTAAAAAGCAACACTGAGGGTGCATGTATTTCAGTCTCAGAAATCAGATGTTTTCCAACAATTAAAGCTTACTAAACAACACTTGCTCACCCTTGCTGTGCACGGTTAAATTAATTTTCACTAATAATGACTGCACAGCTATTTACAGGATGTAAGGTTACTTCTTCTGAAGTCTCCTACTGCATATAAAAGCCCCATCTCATCTAGAATGGGTTCTACATTAAGATTTCTATAGTGTTCTTGCCACAACTTCCACATATTCGACAAATATACATTAACTTCAAATGTAAGTTCTTTAATAATTGAACGTTCCATTGAAAATTAAAGAACTATTCTGGGCACACACATAAACCTGGATGATTTTAGAACAGGTTTCCAATTTCAATTGTCTTCTAGGCTGCATTAGGACCAGCATTGCCAGTAAGTTGAGGGAGGTGATCTTTCACCTCTGCTAAGCCCTGATAAGACATGCAGTGCTGGGTCCAGTTCTGGGCTCCTGAGGACCCGAACAATGTGGATATACTGGAGGGAGTCCAGTAAAGCACAGTGAAGGAACTGGAGCTTCTGATAATGGCTGAAAAAGCCATTTGGCTTGAAAGGGAGTCTCAGGGGGATCTCAACCATGTATCCCACTAGTTTCAGCTTTCAGTTGAATGCAGTTAACAAAAAGAAGTTTCTGAAGTTTCGTAACTCGTGTTTGCTTTGTTTACCCACTATGTATTCAATGATGTTGAAGAATTTTTAATGAATTTCAACTCACTACATTTTATTCATAGCCGCTTTACAACTAATATTACAAGGATCCTAAGAAGAAAAAAATCTAAGACCTAAAGAATAAAAAAATTGTCACATCTCAAAACATTGCCACATGGTTCAAGTTTTGTTCATGTTCCTACAACCTTACTCAAAATCTACTCTTTGCTGCAGCTTTTAATCATTAAATGAAGTTACTTGAAATCTTGTGTCAAATCAATCTGCAATCCCCAACTTTATTTCTGAAGTCTATTCTTAAAATCAAGCAAGTTTAATTAAACAAAACCTACAACTTACCTTCCCAGTATTTCCAGTAATTCAGCTATGCCGTTGTGATGTTCTGTTTCATAAATAAACCTAAATTAATGAAAAGTTTTACTGGGTTACAGCTGAAGAGAGATACAACACCAACACCCCCATCCAACACTTCACCTCCCATGCTTTAGTCACTCAGCCAAAAGAAAAGAGACACAGACAGTGGAAAAGAAACTTTGTGGAAACAGGGATCACTACACACCAAGCTGCTTTCAACCTTCACTCTTGCTTGCTCTTTCCCCCCACAGTTAACAAAGCAGCATATACTTGAGCTTTTTCAAATACTCATATTTTATGCCATTTTAATACTGTAAAACTGAACACAGCAAACAACATTTTAAATATTAAAATAACACAAGAGTATCTGGCACAATTAAATGCCAAGGCTCAACCTTCCATAGCAAATGCAAGCACAAGGTGAGGTGTTCAAACAGTTACTACTGGAGGTACAATGCTTTGGCATTACAGATCTCTATGCATACAAAAGGCTCTGTAATAAACAGAGGAAATCAAATGTTCCTGAATTTTCTTTTGATAGAGCACTGTAATTTACTAGGTAATCACCTTTCCATCCTGCTTCCCAATCACCCGAGTGTAAATTTATTAAGAAAGTTCTAGGCATGGCTTCAGGTAATTTGCAAGGAGTTATAAAAATTTGCACTTAGGAGAACATAATTTGAAAGTATTTTTCTATTCAAAAATTTGACATAGGTTGACATATTAACAGGTACTTTTAATCCAGAATATTTGACGTGACTGATTTAATCCTTAAAGACCTTTTCCATGTAATTCTGATGATTCTGAGCAAAATTAAGAAAACAATACACAAAGCTTTGGACTGAATTAACAGGCACATAGAGGTTTAACAATTCCAAAAAAACATATTTCATTTAGAAAAAAATAAGATTAATGCGCTATTGGGACTGAATCAATGCAATTCTGGTCAGTGACTACAAGACAAACAAAGGCCACATATTTCTTAGGTAGGCACAGCAATAAACTGATGAACTGCAGGTAAAAGTGTAAGAAAAGGAAGTACGTATTTTGAAACATTCTACACATACTTCAAGAGTTTATAATGCACTATCAACTGGTTCAAGACAGAAGTTGAAACAACTTTCTTTCCTGGAAGTCATATCCAAGCACATCAGTTTACACCTGGATGCAAAATTTTTAAGCTTCTAACTTCTAAATATTTTAACTAAATTTGTAACATTGTTATACAAACTATTGCAAAGTTGACGTAATGACCAGATAATTTCTTAGTCTTTCAAAAGCTTTGCACCAGAACTATCTGTATTTGAAGACTTTGCTTCCATTATCTCTGAAAATGCAAGCAGTGGCAAATAAAAACGCTTCTCAGAAGTGCACTATAATACACTGTGATGGTGTTTCAGCATCTGGTCCAGATAGTTAACCAAATTAGGCATTTTGGAATTAATTAAATACAATCGAGGGGCGGGGAGAGGGTAAAATTTACATCTTAAAATACACCTGTATTTTTTCCTTAGGACATACAGGCTCTTCACATAGTCTGTCCAGAGCAGTTGTCTGCAAGGCAGGGCAGGCTCACTAATTATTTTTAAGTAGCTCCTCTGTATCTCTTCTAAAGGCTCAGTTGTTCCATAGGCAGAGATGAGCTCCCTGTACAGCTGGTACTGCTGGGTGCCATTGGTGGGATGGCACTGAGGACTGGCAGCTTTTTGCTATTTCTTTAAAGTAGTAGCACCATACATTCATTTTGGGATGAAAAGAGCAGCAGAGAATAAGGGAAGCACACTGGAAGGAGTGTAAAACTGATACACAACATAAACATTGTGGGGAAAAAAGCACAACAAACAAAAAATTGAAGCAGGCAGCATAATCTTGCATTCACCCTTGACATAATGGCAGTGAAAATGCACTTCTGAAGGTCTTTGGCAAAACAGTGGGTGAACTTTTCATCCTAAGTTCCCTTTAGGTTGAGGATAAAACTACAGTTCATTCTATCAGAGTTAAGTATTTCATGAGAATTAAACAGAACAACTCAATTCTGAGGAAAGAAAAGGCAGTAAAAGTGTTCCTTCAAGCAAATTACAGGTCCCTCAGTAATTCAATTTCAGCTCAATTTCTGTATTATGAAGAAGTACACCTCATTAAGGCACTACTGTAATACAAATGCTGCCGGCCAATAACAAAAAAAAGTCTCACAAAGATCCCAAATCACCCACTTACCAAAGTAACTAAAATTTCAGCTGACGAATTAATACCATGTGCAAGACTATCCCAATTTAAATCTCTCAGACCGGTATTAATGATTGTCAGATGTAGCAATATTTGGTATAAGCTAATAAGAAGTAAAAGAATGGCGAGTGTTTTAGCTGCACACCTGACCACAGGCACTACAATACAAAGATGTTGACATACCTATAAAATATATTATTAATTTGTTTCCGGATGTAAGCTCTTAGGCCTAAAAATTTCCCATATATTCTGTGAAGAGTTGTTTTTAGAAAATCTCTTTCACGAGGATCTTCACTGTCGAAGAGCTCTAAAAGCTGCAAAGAGGGAAAAGAAACACACACCAACTGAATCTCATGTATTGTAAAAATAAGTTAGAGCTTGAAGTTAAAAATTCTGGGTTTGTACCTCACCTGTAATACAAACTTCTGATCAATATATTTCTTAGCTATATTAGGTTGAAAATCTGGAGATTCTAAAAACCTTAAGAAAAACTCATAAACAAGCTGGAAAAAATAAAAACAAAAAAACCAGTATTAGACCTTTAAACACGAATCCATTTTATAAGCATCACATCACTAAAATTAGTAATTAGTTGCTCAGTTGCTCAAGATTTTTTAATGATACTTATCTTTGTACCACACAGTAAGAGATTTCCTCTTGCTCTCCTCACAAATTACAAGAACTTGAGGTTCTCTAAACTGCTGAAATTCTGCTGAGCTCTGGATTCTACTCAAATGACATACAGTAATCTAATATTTATCATGCCCAGAAGTATGTTTTAAAAATTCTCTGTTCTTCTCTGTTTGTCACAGTACTCCTGAAAGCTTGAGATGTGCCAAAGCCAGATCAAAGCATTCACAGTAACAAATGGAAACTCATTTAAAATCTCAGCAGTTACATCTCTACCACAGGAAACAAGGAGCCTCTAACCCATAACAACTGAATTAAAAAAAAATATTATCATCTTAAATGCAATAAATATATTCTAAAAATTGCATAGCAAAGTATTTGAGACAGACACATAATGTAAATAATTCTGAATAAATAGACCATGACTTAAATGACAAAATTCTGTTAGACTATGATGTCTTAGTCTCCATGAAATACCTGTAGATGAGGCCATGCAGCTTCTAAGGTTGGTTCATCTTCCTCTGGATCAAATTCTGCTCCCGTTGGATTGGAAGATGGTGGTAATGTTCTAAACATATTAACTGCAAACTGAAATCACATGGGAATGATTTAGTGAGTGACTAAAAACACCTTCCAAGATAGTTCATGTAAAGAAGTCTGAGTCAAACCCATTTTAATTAACACTTGCAAAAATACAAGCTACATAATGCAGTATTTTAAACAGTCAGGAACGTTCATTCTTCTTTAAAGACTTCTCCAAGTTAGAACACTTCCACAGAGTACTCTTTAAACATAAATCTACTGTCAGGATATATTTTATGAGGATATTGCTCTGGTCTCTCTATACACAGACATGTTATAAAAGCCCAAGCAAATGTGTATCAAATGTTTACACAAACATTTTTATATATGCACACTTTATAAGGCCTTGCAGCAACCTGCAAAAGTACAAGTCAGAAGCAGGGATGCAAACCAAACAAACCAAGGCTACTCACAACTATTCTTCTCTGTAAAATATTATTAGTTTCACACAGTGGCTGCAAACACATGGTAACACATAAACCCCCAAATTCCACAACCCCACACCCACAGTGGTATTTCTCTTAAACCATGTTCATATACCTGACATTACAGGAGCACTGAGGGGAGAGAAATGCACCTCCTAATCCTTTAACATTTCACTTTCTCTGAATTCTCAACCCCCTGACAAGCATTTAGCATCCTCATGGAAGTGGAGCAGACTACAAAGAGGAATTGCTTGTCAAGCTATTTTTGTGTTTCCAAGTGCTTGTCTAGATGCACATTCATACCATCCATGAATCAAAGCACTGACCTTCACAAACCCATTAAACAAGCCCATAATAAAGAAAAAAACCCCACTCCTTGTCACATGGAACAAAAACCTATCCAAGAAGTCCTGTTTTAGACAAAACCACCTCCTTACTAAATGCAGGTACAGTAAACCCCCGTTTATTCACGGTTTTGCTCTTTGTGGATTTAATCCTTCACAGTTCATTTTCCCCCCAAAAGTCACGTCTGGGCATGTGCAGATAACGCTGCAAAGACAGACAGCTCATCAATATGCAAAGGAGTCCATGAATATGTAAACAAGTGACCACACACTGCACACACACCCCCCCCAGCCCCTGAATGCTGGGGCTTGCTCTCCAGTCCCTTTACCATCCTCTCAAGCAGCTCAACATCCCTCTTAAACTGGGGAGCCCAGAACTGCACACAGTACTCAAGATGTGGTCTGACCAGCGCCGAGTACTGGGGAAGGATAACTCCCCAGCCACTCATCCCCTAGTCGATAGCTATGCATGGGGTTGTTATGTCCAAAGCGAAGAACCCGGCACTTAGACTTGTTGAATCTCATACTATCAAAACACACAAATGGGAACCAAAACCCATTTGTTGGTTGAATAAAAAAAAAAAAACCTTACATAATTTTTTGGGACTAAATTTAACATGCGTACTCAAGAGTCACCTTACCTGGTATGGTACAAAGATTTAAAAAGGTCTGCAGTACCATAAATTCTCTACCTCTATGGACAGCTAGAAAAACCAGCTGGTTTCCTTGTGGGTAAGAATGGAACAATTAGTTAGTGATGCAAATGGTTATTCTTACACCCTGAGGAGTTAATTCTCTGTGTGTGCAGGCTGGTGATTTACTGGGCAAGTGTCGGGTTTCTGTGCATTCCAGTAAGAAAACCTGAGAATGGCTTTATCTGTACGGGCAAGACAGCTAAGGCTGCCTGTGCTGAAAAGAAACTAATTCTTCAGTTTCACTTAAAATCCAGAGTGTTCAGCAGGGCAGCCATTGGTATGAGACAACCAAATTGCTGAGCAAGTAGAAAAACATCATCTATTTTGCAGTGCAAGAGTGCTCAACAGAGACTTTCTTGTTCTGTTTTGTTGCTTACTCATCACCAATCCAGTACTGCGCAGTCTAAACTTATTTTTGTGTGGAATAGAAAGAAAATAGAGATAATTCAAATTGGTACATGGTCCCAAATCACCTCTGCTACTTCAAAATGATCCTTTAAGAAAAATGCCTCAGTCTTTCAGCAGCTTGAACACATTGCAGAAGGAGAAGGCTGCCAAAACAAATCCACAGTGGTGGGCTGTCCAGACCATTCACAATAACTGGCCATATTAGACTCCACGAAGAAATTCTCTTCAAGTCTATTTCTTCTTACAACACTAACACAAATTCTGTTTTCAAATCCACAGATTATTTTGTGCTTAGTACTAAGGTATTTCAAAATAAATTTTGGTAACTATTTGCTCGCAATGAGAGCAGTGAGCACATGGAACGGGGAGCTGTATCCTGTGCAGAACTGATTTATCACATTAGCTGCAACTGCCTGCTTGGAGCTCCAGCATATGGCACACAGAGGCACCTTCCCAGATATACACCACAAGGACTAGTAAGAGTTAACCTACACATTGTTATTGACATTCTATTGCTGTAACAGATTGTGTCTTTTCACAAGTATTTAGAGAGGAAATGTATTCCCAGATTTTCAAATCTGCCAAAGTAAGAGACAAGAGGGAAGAGAAGCTGATTTGTCAGGAAAAAGAAAACTCTTTGCAGGCGGCTACACCACTAAAAGCAGCAGAAACATTTGCAGAACCTTTGCAAGAAACCCAGTATTTGGCTCAGCAAACATGTCAGTACAGGGCATCTCCAGGAAGAAAATAAAAGATCCTTCTATTGGCACTTGTATTGAACTAAATGCCTTATTTGAGGGTGATATAAATAAAACCTTCTCTTGCATCAGTTGAAAGGTTCCTATGCTTTCAACAAGTCCAGCTCAATTTAAGGAAAAAACCCCTAAACCTCTCAAGTTTGAGTTTACTTACAGCTATTCAGAATGCAAAGTCTACTCCAACATCATGTTTAAAATCTATTCTTTATGGCACAACTTCAGTCTTTATGAATGTTTAAATTCCCTCACAGATAATACCTACATGTGCCATACACACATTTACATTGTTTTCTCAGGTTGTACTGAGGGGTGTTTTTTGTTGGTTGGTTTGGGGTTTTTTTTAAATAGCATCAAAACTTCTATGCTGATCATCTGAAGATTACTAGAAAGCTCTGACAGATGAAGATGTCTAAGTTTAAATATGCTTCTTTGCAGAAGAATGAATGCTACCCATCATTGGTGGAATTCTAGGAAAAGTAACAGAATACCATGTTTCCCTCTTCAAATTCTGACTGCTTCCAATGAACACCTTCACTCTCAGTTTAAAATAATGCTGTGAATTACCTATTAAGTGGCAGGGCCAAGGAGCATATGGATGTGCTGTCCTGCCATCTCACACCTGACAGATGGCAGAGCAGACAGTGGGAGGCAGTATCAAACTGCAGCAGCTAAATCTGCACGGCTTACATTATATTCCCACAAAGGAAAAGTCATGCTGGTGCTCTGTTTTACTTCATAACATTCCTTCATTTCAGTAGCTGAGACATTGGTCTGATACTGACATATCAGAGTACGTAATTACTATTTCAGAGAATTAAATCTGATCCATCTCTATGTTTCCCTTTTTAAAAGCATGAGCATCAAGCAACTAAAACCCTCTACCATTTGTTTAAAAAAATATGGTGAAAATTTACAATCTTCAGGGGTCTTTCAAGAAAACAAATCCAGGAAGTGTAGACTTGAAATGCAAAACTTGCTAAGGTTAAATAAATGAGAGAAAATCAGATTTGTTTAGATAAGAAAATTTCCGGTGCTCACTATAAAAAAATATGAGTCAAACAAGGTGTTAGCCACAAAGTTTTGTACTTTTTATTTTTGAGAATAGCAAATGAAAACATTTAAAATCCACAAAAAAAGCCTGATTTGATCTGTTTTTGTATCTTTGACCAACAGAAGACAAAACTACTCAAACCAAGCTGCAGCATCTCTCAGTGAGGGCACGAAACTGAAACTCCATTGTACCTATATTAAGCCATTGAAATTCAGGAAAATTTACAATGAATTAAGATCAGTGAGTCCTTCACTTTTCTCTCAAATGCCTGATGTTTTTTCTGTCTTCTCAGTCTTTTGGCCAAACAGACAAGACACAAGATGCAAAGCCTAATTTCCTCTAAGGCAGATTTCCCACAGAAGTATTAGTAAACACAGAAGAACTTAATAAAAACATTTCCTTTCCCAGCTCCCCTCTGGCCCCAACAAAATCCCACAAGTACCCCCAAATGTGTGAAGTTTGAGTCTTTATGAAAACTGTGCCAGTGAGCCAAAATTCTCTCTATGCTGTAAGCCCTGACAACAGTTGACTTCAAAGGACACACCTCAAGAGGGTGGGAGAGCACAAAAGAAGGAACAGCAAACAACCCGCAGTTTTACTGATCCAGAGATGCTTGCTGCAATGGTAGTCATGCACCCTGTCTTTCTGGTGGCCCATTTCATGTAACACTGGAGAATATTTTCAAGCAAGTCAGCATCACATTTTCTCCTCCTTTCTGCTGAGCAGCCTGATGTAACCAGCTCTGAACGAAGAGCTACATAAACAAAGTCTGTGCCTTCTGTACTCACATGAATAAAACAACCTAAGCTAAACAGAGCAACAAGCAGCACACTTATATTCACAGTGACATCTCTTATTCTAGACCAAAAATAACAGTAAGACACAAAACACCACACAAAAATCAAGTTCCCATGGGTGTAACTGAGCAGGTAGTTTTAATAATGATGAAAAGTTGCAGTGAAAACCACGTCAGTTGCTGAATAAAATTTGATCTGTTCTCAGATGCAGTATCAAATAAAAATTGTAGTATTAAGTCTATGTGCTTCACAAAAATGTTAATTTACCATCCACAAGTAACTCATAATCATCATTACTAGAGAAAATATTCTGAGAGCTACAGAAGTAAATCGTATTTATACACTGTTCATCTACTTTCTCAGAACACTCCAACCCTGAACCTCCACATGCCGCCTCCTCTCAGCTCTCCTCAATACCTCTGGCTGCTGCAGCTGGGCAAGTGAATATTAGTGATCATGTTCACTTTCACAGTCCCTCTTAAAACAACCCAGATACTGCCCATCCTGCCCTGAGGTGGAAACCAGCATTAATTTCAGTCTGTACTCTACACAGCCAGCAATTCTTACAAAGTTCTACAAAACTAATATCCTAATATCCTGTGCTTCTGACGAACTACTGCACAATGACATATTCTCATAAAGCCCTTTCTTCAAAAGCCGACTAAAAAAACCCAAATAATCTTTTCTAAGTAAGAAACTGTAACGGATACTTTTCATCAAAACCCCAGATATTTGCCTACGTGTCTCATAGCTTTGAGAAGAGGTACTTACTTATACTTGAGAAATGGAAGTTTTTATATAAGCAATTAATACAAATATTTCCTTTCTCATCACAACTTTGCTTAGAAATACAAGAACTTGAAGGACATGTCATCTGGCTCTTTGAGGAAGAAAGTAAAAACTTTTGAATCCACTCTGGAGAGCAACATTAAATGCATTTTAGAAGTTAATTTCTCATACCTTTTGAAAAGTAGAGTTAGGCTTAACATGAAATTATTAACTAAGCCACTGGATGAATATATAACTTAAAGACAAGATCTTACTGGTGGGGTGGAAGGCCACGACATGAGCACTGGGAACTACAAAGAATAAAAAATAATCAAATTATAAGGTAGATGCCATCTCTTGTCAGAGAGAAAGAACACTTGAAGCTATGGGAAATGAAACATTATTTCATCATTATTAAACAGGTAACTTGTGAAATTCATTTCCCTAAGTGATTTGCCTATATAATGTTAACAAAATCAAACAGAACTTACACACACACATATACAGCATGTATACACACATACACATACAAACAAGTAACCTCCAAATTGTGAGGATGGACAGAATGGCACAGCAAAGTCCAAATTTCTATGCCAACTACCAACTGCACAAGCTTTCTAAACCAAGTTTTCAAATCTGAGCCTCTCCTGATGAGCCTCATAATTTCTCTGAAAATGCTGCTCCTAATTCAGTGGCAGTAGCAGCACACAACTTATCAATACCTCTTGGAAAAGTCAAGATTTATTTTTCCTTAAAATCTACACAATCAGCCCAAATACAGGGCTAGAACTTAGCAAATGTACACCACAATCTACACATACATGCCTGAACAGGAGATTATGATAATACTACTGCAGGAAGAATCAGTTGTTTCAACTGACAATAAAATGGAAAAAACCCAACAATCTCAATTTAACCTCAAAATGGCAGTCCAGGTGCCTTCACTAAGTGTCTCTCACAGTGCTGTACAAATCCCCTGCAAG
>WEKX01006592.1:441396-485848 GCA_013390025.1 Pitta sordida
CTTAATTTTGCATGGAAACAGATTTCTTGGAAGCTTCAGCCATTCTTACTGTGAGTTAAAGGTGAATGAACTCACTGCAAACAAACTGCACACAGGTGACTGTCCCCATCTTCACTTTCCTCTCAGCCAAGATGTGGCATCCAGGAGCTACCAGCAAACTGAGCCCCCTGAGAAGCTACAATTTATTTTGTGTTTAATGTATAGTTAGCTAAAAAACTGAAACATAGTTAATATTCTAAAAAAAAAAAATCAAGATTTTTTCCTATTTTCATATTTAACAAAAAAACCCTGGTTTCCAAAAATTAGATGAAGTAAAAATAAGCCTGAAAACACCAATATTCAGACTTTAAGTGACTGGACATATAATCAATATTCTATGACACATAAATATTTTTGCATTGTAGGACTGCAGAGAACTTGGATAACATTTTCTATATTCCTTCAATATTATTTAGATTAGATTAGAATTAGATTTTCAGTTCTGTGTTGTAATTGTGACATCACTGGGCACTGGTGTTTGATCCATTCACCCTTTTCATTGCAGCCCATTTTTCTATGACAACAGTGTAACTGAAGAATTGCTGAATGGATGTCAAACGGCAAGGCAGGATAAGTAGGTGATCCAGAGATGTCCCACAAATCAGCTACAAATTTCAAGTTTTGGGTCATGTCCTGACACAAATAATATTTGACATAATTTCTACCACAACACACAATTTGTGGTCAGCAAAACTCACTACGTTACATCATTTTGAAAGCAGAAAACAAGAGATATAGTTGATAATTGGTAGAAAATACATGCAGAAGACAAAATTAATCTCAATTGTGGGAACACTTTTTTATTCACAAGTAGACAGCACGTTTTATGAAACTTGTCTGAAAACCTATTGAAGAATTAAAATTTTTCATCACATGGAAAAACATTTACCTGTCAACTATGGTGTTACCCAGAACACATCAATAAATATATTGATAACATCATCCCTTGTGCTGGTCAAAAATATTAGGCATTCCAAATTTGATGTTCATTGGCAAAAAAAGTAGCATTAAAGCTTTAGTGAAGCTTTATAATTTGCACTATATAGTTGTAGTTCAATAAGGGCAGTCCAGTATCATCCAGTGTTCTCTGAAGACACTTCAGTTGAACCATGGCAGCATTTTTACAAAGAATAGAGAGTTCAGTATCTTGAGTAAGAGAAATGGAAATTGCAAGACATGAAGCCAGACGAATCACAAAGTATGGAAAAAAAGAACATAATCTGTCAAAACATGGATTTACCAGAATTAGCCTTTTTCCCCAGAACTAGGGATCAAGTCCTTAAAATGAGAAGAATCAGAAAAAAACCGTAGAGATAATATTATAAAAATTGGTCTAACATCTGATAAAATTCCATTAAAAATATTTACCGTATTTTGAAATGGTTTAATTAATACCCTAATTAAAAGCATGAAACACTATTCTGGAATAACTTTTACTGCGTTTCTACTATTTGACGAACTCTTTATGGTTTTCACTGGGTTTACTGAAACCTCGATAGCAATAATTAACACTAATTAGAGATGACACTCTCCTAGTTAACAGTGATAATACATGGTATTTGAAATAAGTGGGTGGCACATGGAAGCAAACTTCCAATTCACGCATGGAAAAGTTTAATTAAAGCTATTACTTGTAGCAGCACATGAAAATAAACTCAAGGAGTAGAAGAAAGCACCATGATTATATAGGATACATTTTATACTATAACCAGCAAACACTAGCAGAGGGAGCCTGGCTGCAGATAACCCAAAGCAGGCAAGATAAATGGATACATCGGACTAGCAAATACAAAAATACTGCTGTTCATATTGTTTTATTTGGAATATTATTGACCCTGCAGAAACATTTTTTTGCCAAAAGAAATGCTTGAAACAAGGAAAACTACCACAGTGACCAAAGCCACAGGAACACTCATGGAAAAACAGAGTGCTTGTACTAGTCTCAAGAGAGCATCATGTATGTATAAACATTTTAAGTGGCAGAGAAGAGGAACAAACTTCCGCCCTTTATCTCACTACTGAAGATAAAAGTGGTATGTCAGTGAAGTAAAGTGTAATAAAGGGATGTAGGCTCAGTGTAAGAGAATTGAGCTCTAAGTTTAAGGTCCTTCTCCAATTACCATGTATGATACCTGGAAACATTCCTACACCATAGCTCTCTATGCCTTTTTTTTTTTAAACACTTAGCATATTTCCCATCAGAAACAGGACACTGAAGAGTAGATAGACTTTCGGTCTGACCTACAATAAGCTCATGATTGCCAAACAACTCCCGATCAGTAATTACAAGTATTTTACAGGTACCTAGGGCTTCCATAAGGACGACAAGAAAACACTATTCCAAGCTGCCATTACCATAGTAAAGCTGTTTTGCTCAAGGCCAGGGAGAAGGCAGCTGAGAACAGTAGGTGGACATGCACAGGGGAAGTTTCCAGCCTCAGGCAGCACTTGGACAGCGGTGTGACATTTCCCAAGCGTGACCCTCATCCTTTCTGCAGTCCCATGAGGATGAGTACCTGTGCAGGCACTCGGCAGAGGGGGAATGAGATCCAGCTGCAATCACAGGCTACTGTCCACTCCTCCGCATTCAGGGAACTGAGCTGCAGCCAGAAATACCTTTCGGCTGTTCTCCAGGTAACAGAAACTTATAATTGGAAAAATGCCCTGCTTTTCATTCTCTGCATTAGGAGAAATCGCACTGTTCCTAAATGCTGCTTTTTCACACTCAGTAACACACCTGAAAGACCAGCACACAAAATATGACTGCTTCCCTAAATGCTGACAGAAAACAACGTTTAAAAACAATGCTTAAATTCACACGTGTGTGGCACATTCTCTTACCTAAAATTCAAAATTAAGCTGCTTTTTACTTTATTTTTAAGTACCTCAAATTTTTAGACATTCAGGTACTCCATCTTATCAAAGACACCTTCTTTCCAGGAAACAAGTCATAGTTAGTAGCGAACATTCAGACTTTATTTTTTTAATAAAGCAGCTTCTCTGCTGATCTGCAGCCTGGATGAAGCCATAATTCCACTTACAATAACGAAGTTATTTGACCTATGACAGTTTGTGTATCAAAGTAGTCTTAATCATGTGTCCAGCTCTGGGATCCCCAACACAGGAAGGGTGTGGATCTGCCGGAGTGAGCCCAGAGAAAGGTGAGGCAGATGCTCAGATGGCTCGAGCACCTCATCTGTGAAGACAGAGCGAGTGAGCTGGGATTGTTCTGGATACAAGAAGAGCCTGGAGAGATCTTACAGACATTACCTGAAGGTGCTACAAGAGAGCTGGAGAGGGACTTCTTACGAGGGCACATAGGGATAAGGCTTTGAACTGACAGTGGGCAGGTTTAGGTGAGATATTAGGAAGAAGTTCTTTACTGTAGGGGTGGTGAGGCACTAGAACAGGTTGCCCAGAGAAGATCTGGATGTCTGTCTCTGGAAGTTTTCAAAGCCAGGTTGAGCAACCAGGTTCAGTGGAAGGGACCCCTGACCATGGCAGGGGTGCTGGAACTGGATGATCCTTGAAGTCCTTTCCAACCCAAACCATTCTACAATAGGACTGTACACTACAGAAGTGGGCAGGAAAGAGTAACATGTTGGAATTCAATAAGGTACATAAGAGTTTACATTTCTGGTTTCTACATAAAGAACTCTCTTGGATAAATTTTCATTTGAAAGAGTGACTTTTCATCAGATTACTAGAGATTTAAGGTAATACATTTTTCCACGTAATAGAAAAAAACCCCAAACCAGGGGCTGTTAGAATCAAGTGAGCCATTATTAGACTGATTAAACACAACTGCAAAAAACAAAACACTCAAGAAACCCACAGCTTAAAAGAGACAGAAAGGAATGAGCACATGTTTTGTCAGTCCGGGAGTGAAGCCCAAAACAGGTGCTTCACAACACTAACGCCCTCTGAAAGCTCCAGTCTTGGGGAATCCAGAGCTGGTAGCAGCTGTCTCCTAACTACAAGATTACATCATAGTTTTGAGGACAAAGAAACTAAGTAATGACATTTAACTGTCAGATTTAAGATGGGAGATTTTAAGGACTGACTAATAATGAAATAGGAAAAGAGTCTGTTGTCATCTTAAACTATTTCACATAACTTTTACATACTAAACAACCAGAAGCACTGAAATCGCTGCCAGTAACTTTTTACTAGGTGTACATCCCGAGTCTAATGTTGATAAAAGTAGATCAACAATACATAATAGACACACCAAATTATCTAATGATTTTTCAGAAGTGGACCAACATCACACTGCATCAAGCTCCTGTTTTACTAAATTTTATCAGAAGTTACCTATTTTCTTAGAAGTCATATGAAATTAAAAAAAATCTTAAGAACATATTTGTAACCATACGTAAGAGAAATAAGGATTTTTAGACTGTATTAAAATGTTTAAAAATAGAAAGCTAAGAGTAAAAGCGATAACTTTGTAAGTACTTTAAAGCATAAAGAGGAAAACAGGAATGCTTATACAGAAAATGACATGTGAAACAAGCTGAAAAGAACTTGAGCTAATGAAATGCAAGTTTCACCTGAAAATTGGGGGAAAATGACAGTGAGGATAATCAAACATAATGCAAAAAAAACCTGTCTTAATAGGCAAAGAGAAATCAAATCCATAAAGAACTCTCAGCAGAGCTTTCTGGCATACATACAGTTAATATGACAGCAGAAGTAATTTTTAAACACAAAATACTAAGAGAAGAATCCTAGCCATCCCTAGTCAATAGAGTGCACTTGAATCCATTCTCACAGCTCAAAAGCACAGTTATGCAACATCTTCAACTGCATTCAAAAACTTTTGTTTTTAAATGTATACAACAGTCTCTCTGAGAAAAATGAAGCACCACTGTGGTGAAGACTTCAACTGTGTTCTGTAATGTAACTGAAGTGCACAGTGTAACTTAGAATAAGATTTATATTAAGTAAACTGAAGAAAAACATGAACTGCTGAATAAACTCAGCCACTTCGGACACTCAGATGAACGAGCCCTAACCATCTGCTATGAGCAACTGGACTGTTCCCTTAAACACACACAAACTCCACACACCAAACCCTAATTGTAGCCAGATACTGCTCTCAAGTCGGAGTAACTTATCAGTGGTACCTGTCACACATCCATGATAAATGATTTAAGGAAAAATCAACCACCCAAATGTAAAATAACTTTGTTCCTTCTTCAGTGTTCACAATCCTGCTTCTTCCTCTCCCCGCTCCCTGCACAGGATGTCTGGTTAGGTTATAAGCACTTTCCAGCTTGTCTGAAGCTAACATTTATTTTGAAATTAACAAAAACTTCCATAACCTTCCCTCGATGACAACCCTGAATCAGCTTTCTAAATCCTCCACTCTTTTCAAAGTTAGGAATAGGACGAGGAATAGGTAAGTTTTTTGAAACATCTGTTGATAAAACGAGCTTAAACAGCAGAGGTCACACTGAACTTAAATGCAAACTAAGGTCCTGAATGGCTGACCTACATTTAAAATCATCCCAAATTGCTATACCTACATCATTACAAGATGGATAAAAAGCATCACCAGAAGCTACCACGACTTCAGTGGTTTTCTTGACAGCAATTTATCAACAGACTTTATCAATAAGCTGCAAGTCCTATCTCCTGTGTGGGCTTTGGGGTATGTGTTGGGGTTTTTTTTTAGGTGCAGTAGGGGTTTTTTGTTGGTTTTTTGATTTTGATTTAATTGGGTTTTGTGGTGAGTGGGCTTTTTTGGAGGAAGTGTTTTTTTGTATTCACTGAAGAAACCCTATCTTCCAATTCAGTGCATAGCTTTTCTCATTTTTGGGCATAAGTAATCTTTCCAAGTTCCATATGCCTGTGAAATTCAGGTACTCGGTGTCAGGTGATACAAGTAAAAGAAATGGCCAAGCATGACAGCAACAATGATTCAGGAAAAAGAAAGAAATATATATAGAACTAGGTCAGTAACTTCCAACAGCCAACGCTGGCCATGTCACAGAATCACAGAATATTCTNCATATGTAGAAGTAGGTCAGTAACTTCCAACTGACCATGTCAAATGCTAACAGCAATTATCAGCAGTTCCCTGGTAGGAAATAAAAACTACTTTTCAGCAAGGAAAGTTTTGACTCAAATACAGTAGAAAGCAAATCAGGCCCATCTTAAGATGTGCTAAAATACCTTCTTTCAGCAATCATGTTTTAAGATTACAGATACAATATCCCTGCACACTTTGTCAGGTACCAAGTGTGCAATAATCTCCCATTTCACAAAAAAATCATTCCTGCACAATCCTACACTTTCTTCCTATCATTTCTCTGAAAACATACACATTTCCTTCAAACAGAACAGATGTCTTAAGTCTCCAGGCAAACTAATCTCCAGCCTCAAAGGAATTCTAATAAGAACAGAAAATGTACCTATTAGCAGCAGTGTCCCGAGCAGAGTATATTGCTTAGCTGCCAGAAAAATGGACATTCTTGCCAATAATTTCCACGCCTCTCATACATCACAAAGAGTGACTCACAGTATCTAACACATTTAAATGGGACCCTCCCACAAATCTCTGTATTTACAGAGCACAAACAAGTTGCTTGGCTGTATTAACTATGAATCCAGGACTGACCCACCACTACATGTCCAGGAAGTCCTAGGCATGTTCAGACACCTCACTCCCAGCCCATTTCCCAAAATATTAATGATTTTATTTATTTTTCCTTTTTAACAGATTTAGACATGCAATTAAAGCAATTTGTTCTAATTTCTTCAATTTAAAAATCAACTTTAGGATGCTTTATTCCTTCAGCTACATTAATGATTAATGGATTTCGAATACGGAGTGAGAAAAGTTATGCAGTGAAGTACATACTCAAAATTTTACTACTGAAACAATGTGTTTATTCCAATTCAAAGGTCAATAAAATCTTAATTTCCTACTGGGACAAGAACAACTCAGATGTTTTTATAGAATGCAAGTAACTTTAATAGACAGTCCTCAAAAGAAACCCTGTGCATCAATTTTTGAGGTTCAAGACACTTTTTATAGAAGAATAGATGTAACAGGAATAAAAGATATAAAAATATTCTGGGAATAGGTTAGAAGAAAGATTCTAGTGACTAGAATAACAGTTACAGGTTTTTTGGCAAAAGTTTTTGAAGAAACACTTATTACACCCAAAGGACAGACAATTTATATTTTTTTCAGGCTTTGATAATTTTGTCCAGGTTTTCTTCTCAACATGACTTGAATGAAACCAGGACATTTTGAAACATCATGGACATAGTTATGTGTTCACTTTAAATATAAAAGCAGTAAGAGAATTTTGTTCTAGAGGTTGTATGAAGCCACATGGCTTCATAAATCAAAAATACAAATTCAAAACCTTCCATAAAACCCTTTTCAAATTAGTAGACCTTTACAAGCAAACAGCAAAATGAACAATTTTGAAATTAATTTTTACATTTAACATTTAGTTTATAATTTTTCTTTATGTAACTTATAAAGTATTTACTTCATAAAATTCAGACCATTATCAGTAACAGGAGCAATAATGAAAACTGACACAAAGCTGCCACTTCCACTACTGGTCACAGCCCAGAGACAGACCTCACCTCCAAGTTTAAGTGCCTATATAAAAGAAACCTCAACTGGCAAGCACAGCAGAAATGGTGCTGCATGATTTGTAGGTGCATTAAGTGGAATTGATTGAAAGATGTGCAGATGTGGCTTTAAAACATCACACACTCAAGGTGCCATTTGTGTCAGTTCTATCACTTCAGGCAGGATGGTGCACACAGAGGACAAGCACCAGCTCCGCCAGGCTGATGAGACTCTGCTTTCACTGGTACAAGGTGTTCACCTCTGGCATCAAGTCTAGAGCATAAAAGCCACCTGTATCCGATGAGGATCTTGTCTGTGTGAGATGCAAATAATCTTATAGCTATTAAATATTGCTGGTGCTCCCTTAATCTGTGTGGTTTACAGGGCAGTTTCAGTAGCTAACAGTATTTGACAGCACATGGGATAAATCAGCTGATTTTACAGAAGTTTAATTATTAAAAGACTTGAACAGAAATGGAGATAAAAATTTTCCTCAGAGACAGATGATACTTAAGTTTAGCCTTAAAATGTATTTCATAGCAAAGAAAAAAAATCACAAAACACTGTGAATAAAAATTGGAAGACAAATGCATTTGCACCAATACAATTTTGCTTCCTTGGAAGGGTACTCAAGCTACACCATGAGTCAGTAAATGCAACGTAAAAATTCCAGCTGACTACCTTCCTATAATTACATGGAATTTTCAGCTCAAGAAGTCCCCTCTAGAGATGTTTTACAGTCACACGTTTCGATATTTTACATGCAGTGTGACCACTTAACATCCTCATTGTTTCCAGCAGCAGAACATGTACATACACTCTCCATAGGGGCGAAGGACCTTTATGATAAAAGCAACCCAACAACGCCAGAGAGAGAGAGAGAAGTGACAGAGAACAAAGAGCAAAGGCAGTAACAAATACATCCTCTGAAACAAAGCAATGCAGTCAGTGGAGAGTTAATAAGCATGTCCCCGTGCTAAACACAGCAGGAGTGATAACTAAGCAACCTCCTTTAAATCTGCTCTTGGTCAAGTACCAAAAAGACTCTCCAAGAGCTTCTTCAGTAGATACATTAAAAACCCATCAGTCTATGTTTGAATGTCCTTCAAAAAAATCCAGCAGAAATGTACAAGTAATAATATAGTAACAGAGTCATTTGTACCAATATCAGTCCTTTGACAATTCAGGTGATTATCTAATACTAACTGATGAGACTCTTAAGTAAGCATTTCACAATTTCATAGATACAAGAGGCATAGATTCATTCAGAATAGAACTGCTGCCTGTCCTTGAGGAAGGTGGTCCTTGCTTTTCCTTTTTGAAGCACTGCTTTTCTAAAGGAATAGCAGATGGGTTTCAAATCTGACAATTCAGTGCACAAATCATTAAGCAATGTCAAAGAGCAGCAGTGGCTGAGAACTTTCTATGAGATACTTGAAACTTTTAGTAAGACGATGACTACGAGCTCCATGAATTGGGCTCAGTAGCAGCGAAGCCTGGAGGGTTTGGTAGGAAGTGAACAATCCAAACACAAGGTTGATACCTGTTCTCATCCTTTCTTTTTTCCCCAAAAGACTTTGCTCATTTCTCACATCAGACTGTTTACTAAATGTAAATGTGGTAAAGAATTAAAAGAAATTAATATTTAAATAAACATACATGCTCAGACCAGTTAAATTTATCATCCAAAAACACCTACTTATATGGAAAGTCTAAGATGCATGTGAAGAAGATTACAGTTATACAGAAAATACAGAAGGAATAAATCAGACTAATTTTCCACTGCAGAATACAAGAACAGCAAAAAAACCAGTGGCATGAAAGGTGACTTTGAGATTTTTAGGTATGCTTTTACAATCCACATAGGCCAGTTTCAGACTAGAGTAAAATATTAATACCCAAAAAAAGGCAAACTGAGCACATGTAAAGGAAATTATGCTCGAAACATATAAAGTTCTTGGAAAGTATTAGAAAGCTGGTGACAATCATCCGGTGATTTTTATACTTTTAACATAATGTTTTTATTGCAGGAAGATTACTAGAAATATGTTGTAAGGATCTGTGTTACAAATTACACTGTTCAACATTTTCAAAAACATCACAGAAAATGAATAGCAAGGTCACACAGTTTGTTAAAAGCTGTATTCATTGTCAGCTTAAAGCTTGTTAAAAACAGCTACAGAAAAATTTCACTATACTGAGCAAAGTAATTCAACCTATTAGAACTTCCAAAAGCTGTAAAAAAATGTGGGTGAAACTGCTGTGTGTACATTTATGAATTCTGACTTATTCAGAAGTTATGATTGTTCTGAAAAACAAATACCTGCCACTGTTTTTTACTAATGCTGAGCTCCTAACACAAGATTTTGAAACAAACAAAACATCCTTTTACTGTGCCAATATTTTTAATACTGCTTGTGGTTCTAGTCACCCATCTTTAACAGTTTGCTGAAACATGGTAAGAATAATTTAAAACACCACTAACATCAAAACTGAGAGTTAACAGAGGTGGAAGTACTAACAGACATGCTGGGAGCAAACATATTAAAAAGTCCGCCTTAGTAACTTAAGAGAAAACAAGGGGTGGGGAAACAGAGTTTACAATAAGAATATTGCTCATTGAATTAAAAACCAAAGAGTGACAGAATCACAGAATAAATTTCAGCAGAAGGGACTGTCACTCGTGCTAATCTAGTCCCCAACTCAAAGCAGGCTGAGCTACTCACAGCATTGTCAGTCAAAGTATCTCCAAGCCCAGAGATTTCACAGCCCCTTTTGGAATCTTGTTCCAGTGTTTAACCACTTCTATGGTGAAAATTTTTTCTCCTTCTGTACAGCTGCAATCTCTGGTGTTGCAACTCATATTGGTTCCTTCCCATTCAATCCCTGTGGATGACTGAGAAGAGCCTGGCTCTGTGCTCTACACCCTCCCAACGCTTTGATGAAGACGACATCTCCCATTAACCTTCCCTTCCTCAGACCAAACAAAGCCAGATCCTTCAGCCTAGGTCCACCATGAGATGAATGGCTACTGCTCTGCATGCTGACTTTGGTCTGTGTTACTCCTTTGGCCTCTGCTTCCAATTCAGTTACAGAATCAATAATTTTGTATTTTTCTTTTAGACCTGAAACAATTCCCCCAAAGCAACAGACTTGACCATTTTTAACCAGTGTGGTTAGACAAAGGAATCTTTAGGTCAACTATTTTTAAAGACAAACATGCTGGGTTCTTTCTAAAATGAAAGTGCTCAGCTTTTCTCCTTTAAGAAATAAATTATCCAACAAAACAACAATCTTTCACCACCTTTGAAGATCATGCAAATTTCTATCTAAATACTCAGATATTTACATCCCAACATTACCACTGACGTTTTTAGTCCTGAAGAAGAGAACAAAGTAAAGATGGAACCTGAATTACCTTCCATGATCCCTTACTCAAGATGAATACATACAAGGAGCACACAGAAAGAATGGACTAAGTTAAGATCACATCACCTCTGAAAAAAAGTCAAAGCATCTTTCACAAAATCTAAAAAAATATTTGCTGACCTGAAAGATAGAGGAGAAGGATGGACAGTGAGACATACGAAACAGGTTACAGCCTACAGGAAGCACCAGTTAACTGGTTATCATGGTGTTCTCACCCTTCTTCCCACACAACTTTCAGTATGTCTTGCAAAACATCTTGAAAATAGTCTTTGGAAACCATGAACAGACATTACCAGCCCCAGCCAGTCAGCAACTAAGCCATTAAAGTAACTTTTATGTTCTGTTAATTCTGCCATTGTAGGTCAGAGCCCAGTTTTACCGGTATTTTTTTCAAATATGTGTCTTGAGGTCATGAGAACATTGGCATGTGCGCTACTTCTACATACTGATAAAATAATATTAAGAGATTTCTCTTAATAACAGTGAACTGCATTCCTGAAGAATGTCTGCCTCCCCTAACAGAACAAATTAGGATTATTTTCTACCTGTAACTGCACTGTACATACTGTTATGGTTTTGAGCAGGACAACTCTCAAGAGTGAATATGAACTGGGTAACTGAAGTCTGGCGTCAAATGTTTACTGTTTGTCCTAATCCATGCTGCTTTTATAACTGCTTTCTTTGCTTGAAGTGCTGAGATGGAAATCAAAAGGTCCTGACTCCCATCCAAAAGCTTCATTTCATTTCTGTGGATCCTCCTGTCAGGGCACTGAGTGCACTTCCACCATCCATGGGATTTAGCTGCCAGAAGGGCTCCATAAGGAGGAAGATGCATCCTGAAAACACCATCCAGCTCTGCTTCCCTCCTTATTGCAAAAATATTAAAATTCATGGTACCTAATAACCCTCTGCGCTGTCCTAGTGTCATCCTCATGTCTGGTAGCCTGTGGATCCACAAAGACCCTAAAGGAGCTCTCCAGGGCAGATATGCCACGACAAGTTCCTTTACCTATTCCACTTTTTCATGAGCTCAAGTCCCTGTCCAGGATCACAAACAACAACAGCTGTAACAGCTGCTCAGACTGAAATTGTAGTTTTCTTGGAAGCCTTGGATCATTCTACTATCATTAAGCTTTCAGTCCATGATGATAACCAGTGACAAGCAACTCAGCTGACCAACACGCACTTATGTCTGCATGCTAGAAAGATCAGTACAGCAGTAACATAACTTGGACACCCAGGAAAGCCTGCTGCAGGAGGAATGACCAAGGGCTCACTACCCAGCAGCCCAAACACTCTCTCAGCCAGTGCTTTCAGCACCAGTAATGGCACCACACCACTTGTGTTCAGCGTGGATTAGGCTCCTTTCGTGCTTGGTATTTTCCAACAATGGGTCAAAAGTCACCTTCTGCAGATCCAATTTCCTCAGACTAGTCTTGAACAACTGCCAACAGTCTACGGCTGTGACAAAGGGCACAGTCTCAGAGTGCCTGGCAGAAGAAGGGAGAGCAGGTATAGTGACAGCGACCAGGGTCAGTCCCGTGGCTGCTGCCCAAGTGCAGAGCCAGACAACACATTGGGATCCAGATCAGTGAGGCACGTGACTGGACAACCACACAGCTGCAACCCAGCTGAGGCAACAGCCAAGGTCAAGGGCCTGAGTTTAAGGACAGCACCCAAATCAAAGGGGAACCCTGACATCACATGGCTGCACCATATCCAAGATGAACTTGAGCACCAGCAGCCAAATGAAATGCAGGAGGATGGGATATCTGGGCCCTGACAGCTCGTATCCTACAAACACCTACTGTTCATCCTTTTGGTGATGGTGCAGAGACCAGTGTCAGCAACAGCAGTCAAAATTCTGGCACCCTTATTTCCTATTCACAAGACTTTAACATTGTTTTTAAAATCCACCTGCATCTATTTTTCCAACTGTGTTGTTTCAGGATGGGCAGGAGAAGGGGTCTCATCTAGCATGGGATGGGAGTTTTACATTACATTACATACTCCATATGATCCAGTAACAGAAAGTGCTTTACAATAAATTCTAAAAGCAAGATTTTTATTTTTCGAAGAAGTACTGATAGTACTGACAAGCTTCACATTTTTTTAAATGTAAGATTAAGGTCAAATATGGTCACTATATCATCTCAATTTTAGAGATCTTATGAAATTGGTAATAAAGAAATATTTTTTCTAATCCAACAAATTAGATTGACCAGAAACACCAGAGGGGCTTGTGCCTCTACCCCTCGTCCTCTACCTTGAAATTTTGCCTCTTACAGGTGTCAAGAGGAGTAGAAATTTAATCCTGTACTAGAAATTTAATCCTATACTGCAAAAGATGATGTAAAAGGACAACTGTAAAAGCAGGATACATTGGGACAAATGGTAATGTCTCACCAGGCTTCAGAATTACCAGTTAATTTTTACTGCTACTTAATTTTGTAGGTATTGTCCTAACAGGCTTCATTTTGGAAGCATCAGTACCAGTAACACCAGTGCAGCTGGTGAGACGAGATACACACAAAATTCCTGTACACATTTATGTATGGACGAGATGATTTTCCCCTCCCAATGTCAAGAAACTCCTCTGGGCTATAATACCCGTGACCCATCTTACTTCCTACCACCTGAAAAATGAAAAAAAATCCTCTCAGTTATTCCTCATTTTCTTACAAGAAAGTAAATGAAAGAAAATGAAACCAAACAAACACAAAATCCCCCCTTAACCCCTACTGTATATCTGTATTATTCAGCGCACCAAAAACATAGGTCTTACGAAAGTAAATTTCAGAATAATTTCTTAAAATACACAATTGTGGAAACAATGGATTTCATTGGAGCAGCAATGGGGATAAGAAGTTCGGTGATAACAAGAACCTTGTTATCATATTGAGATAAAGGATTATTAAGGTCAATCATTCCAATACTTCATCATTGTGATTAACTTGCCCATTTAAAAGATGGTGCTTTTCCCCTTCTAAAAGGCAGCATCCATCTGAGAATTAAGGTGATTCGTGCAGAGTGAAAAGCCTGTTCACAGGTCCGGCAGTTGCATTTATATTCCCTTAACAACAAGCACCGCATCTATTCCAAATAAAGGGAATTTTATTGCATTTCTTCCCCAGACATAGATCAAAATTAGAGTCTTCTAGAATTCATCCAGTCCCACTTCAGAGAGAGAAGCATATGACTCTTTCAGAAGGTAAAGTGAAATTGTGACTTGTATTAAAAAGACCAGTGCTAAGAAGCAGAGTTCTGAATAGCTGGGATTTTATAAACTTTCAAAGCAAATTTTTTTCAGTGCATGTAATACAAATGAAAAAAACATTCTTTCTAGTACTAATATTTAGCCTACACCAATGAAAGCTGAGAAGCAAAGGTAATTAATAATCATATCAGTTATGTTTCTTGCATATAAATGCCACTGTTCAAGATGTGCTGATCCCAGCTAATACATGTTCTGTTTCCATAAAGTTTTAAACCAAAACCACCTTTATGGAAGACATTTTAAAAAAGCAGCTAAAAAAGGCAGCTAAAAATACACCAAAACCCCTGACCACAATGCAAAATTTTACTAAGTGAAAAAATACAGAACAAGAGATACACAGTATTATACAGAAGTATCATACCAACACATATTTTCCCAACAAATTACATAAAATGTAGGTTTGCAATGCACTCATTCTGTAAACTCAAAAATCATATTCTGGGAAGAAACAACATTTAGAACTGCACACCACGATAAGAGCGTGCTTGTTAAAGCCGAATTGCATCTTCTCTAGGAAATGCCTTCTGAATACATAAGGGATATTTTCATAATAAATGTCACATCTCTCCCCCCCCCCGTCCTCCCCGACAACACTTCCCAATTCTTTCACAAGCTGCAGATCACTTTAAAGGAGCTTTATCCGAACGATTCACACACAAAAAGGCTTTGAAGCACACCAAAGGTTTGCCCTTATTCTACAGAAACGGTACAGGGATAACTTGGCCCTTCCCTTCCCCCCCTCAGTACCTTTCTGGGGTAGTGACTTCACATCCTTTGACATCAGCACAGCTTGAAAGGGGGATGGGAGAGTTACGGCAGAAAGCAGTAAAACCTGCTTTTAACTATGTATGCAATGCCTGCCCGAATTCTTAAACCTTCCCCGAACACGTTTGAGAGAAAATGGGTTTTGCTCTCCGCCGTTCTCACATCGGCTGCAACAGACCGAGAGGGACTGGGCTACAAAGCACTTCCTGCTCCCCTTCTCCGAGCTCCACAATAGCCATTTATTCGTTCCTCTGAGGGTCGCGATTCCCTCTCGCCCGCACAATAACTCACCTCTAATATGCAAAAGGGCCACGGGCTGGAATGGCCCATTGGAATTGGCTGCGTCAACCACCATCCTGCTGCCAGCTCTGTTACATGTCAACATCTAGGCTCCAGCAGGCACGGCACTGTATTCCTTAAGGCAAGAAACCAGCCTCCATTTTAGTTTAAAAAAAGACAGAAACTGAAGCGCTCTGCAGCTGGAGGGAACTGGCTGTGGGTGATGTCAGCGGGCGGGAGGAGCCCCATTGGCCGACGGCAGCAACTTCAAATGACACCGAGGAGGCCGCGAATGAGCGGGGCCGGTGCGGGGCTCCCCCCGATCCCGATCCCGATCCCGCACCCGGAAAACGGAGGGGACGGCTCCGCTGCGTTCGGTGGTGTCTCGGTGGGGTTTTTGTTGGTGAGCGTTTCTTTTTTTTTTTAAACCAGGATGATCTCATTGCTGCCGTTCTACCCCCCGCCCCCTCGGTAATATTCAGTAGCACCTGCTAGAAAAGGGCGCCTTCATTCCCTCCCCGCCTCCTTTTCCTTCACCTTCCCTTCAGTAAGGCTGCCCGGGATTACCGAACCGGACTTCCATTTAACCGTGAAAAAGCCCACAGCGTCAAGGGTGACAACTACAACTTTAATTTTCAAAGGCCATAATAAAAGGTAGTTTGCAGCACGTCTCTCAGTTGTTATTGTATTGGCCATTTAGAAATACAAAACCTCATAAGCACCGCATGAACTGCTTTAACACGGGTTGCTAGCAAGTATATTAGGAATAAAAATACATCTGTATTACAAGCAGGGGATGAACGCCTCCTGTTTCAGTCTGAATATTTCTTTCATTCTAGAAATGGGCCTGAATATTTCTTTCAATGTTACAATGAATCTGCCTTAAATTTATGTTGTTAATCTCGGATATTGCAAAACGGTGGTTTTTCTATCTAGAAAGATCAGTTAATTATACGTAACTTTTAAAACTATTATTTAAAATAAAGTATTGCAGGACTAAGAACCAATATACAGGCATATGAAAACAGATTTGCTGAATAGTCCCAGAAATTAAAAAAACCCCACAACCAAACAACAAAACCAAACCAGAGCATAACAATTTCTGAACTTGTTAGTTCAATTACTTAGGGTATTTGGAACAAAACTGTAAGCAAGCTTTTCTTCATTTTATGAGACTTGCAGTTCCATTTTTACAATGAGCTATTTGAAGGAGCAGTTTGTCTCCTGGGTACTGCACTCCTGGGAGTGACGTTCACAGAAATGGGCACTGCTACACTTGTGTCATTTCCAGATCTGTGCTTCTCCCCAAATACTAAATGTGACATACCACTGCTAGTAAGTATTTAGATTATCGATCTGTGACACTGCCCTAACGTACGGCTGCTCAAAAAAAAGAGTACATAAAAAAATAAAGAGACTTTTCAATCAAGTAACTTGATGAAAATTCGGAATACAAACAAATTACAGGGCATATGCATACCTGGTTAGAAAACTCATACTGCATTACAATAATACATTGTCAAAGGTGAGTTAGAGCTGTACAAGATATTATTTAATTAGACGAAGGGAAAAGATTAATTGGGATGTAAAAAGGAGGAATATCACATAATAAGACACATAAATCAGTTGAATTTACTGATTGCTGACACGGCCCAATTTGAAGCAGTACCTTCCTGATGAGAAAGCCCAAAGACAACAAATCTTGAAAATAGGAGTTAAAGCAAAGGAGCTTTGGAGTTTATGTGCCATGGATTATTTGTTTGTTGTCGGTTTGTTTGTTTTTCAACAGAAAGGACATGACTGAGAATACCCAAATATTTGAAAGAGTAATTATGGAGGTGCAAAGAATTAGTTTTCTACATTCACTATAAACAGTAAATGCATCGTCCATCAAGGAAGATTAGGTTAGGAATAAAAGGAAATCCTCTCACAGTAAGCACAGTGAAGCAAAAGACTGCAAACTTTCTAACATGTAGTTTAAAAAATGGCCAAACATAATGAGCAACATCCACATAGTTGATCCAGCTTTTGAGAACATCAAAATGGACTACATGAATTTCTGATACCTTTTTAAACCTTTCCCTTAAGACTACAGAGATTCAAATCCTTTGTCCTTCCACTCTAGGCAAAAGCAGAAAAGGTGTATTCTCAAAAATGTCAGGATTTTTATCTGTATATCCCTTGGGGATACTTTAGAATCATAGAATCATTGAGATTGGAAAAGACCTTTAAGATCATCAAGTCCAACCACCAAAGAGGAGCTTTAGTCTTACAAAACAAAAAGCTACCACAGAGATATGCCTTTAAATCCACCGAGACTGAAAAAAACCCACCAAGACTAATTTCAAAGTTTTCTACAAGATTTAGACACATGAAGAGATTTAAAAAAATATTTTCACATGCAAAATCTTGTAGCAAAATCTGTTTCTTTGCCCTGTCTGAAAGTACAATTAAATTGGTACACAGCAAGAAACTACAGTATGAGGCAGCAAAAATTAAGTTGGAAATTCCAGTTTATCTGGTAACCATATCTTTAAGAGCAGCTGCTCTATCACTCCTCGTCTCTACTAATGGTCAGATGATGCTTCTATCGCTCAGAAACTCCCTGCAAAGATTAAAAGGCCAGTGATGGTCCAACAGGACACCACAACAGAGTGAAAAGGGAATGTTCCTTTAGTTACAGTGCCATTTGCTATTTTATACATAAGCATAGCTATTTAAGTTGGAGGTTCATTAGAAAATTTTGGGGAATGGTTTAAGAGTCAGCCCCCCTTCAATGTTCTTCACTAGGGAGAGTAAATGTGACATTCACAGCACCAGCAGTTGTACTGGCAGAACACCAAGTCACACAAGTTTCCTCTTGTAAGAACCACATACCCTGTTCTCATTTCTTCCTCTTTGCAGGACTGTGTTAGATCTGAGCCCAGTACTTAGTAAGCCACCAAGAAACTGGTTAAAACATCCATAATTCAGTGTATTTCTGGTGTAATTCTAACAGGACACTAGTGGAGCTGAAGTACTTGGATCTCAGTTCGACCTTTTGCTTGCTAACATCTGCAATCTTCTCACCAGCCCCACAAATTGAGAGGTACATTCTGCTCATGAAGTTTGTATACTCTCCTTTTGTTTCAGCCTTAAATTATTTGATTTGCCACCAAAGGAAAATATTTACTTAAGTCAAATTATTGTGAGCAACCTCATTTGGGAAAAAAAATTGCAAAGAAAATTGATTTAGAAATTGACTTACAAATGGGAAGAGAAAAAATATTAGTGCAAATGGAACAGAGCTAATGAGTATCAAAGGGAGGAAGAAGAGCTTACTTTAACAAATTTATGAAGACACTTCTGTTGCAAGAGAATGAAAACTGTATTAATTTCAGCTATCCATTTTTAGAATTAAATGAAGGAAAAAATATATTGACAATATAGCAAAACCAGCTATTACAGGCTTCCTCTGAACTCTGCTCATCTCTTCTAACTTTCTGATGATGATGGATGAAGGAAATATCCTATAAAGTTCTCAGGATATAATGTGTTACATTTACAGAATTATAGAACAATTTGGGTTGCAAGGGACCTTTAAGATCATTTAGTTAGGATCCAGCACTACAGCTGATGAATACTTTTTCCACTTGGAGGCTACGCTGCACCTTTTACAAAACAAACACCCAATTTGGGTTGTCATTTAAAAAACCCCTCTCCATCCCTCCACAGCACACACAGGAATTTGTCTGCCTAAAGGTTGACTTTCTTTCCATTCTAAACCAGCTGCTATTCTAACTGATAGTAACAGAATCAACAACAAAAGATAATTAAAATTGCATGAACTCCTATTTACATGAAGACACCTTGTGAAGCTGCATGGCCAAACCTGATTAAGGACACAGAGCACAGTTTAAAGAGAAGCTTCAGCCGTGTTGATTCCATTATCTGGCCCACCAGACAGTGACCCAACGAGGGGATAGGAATACATGACTTGCTTTTTGTGGTAGGAGCAATGTTGTTTACTCCCCCATCCCGCTCCAATTACAGCCTACACAAAACTTACTATTCTCACAAATGGTGACAGGCTGTAGAAAACAAGGGTCTCATCACAACCCTGAACAAGGAGTTACTCTTAGACAATAACTTTGTTTTAGAGGAGAAAAGGTACTGGATGCTACACAGCCTGGAAGAGAAAGCAGAGGAAGTAGGAGGGGTACTGGGCTTCTCCTACTGAGTTCTGCCTCAATTTCAAAAGGACAGGCAAGAGGAAACTCCTCAAGGAAACAGAGGCAGTGAACACCACGTTAATACCCAGCTATGAAAAGAAATACCCAGATAAAAATGAAAGGGTATGAACTCTCATGTGGCTTCCTTAAAAAATTCTCAAGACTTAAGCATGGCAAAAGACTCCACACTGAGAAACTGACAGTATTTACTCCTTCTAGTACAGCAAAAATTGGTTAAAAGTGGAATTAACAAACAACTGCCAGTGATCGGATTTGTCACTCTCTGGATTTCCCAATACTGACATGGTCACTGTAGCACACAGACTCAACAGTGCCAAGTTTTCCTTCAGCCAGTCTTGTATACTCAAAAGCTCTTGTAAGTCAGGGTGGGGAAGAAATCATTAGATATTGGTTGAGTTCCGAAAGCTGTACAACACAGAAAATCATAACCTTGAAAGAAATATATTTTAAAAACAGCATCTGGTACAAAAACAATTCTTAGGGCAGATTGCAGAAGCTCATTTCAAGTACTGGCACACTATTTTAAATCAAGCCCTGTGAAAAAATCCACCAAAATCCCACCAAAATCACTCCTGCCTGTGGCCTTTTTTCAGAAGTCACACGTCACTTTCAAGAAGCGAAGTGTAAAAAAATGCATTTATGTAGCAGTTAAAATTTCTGAGCATGCTAGTTATTCAAACACTGATTTGTGTATACATGGATAAATATTGCATTTAATATGATCTGTAGAGGTCTTGAGAAGAGAGAAGTTCAATGCAGCAGCAAAAATGTGTAGGTCAGACTATAATGAAGACTTATGCAATGGAACAAATTGTTCTTTTTGTAAATGAGAGCATAATAAGAGACATCTCAGAGATTTAAACTGAATTCAGAGACTGGTTAGAATCTACAAAATAAGACAATACAACATTTAAAATCCCATTTCTATGGATTCTATCCAAGCTTCAGTGGAAACAAGTTTGGTAGGAAATGCTGCCAGTGACAGATGTAGTGCATTCTTCCAACACTTTCAGCTGCTGACTAATGAGTAGGTGTTTGATAGGGCAGTTGAAATGAAAAATGGCTCATTAATCCAAGCCTATGATTTCATGTAAAACTAGCTGAAGGAAAAAAATTCACACACTTAAGCAAAGTATTTTCCCCTGCAACCTTTTTTGGTAGCTCTTCATTCACTAGCTGTGATATTTCTTAATCTTTAAAATGGTACCTAGTAATTCAGACTGGATACTTTCCAACTATGTCATTTTATAATCATTAATATTAAAATAGTTACTCATTGGTTATTTTTCTGCACGAACACCAAACAATTGTTAGTTTTTTCTTTAAGAAACAAATATTCTTACCACACATTTTAATAATTATCCTAAACATTTAAAAGAAAAATAAATACAGGAACGTCTGTTTACACAACACTGATAATGTTTTTAAGATCAAAATTCAAGGACAAAGTTGCTGAAGCACCAGGACAAAGAGCCTTCACATTTCCTTCATATGATACAATGCATGCATTCACAGTCACCTAACCATACTGATGCAGGAAAGAATAAGCTTCTGTAGCATTTTCCATTATGGACTTCAGGTTTCAATAAATTAAACACAATATTGCACTGTCTAAAAACCTATAAAAGCTCAAGCAGAGTTAGGACCAGAAAGACAGCACTTAGCAAACTGAGTCAATCCAATGTAGTTCACATACAAGGCAGAAGAGAATAATCTGGTTCGCAAAACTGCATTCACTGTTGTTTTGCATGAGAATTAATTTGTTTTCTCTCGGTGTTCTGCCTTTTAAATGCATTATGTATCACGGCAAATGATCTTTTATAGTAGCATTATCTTGTTTAATCTACCATCTTACTTTGAATAAAATACTTTTACCTAAACAGTGATGCTACCACCTTGCAGCCGGACACAATTCCTAAAATTAGAAATGCCAAAGTACTGCATCTTTGTTATCTATATAAATTACAAGTGGCAGGAGTAGGTTTCTGCAACCAAAATGTATTATACATTGAGATCTCCAATCCCAACAGCTTAAAAAAAAATGTTCCCCGAACCCCCAAAGCAGTCCATTAGAGCCACGACTCCAATAAATTCACATTGCACATGTCCAGTCAGCCTCTTGTACCATGAAAATAGATTTTAGTTTTAAATGAACAGGTTAACACACTCTGCTCAAGTTCAAACGTATTCCAGTAAGAGTTTGTGGAAATTATTAACATATATTGTTGAATTTCTCTGCAGCACCAAGAACAAATGGAAAAGCAAATCAAGTATTATTCGATATCCATTTTGCTTACTTATCTGTACTCTACAATTGACGAAAACACATGGTCTTACATTTTTCATCTCTTGAGAAACTCACTTTTCCCCCCTTTTCATGTTTATCTATCAAAACTTGGTTCAATTGTATTTTTAGGTATCAGACTCAAACTAGAATCACCTTGTCTGCAATTTTGATTCATCAGACTTTAATATTATACTAAAGACAATGAAAACAGAGTTATCTCCTAGACAGCCATTTATGACTTAAAAACATTAGGAAAGCTTTAATAACACTTGCCTCCTTATCAGAGTCCTGTATCACAGGCAGACAAGTTGAGACACTACCCTGATGTTCTTTTACACAGAACAGAGTAAGAATTTGGCATAGATCCGAAGTATCTGCCTGAAAAAAAAAAATGAGCCACGCTCTCTGCATNGTCCTCTACAGGGCTATAAAAGGATTTTACCCGGCTTTAAAAAGTATGTACAGAATTGCTGCAAAAAAGCATATTTTTGAATCATGCCCAAATTTACATATGCATGACTAACATATGTTCACTGGGAAAGTTTGCAACACTTTGGAATATTAAGTAGCACTGACTTTTATTTTTTTCAAATTTGTTATTCTAGGACTAACAGAGAACATTATTTTAATGACTACTACTGACAGTGTATAAAACATTTTATCCCAGTCAAGTTGTTTTAATATTGTATTTAAAAATTCTCATTGCAACATTTTCTTACATACTGTAAAGATTCAAATCACATCCTTAAAAACCTCACTGCTTCGTACAAGCTCTCTATTTTACAGTTTGCTATGTTTATTGCTTACTGAAATCAACAGATTCTTGCAAAATAACATGTAGAAATGGAAGTATATTCACCTGTTTCCACAGTTAATCTCTTGCAGCATATAAACTAAGTGTAGATAATGGGTAATGGAGCATCCTAAAATACATAATTAGCAAAACTGTATCATTGGGGGGGAAAAGAAGTCTGCCAACCTGCAATGCAAGTACGTATTACTAAAATGGTATTTTATACTAAAATGATATCCTTATGAACAGAATTTCCCTCTTTTTAATAACATGTACATTTCCAAAGTGTTAAATTTTACTATTCTGTATTAATATTCTTGAATAGAATCAGAACATATTAACATTTAGGTTGCTACTTAACCAGTTATGAAATGCCACACTACTGGCTGTTCTATTGTTTTTCTTTTTGCTTCTTTTTGAGCTTGATCAATCCCTCAGCGACTCCACCACAGCAGTAACTTAGTACTGCAGAAGCTGATGCTCGCTCCCTACTCTTCTGTGGTAAGGGACAATCACATTCTTAGTCAAATCAGAGACCAAAAATATAATTTCTTTTTTTTGTTTGCTAATTTAGAATGAAAATATCTATCCATAACGTAACAATGAATTCAAGCTCCTTGCATAAAGCTGAATGAGCAGTTGCAAAGAACACAAACTACTTCAGCATGTCAGTACTCAGGTACACACAAGCTTGGATAGTGTACCTTTAAAGTACATTAACAACCTATTAATACTGAACACCTATGTTATTTCTCGCATTCTGAACATTAAAAAAAAATTAAGCAACTTTAATACATCCTAAATTACAAACTGCTTTCTTAGGAAACGAAAAATGAAGGAACTGCCAAGTTTCTGAAGGCTTAAACACCCTTTGCCATTTACATTTGATGTAACCAAAGCACTAATCTGCAAGNTTTTTCCCCTTTTATTGTTTTTTGTTGTTTCGTTAATAGATACGACTGAGAGCACTTTTAGCATTAAAACCATGCGCAGGCAGAAACCAGCATTTCCACCAGAATATCAAAACCAGGGCTGATCTACCTGCATGGCAAGATCTTCAACAACAAAATACCAGAATCTGTTTAATCACATCACACGCAGTTATTCTACATTAAGAAAACAACTCTGTACTACACAACACTAAAATTCAGTACCTATGTCCACAGCTGCCAATGTAGTAACTCATTTCTTCCTACTTCCATATATACCTTTATAAGAATATTGTATGCACATTTTTGAGATCAAAAATCCAACCCCAGGAGGGAAANGATCAAAAATCCAACCCCAGGAGGTAAACAGTAATTTTAAAAATAAATTCAGAACCCTATTACAAAATAAAAGCTGAACTGCAATTGTTAGCTTTAAGATGATATTAAACAATGGTCACCTTTCTCTGAAAAAAAGCCCCCAAAAAACCAGACAAAATCAACCAAAAAACCCAAGCCCACGAACCAAACCATGACACTAACATATCCCAGGAGTCCTCTACAGGGCTATAAAAGGATTTTACCCGGCTTTAAAAAGTATGTACAGAATTGCTGCAAAAAAGCATATTTTTGAATCATGCCCAAATTTACATATGCATGACTAACATATGTTCACTGGGAAAGTTTGCAACACTTTGGAATATTAAGTAGCACTGACTTTTATTTTTTTCAAATTTGTTATTCTAGGACTAACAGAGAACATTATTTTAATGACTACTACTGACAGTGTATAAAACATTTTATCCCAGTCAAGTTGTTTTAATATTGTATTTAAAAATTCTCATTGCAACATTTTCTTACATACTGTAAAGATTCAAATCACATCCTTAAAAACCTCACTGCTTCGTACAAGCTCTCTATTTTACAGTTTGCTATGTTTATTGCTTACTGAAATCAACAGATTCTTGCAAAATAACATGTAGAAATGGAAGTATATTCACCTGTTTCCACAGTTAATCTCTTGCAGCATATAAACTAAGTGTAGATAATGGGTAATGGAGCATCCTAAAATACATAATTAGCAAAACTGTATCATTGGGGGGGAAAAGAAGTCTGCCAACCTGCAATGCAAGTACGTATTACTAAAATGGTATTTTATACTAAAATGATATCCTTATGAACAGAATTTCCCTCTTTTTAATAACATGTACATTTCCAAAGTGTTAAATTTTACTATTCTGTATTAATATTCTTGAATAGAATCAGAACATATTAACATTTAGGTTGCTACTTAACCAGTTATGAAATGCCACACTACTGGCTGTTCTATTGTTTTTCTTTTTGCTTCTTTTTGAGCTTGATCAATCCCTCAGCGACTCCACCACAGCAGTAACTTAGTACTGCAGAAGCTGATGCTCGCTCCCTAGTCTTCTGTGGTAAGGGACAATCACATTCTTAGTCAAATCAGAGACCAAAAATATAATTTCTTTTTTTTGTTTGCTAATTTAGAATGAAAATATCTATCCATAACGTAACAATGAATTCAAGCTCCTTGCATAAAGCTGAATGAGCAGTTGCAAAGAACACAAACTACTTCAGCATGTCAGTACTCAGGTACACACAAGCTTGGATAGTGTACCTTTAAAGTACATTAACAACCTATTAATACTGAACACCTATGTTATTTCTCGCATTCTGAACATTAAAAAAAAATTAAGCAACTTTAATACATCCTAAATTACAAACTGCTTTCTTAGGAAACGAAAAATGAAGGAACTGCCAAGTTTCTGAAGGCTTAAACACCCTTTGCCATTTACATTTGATGTAACCAAAGCACTAATCTGCAAGCCTTCAAATCACAATAAAATAAAACCCAACTTTAAGTCCAAGAAGTAATTTTTCCCAATAAACAACTTAGAGGAAAAATCAACTTTCTGTAACTGAAGTACCTGTACTGCAAATGTTGGCTAACAAAGGGAGTCAGATAAGGAGAAATCAACACAGCACAAGTTCACTGGCATGGAATTTTTCTTTTTTGGTGAAAATAGGTAAGATCTCTTCAAGGCACTTCTGAAGGCACTTCTGGGTTATCTGTGGGCAGAAGAGCTGCCTGTTCCACCCAGACTCCACTCAATGTGCAGCAGGAAGCTTCCCCAGCTTGCAGCTTTGCTAATACAGGGATCTCGATGTTCCACAAACCAATTGCATCAGAGACTCCTCTTTTCTATGCTCTGCTCTGTTCTTAGAGCCTCTTAATTCATAATCCATTTCCTTTTCTTGGAGCATTATCTGAGCTATCCTGCTCCTCCAGTTCCTGAATAATCTGAGGGTGGACAGCAATAATCGTCAGTCGCTCCAGTGAACATGGATCACACCAGTCTCATACCAGTCACCAGGGCAAATTGCTGGTATTTCCGGAAGCTTATCATCAGCACTTCTGTGCAACACCCAAGAGAAAGTTTGCAGCATGCCTGAAGACCAAAAAAGTATTTCCTAAATAAGAAACCTTGAAGAAAACCCACTCTAGCAGCTCCTCCTTTCCCTTGCTACTATTTCAAGTGATTTGCTGACCTCATCTGCCGCCCTATGGCACAAAAGAAAGGTGGTTATCTCAGTAATACCACAGGTCATTGAGAACTTACCATTTAAAAGCTTTCACGTATCTAATACAGACTGTAAACCATGCAAAGACAACCCCATTCTATATTTGTACTTCAAATATAGTCTCAAAGTGTACCACACAATAGTCAAACAACACTTGTAAGAAAATATACATCTACTGTAAACAGAAGAAAGGTTTCCCAGGTACTGCAGCCATAGAAATACAACTACCTGTTATGAGCAACAGGAGTTTGAAAGCTGGTTCAACACAGCTATCCTGAAGGAACACTATGTTCTTCCCAGTCAAATATGCCCTAATCATTCCAGCCCTTTAAATCACAGCCTGCTGGTCCAATTTAGCTCCTGTACAGGCATTAAACAGCGCATACTTAAAGCACAGCAATTACACAGACACCTGCTATGATCCATGAGACTGGACACAGCTTATACGGAGAGCTCCTACCACCTTCCCTAATAAAAGGTAGCAGTTATTACCCATCACTAGATGAGCAATTGCACCAGTGTTCCACCACAAAGTCTGACCCTCGACAGCCCGGGGATGTACATACAGCATCAGGCATCCACCAGGCAGAAGCTCAAGATATTTTCTTTCATTTCACCCCACGGGGGGCAGTGATTGCAGACTCAAAGGCAATCATAATGCACATTCACAGCACCACTCCTACCATTTCTTCACATCTATGTGTGCTGCGCCAAAAATACTAGAATGCTCTCAGAAAATACCTCAGACAGTTTTTAAGACATTTTTCCCCCGCTTTTCCCCCCTCCAAGCCCAAGCAGGCATTCTTCTACCTTTCACTGGTCTAGTGGTTTAATCTGCAACACAGCCAAGGTGAAAACACATCTAAAACTGCACCTCATCCACTGTAAGATGGATCACTTTCCCACTCTCTCCCATCTGCACTCATTTCTCCCATTCCCAGCTCACTGTCCACTCTGCTTCTGATGGCATGCTCAGTTCTGGTCTCTGAGCTGCAGTCCCCAGCACTATGAGAAATACTGTGTTTAAAATAGGACCAAGTAACACGTTTTCCTTTGTGGCCGAGACTTTGAACAAAAGGTTACACCAGACAATGTGGCTGCATGCAAAACTTCACAGAAATCACCACTTTAATTCAGTGTCATTTGCTCATGTCACCCATGCCCTGGATGTCACAGCTTGTGCATGAACCNGTGGTGATAAATATTCTTATTAACAAATTTAATAAATATATTGATATTAATGAATTAAATAAGCAGCAATTGAGTATTGAAAAACTTTAACAGTATCTTATATAGAGGCTGCTATATTGACATGATGGACAGTATTTTGGATTCTTTTTGTAAAAACAGTATCTGTGTGAAGACAAGAATCTTGCAAACTAATTTGATCTGTGTGAAAAGGAGTGTAACTCGGGCTGAGAAGCTGAGTTAATTTTCAAGAGACAATAATGCATTATATTAAGAAAACAATGGCTGGAGGAAAGAAGTCTTATCTCCAATACTTTCACATTACCTATGCCAGTACTACTCAATATTTCATTGATCCACCAGGCTTTCACTGCCAACTTTGAACACTGGAAAGCAGTACACACTGCACTTCAAAACAGCTTTTTTTTTTCTCTAAATAAACCTTCAGAGAAAATCAGTAGCTCACAAGCAATAGATGAGTACATGTGACCCACCTGGAAAATTCTGCCCTAGCACTACTACGAGGAACCATGGCACACTATGCAAATGTATCTGCACAACTGGCAGTACTAAAATAAAGGTGATAAAAGCTGTGTTAGCAAGAGAAGACACACCAATTGTCATTATCTTTTCATCACAGATGGCAGTAAATATAATTCTAAGAGATCAAAGTCTTAAAATCCACCAAGGGCAAAATTCGTACTCACTAAGAAGATACCACTGCCTGAGCCATGCTCAGGAAAACCAGACCTGTAACAGCAACAGCCCAGGTCTTGTCACAATGCCAAGAGAAATTTTAGTACAAACAAAGTAGGGTTTGATCATGTTGCACTGAGGACAGAGGCCTAATTTTTTCCATAGAGAGCTTAAATATTCTGCTTTTATGTGAGCTGAGTGAATGTCACACAGACACTGCCTATAGTGACTGTCAAGGTGGCAACATGCTGAAAGTCCTCAAATATGGATTGAAACAAAAGAAAAAAATACTCAGTGCAAGTATGTGCAGTTCCCATGTGTGCATACTCAATATATTATGTATGCTGTCCACAAAAAAAAAGTATGATAGCTGAGATCCTTCTCAGTCTCATGCCCAAGCTTCCCCACATGAGCAGTTCTACTTTTGAAAGACATACCTTTTAAAGCTGGCAGTTTTTGAAGCTCTCTGTTATTGCTAACGTTAAACCTTGAAGAACTCTGCCGTTTTTCCTTCTTCACTACTGTCTGTGGTGCTGGTACTTTGATTTTAGATAGTTGTGCTGGGGGAGGAGTGCTATTTGATTTTTTGTTTGACACCTGTTTAAAAAGAAATTAAAGCAGTTAATTCCAGCTGAACTTAGAGACAAAACTTATAAAAATCATTTTTTTAATAGAAATGATTGAAGCAAAATAAGCTCTTAAAACTACTGTATTCATCATCCTCTGAACCTACAGCCATCTCTTCCTCTGCTTATCTTTTCAGTGTTCATTTCTGTACCACAGCCCTCAGAGATGGGAACAGATCACCCTGGCACATGCACTAACCCATTTATTTGAAGTTATCAGCCAACTGAAAAGGAATTTTCAAACAATGTAGTTCCTCAGCTACTCTCACCTTCTCCTCTTAGAGAAGGCCAGGTCTCCAAGGTATCCAACTTCAGCTTCAAAGGGATCACAGGAACTCGTCTATTTACAGCGAGTGACCCTTTCCCTGCCTATTTGCCCTGGGCCTCGCTGCCAGTCCTAAGCTTGGCTGAGCTATTCGGGCTTTGATATAAAGTTAAAGAAGTGAGTCTTACCATGGTAGTAGCTTCAACAGCTTCTGAAACATTTGGGAAGATTTGCAGCAGCTTTCTGCTCACTTAGAGCAAGTTGTTTTTACTGTAATCCTGTAATCCTTATCAGGCTGCCACAGTACCTCAATGTGAAGTCTATAACTTAAAACCAGGAAAATGATTCCCACTGCAGGTTTCCAGTTTGCTGTTATTTCCCACACTACACTACAGTGTTCTCTCTCCAGCTGAATCAAGTGCATCATTAACAAAAGCCTGTCAGAACATGTGATGCTGCCTCTCACATTCCCTTTTTTTGAAGGAGGAAAAGCAGGTTTAAAGTAGGCAATAGTTAACTTTTAAAATATGAATAATATCATGGCATTCTTTACAAGAAGGATAAAAGATTTCAGAGTGAGCTACACTAAAAACATAGAAAGAGCTGATCAGGACATCTTACAGCAATACTGTAAATCATTTTGTGGGCCCTTAATTTGCTGCAGAAATCTCTAAAATTTGCAAAATAGAATCACACACACCTTTAAAATATCATGGCACTTTTTTTTTTTTTACAGGAAAATCCATATTCTTCTCAGAAAATGTCCACAAGATAAGAAACAGGGAAAAAATATCAAATGGGAAGGGGATTCATGATGGAAATCAAGTTGTAGTGCTGGCACTTTGGCAGTTTGACTTGACGTAATCAGAATTTTGTTAAGTATAACAGGGATAAAAGCAGTGCTTCACAGAGTCACACNACTAAAGTTGATTTTCCCTCATTCCTGCATGAAATAAAAGCAATGGCATTTTCAGATAGATATTGCTCAAACAAAAGAAACCAATTTTCTTATGTTCTAAAAGGTATTTCCAGAAGAGCTCATTCATCAACAATTTGCATAGTCTGGGAGTGCACACATTCAGAGCACATGGAAATGTTACCATGCATAAATTCATCTACCTTCAGAGTCTCCAAGACAGTAATTTTATTCATATTTTGTTCTAGTAGCATAACTGAGAAATAGAATAACAACTGTATTATATAACACATGTAGAATTGAAGATACCAAAGAATGCAACTGAAAGCAACATTAAGTTTTCATGAAACATATTTAAGATGACCATTTTGCAAGTTTCATATTATAAAAGAACAAATAAGCGGAGACAATACACTGAATACTGCAAGTTTCAATTACCAAAACTACCCTAGAACTTGTTTCAATAAAAATGGCATACACCAGCCAGTTAAAAGCAGTTCTGTAAAAGTAATACCTGTTACATTGCATTTTTCAGACTATTTCTCTTTTTAATTCCAAACATTAAATGCTTAAAAATGGTTTTGTTGAAACACAAATAATCTGCAAGGGAACTTCTATCCATTAGATAAAATTTTAAAAAGCATTACAAATAAAAATATTAACAGAGGAGAAAGAAAAACAGCACTACGAATTAGGAAGCAATGACTTACTATGTAGTAAACAATAAATGCTAATTAAGACACATTATAAATTGCTGCACAGGATTCTGTACTTTCAGTGCTGTGCTTGAGCCTAATAGTGGTTTTTTGAACTGGCTACCTTCCACCACCACCTGCATTTTGCTCATTACTTGGAACAGGAAAAGCCATTTTCCTGTTTCCTCTACTCCCAAACAAATTCTCAACTTCAAATTAACAGGTGCTTGCATGTGCATACTGCAGTATCCTCAGGTAGCACACACTTCAGGGAAATGAGTATTCTAAATTGCACATAAATTCTAAAATTAGCCAAAAGTGGTCATTTAAGAGTATGGGTAACATCAGAAATGCTGAAAGCAAGCATATTTTGTTGCTATGGCAACTTCCCATAGAAGTGATGACTCGAGAGTAATTCTAACCCTGAATCACCGGCCATTTATCCAGCACATTTCTCCTTCTTCCTACCATGAAGCATGATCATCCCTGTTTTTCAGCTGTGCTCCAGTCAGCCAGCACACCCCGGAAAGCTGCCAAAACAGTTTCTAAGTCAGTATTATTTCAGTGCCACACAGCTGTATCCCATGACCTCTGCAAGTGGCCCTAGGGTGCTACCACAAGAGAACTGGCCTCCAGAGCTTGCAGACAAGGAAAGAAGGGGCCCTTGGATGGAAGGGCACTTGGAGAAAGTGAGTTAAGGCAACTTGAATCACATGGCTCAGAAATTTTAATTACACCTCTTAAAAAAAAGGCCAAACAAATTCAGATTAACAATTCTGTGTATCCATCTGCTAAATATTTCAAGGTAACACTTTTTATGAAGGTATACTAGTGCTTGTTACTAGTTCAGATTGAAGAGTCAAGCTCAGCTTCTTCCTGCCAGTAACCAAACTCATTCAGAAACCACAACTCCCAGGAATAAGTAATGGCCATTCTGATACATCAGTGACCAATCCAGCACATTCAGACTATAGATACATTTTTATCGGTTCTCCTCCTGTAACTAGAACAGGAAATACCTATTCTTCCCCTTGTTCTGGCAAACAGCTCCTTCCTAACCAAATGTTTGTATACTGACAGACAAATCCAAAAGTGCTGATAAGCCTCTAAAGGTGTGTTCAAACCAATCTGAAAATGTCAGGCTGAGAACGTGTTTCTTCAGATCATGATTAAAACACAACTTCCAGGTTTTCTAATCAACTGATTTTTAAAAGCTAGAGCTTTGCTTACTTCAATGAACATTAAGACAATCAGCAACAGTGTGGTTCCAACTTTTAAATTCTGGTTTTAACAATTGAAACTACATGGTTGATGTTCCTCAGAGCCCTTGACTTAAAATTAATTCAAGACAGAAAGGGAGGAGAGAAGGTCTCCTGCCAGTCACAACAGTTCAAGGTAGATAGTACCTTCATCCCTTGAGACCTCCTGCATCAAGCAGAATGTGGTACATCTTTTGTCTCATCATTACATTTATAAGCAAAGTTGGATCACCCCTGGCAGTGCACAGGCAGATACAAGTCAGAGCACAACACTAAGTTTATAGCCAGAGAAAGATATGAGTAGGCCAAACACATCTACAGGCAGAAGGAATTTTTCTTTTCAAATTAAACTGATCATCATCAAGCATCCCACAATTCACTTTTGCTTTGGCTAACTATCTCGGACACAAGAGAGCATACTGGGATCTGGAAGGAGGGTCCACCCTCCATCCCAGGTATGTCAGTAAGTCTTTCAGAAGACCCTGTCCTTCCCTTTCTGACAGTCCCCCCAAAATGGTATTCAAGCAGCCTTGACAAGCAAGGGCAAGAGAGGAACTCTGTCTGACCTTACCTTTCAATGCACACACACTAATAACTGAGGTAGAACAAAGCACACAAAACCTTCTGCTCCACAAAACCGAAAGCCAAGCCAAGCCTAGAGGGGGGTCAGCTCTCTAATGATGCAGCAAACCTGCCTCTTGCTTTCTAAGATAAACTGGTCAGAGCAGGGTAAGGATTTGAAGGTGACGGCAAAACCACATAGATCCATCTGTCATTAAAAGATTAAAAAAACTGGGTGGCTTACTAGAGACAAAAATCAGGCCATCTCCTAAGCACAAGGCAAGAGAGATTCTCTGCCTGAAGACATGATGCTAGGCACCACCCTATATGGTGATCCTTGACACAGGTCAGTCTAACACTAACCTACAAATTTCTTCCCTCTAGTGAGTATCACCACTGAATTCAATTTTATATCAGTGTGTACACCAGCCACATACCAGCAAAAACCTTGAGAAAACACTCTGGACTACGAAATCTGGACAGGTGAACCTTGTACCAATTAACACATGATTAAGATTCCCTCTGAAATTGAAGTACACAGAGTGAAAACACAGAACACTTTTAAAAAATGATCAGTCTGAATCTGAAGCAGAGAGAAAATGCTTATTTTAATGCCTTCCTTTTTTTTTTCCTCTTGGTACAGTAAATAGCCTCCACAGACCTATTTTTCATTAAGATAAATAGAGGTCTGATCTATGGCACCCAGAAGAGTTTGTTTCTTGCCAAGGCAGCCACTGAATGCTACGAAAGCATTCTGGATTACAACTAAAACATACTTACAGTGAAACTGAAATACAGTTTACTAAAACTAAACAAAGATCATGAGAAAACACTAAAGGGACATTAACAACTTGATTTTCAAAACAGTATGAGGGCCCAGTAAGTAATCAAAATAATTTGGCTAACAGGTTGAGGCCTAATACATAATCAATGTAATTAGGCTAAGAAGCTAAATTTAATTTAATCTCTTAAAATGAGAACCGAAATCAAAGATCAAGGAGCCAAAATGGGTGGACAGCAGTTAAAGTGCCTTCCATGCAGTTTCTTCTCCTCTGCAGTGACTTCAAAAGAGTGTGAAAATCTCTGAACTCTCCAAGAATCTTGAACACTACCATGGAGCTCTCTCCTTTGCAGATTTTATTTACTGTTTTGAGGGTGCTAACAAGGACAGATCATATCTGGCATATGACCCAGCTGCCATGAACCTGGTAAATATATCCACAGCATACCTGCAGGTGGGGGGCTGGTAGTGTTGGCTCAGCAGCTGGGATAAAGCCAAGTTGTCCAAGACAGTACACTACCAGGAGAACACTATTTGTCAGCTGATTTCAATGCTGTGTTATTAACAGCAGCAGTTCAACATGCCATCCAAGAGGATATCAGGATAAACTCCTGTTATTAATGGTATTAAAGGTAAGGCCTGACAGAGCCATCAGTAATTCTAGCTCGTGCAAGTGCCCAGTCACTGGCGAAGAGCTTCCACAGAGCAACCAGCTATGATCTTTAACATCAGTACTTTCAACCTACAGAGACTCAGTGAAAACTACACAAAGCTTGATATGGAGTCAACTGGACACATAAAAGGGAGCACTGATCCGTAAACAACACGGTTAAAAACAGCAGGGAAACAACATGCATGCTGGGTACTATTTTGGATGGCAAATGCTTCTGAGGCTCTTTGTTGAAGATTCTTGCTACTATGCCATTATTGTTCACCGGTTTTACCACCACAAGGGTGTTTGGACAGATAACTTAGGGCAGAGTCTCTGGAGATGCAGCTTATGATGCTAAAGGCTTTGGTTGCTCTCACGTAGATAGCAATTTAGATTTCTGTTGTTTCTCCTCAACAAAATCATTTGTCAGAATGATACCTGGACTGGCCTGCTACAATGATCTTTACAGCTGTATCTCTAGCAAATATACTTAACAACCCCACGTATCGTTATCGGCTGGGGGATGAGTGGCTGGAGAGTGCTGAAATGGAGAGGGATTTAGGAGCCATGATTGACAGGAAACTTAGTATGAGCCAACAGTGTGCCCAGGTGGCTAAGAGAGCCAATGGCATCCTGGCCTGTATCAGGAACAGTGCGGAGAGTAGGACTAGAGAAGTTATTCCTCCCCTGTACTCGGCGCNTGCCGTGTATGGGCATTCACTTGGGAGTTAGACCCAAAGATCCTTGTGGGTCCCTTCCAACTCAGAACATTCTGTGTGATTCTGTGATTATTGTTTAAGATTGGCTCAGTGGTTGAGATATGCTGAGATTACTGCTGGACTATCCAGTGTAACATGTTCTTATTGTAGAAAGAGCTGCATCCTAAAGCTCTGAGGATCCATTTTGTTATTATGATAAGCAAAAAGATTACCTTTTCAATAGGGTGGTGATGACAAAGGTTATATTTTAGCACACTGTAATCAGCACTCACTGATTTATGTCACAGTACTTGTTTAACAACTGTGATTTTACATTTACATATAGCAATGCCATTGCTGGCTATTCTTGGTGTCTAACTACAGAGTTCCATTAGTGTTTTGTCAGAGACAACATGGAGTTTTGAATTGCATCAGTGACTGGGATGTTCCTTACGAGCAGCGAAGGCCATCTGGTCCTCTTCACTGTGGAGGGGTACCCACAGCAAACTTTAGTCACAAACCACTTTAAAAAAAACTGTTCTACAACTTACTGAAACTCTTCTGCCTTTCTTGCTCCTGTTTATTTTCCATAACACAAAGCATTGCTTGTATTTCCTGTTAGCTGCTTATACACAGGCCTCAAATTTTATCTTCTAAAGAATTGTATCATCACAGCTTTGTGTAATAGACATGACTTGCAACACACCAAACCAATCCAAGGTCTCAGCTCAGTGTGTTGCATCCTTTACAATACACTACAATTTTAGCTTCACAGTTAAATACCAGGAGCATAAGGCTTGCTTTTCATTGGCTTCCTGTAAACTTAATTTTATTTTAACTAGTTTACTCCAGAAACAAACTGGTATTTGATTCCTTTCAGGCAGATATCAGATCTGCAGAGCGCTGGCAAAAATGAGAAAGCTCAGACTAAAAGAAGATTCACACTGCATCACATTTGCTGAAACACCACCGTCAGTGAGCACCAGATACTTCACAAAAACAGGCAACAAAGCAACATTTATTTCCTAATGTATCTTCTATAATGAAACGCAGAGAAACAAATGGCCTTAGAAAAATAACCAGTCATTAATTAAATGTGATTTAAATCAGATTATGTCCTAAGTATTATTTCAAAGTTTTATAGAAATAAATAAAGGTATGAAGAATCTGAATAAATGATCAACTGGCTTAAATTACTGTAGTTCTTGATTTTCATTTCTCCCTGATCAGCCCAAGACACCCTTTTACCTTCAAAAAAATCCCCTCAAAACCAAAAAAACCACAGCAAAAGCTACCTTTGTGCTCCTTTATATATATATATATATACACACACATAGATACATAGTCATATGCACACATAAATATGTAAGGTTCCCACACTTGAAGGAAAACACAGTAACTGACTTTAGTCACCAACTCCTATACCCTACTCTAAATGTTAATTATATAAAGCTACTGATGAGCTAAGTCTACTGCATGTTGGTTTTACCATTGATGTCTCTATTGTGCTCCCTGATCCATTCATAGAAGCTTCTCACTTCATACACTTGCACTGAGATCTTTTTTCACATCACCTCCTGCCCACCACTTTGGTATTTGTATTAGATGCCATCTGAGAGAGTTATAACTCACAACAAGTAACGTGATCTAGTGGAAGATGTCCCTGTCCACGGCAGGAGGGTTGGAACTAGATGATCTTTAAGGTCCCTTCCAACCAGACCATCATGATTCTATGAATAATAACCTTAACCACTTCAACAGAACTGTTATACAAAATCATTTTAGCTGTGGCTCACATTGTGCTTTCATTTTACACGTCACTGCAAAAGCTTACTTATCGGTATTTCAGACTGCTAAACTGAGCAGTGAAGAAGTATATGGAAGTCACTATAAGGGTGCAGCCACTTGTAATTTTTGGTAGTCATGTTTTAAGTAGTACATATATTCAGGAATAGGCCAAAAGGATGCCTCCAGTTTACAAAATGCTGATATCTATTTTTGAAAGTCACTTTGCTGCTTTTCGTTAGAACAGCCTTTGCCTTCATTGCTCTGTTTCCATTCAGGAAGGACTCAGTTTAAATGCATGATTAGAAAGCAGAGAATAGCAAGTACTAAAACAAGCCACACACAGTCCTCACACCTCATGTTACACAAGAAGTTGTCAGTCTTGTGTAAGAAGTAGAAGAGCATAGGATCCTGTTTGCAGAAGCATCTAATTTTAGGTAACACAATACTTATATACAGCACTCTGATACACTTTAACAATTCCATTGGTTTTAAAAGCATAATATTAAAGTTCCATAACAAGCACTGTTAAGGTACCCTCCTCCACGATTCAGTATTAAGGTACACTTGCTTTGGACACAAAAGGAAATGCCAGTTTCCAAAACAAAAAAAGGCAAGATGTCAATACAAATTGGAAAGAGGAAATTACATAATTTAAAGACAAACAAAAAGTTGCATAGATTCTTTAAGACATGGTCCATCTTTGTATCAGCAAGTGACACCTCATTAGTATATTAAGGACGTACTTGCTACACTGAAGTACTTCTTAATGGATGTCTCAACCTGTTAAAATAACCTCTCCCAGAAAGAAAATCAGAAATGCAAGCCAAGAGCAAAAATTAGGTTTTAAATTAATTTTTTCAAGTTGGCACATCAGTTTAAAAACCAAACACACCCACTCCAGAGCCCACAGATTTTATTTTGTATAAGCTATGTAACAGACACATGAGAAAATCCATCCTGACCTGATATGCAGCTCTGGTTTAAAGTCCTGTTTTGCTAATGTGAGAAGTAACATCCCAACCTGACAGCCCTGGAAAGCTTCATCAAACAGAAGGACAAGCACTGACCATTTATAGACCTCCTGTGATGCAAATGTGAGAGGCCCAGTCGTTCAAAATCTCTATTTTATTTCATAACACGAATGTCTCTTCCAAATGAAAGACCACCAATTTTCTAATCAATTTTACCTACTGCATGAGACTGACTCATGAAAGCACTGGCTATTCTGCCTGTCAGTGCAGCTGGGGCACTCTACTGAACACACACTGAAGAATCAGACACAGTGCAGCCAGGACTGTTGCATGATGAATAAACAGAGTGCGGTAGGGAGTTCCACCAAAACCCTTAATACACTGTTTTAAGCTATAAATAAATACTTAGCTTCAGGCATCAATTAAAGGATAAAAATCCAGCCTATGCCAAATGTACCTCTTCGTAAAGGACACCAGCTTCCATGAAGAACAAGTACATTTCAAAGATACTGAATGCAATACTACAACCAAAAATGAGTGACAGAATGCCCAACTGGTGATGCTTGCACACCTGAAGGATGGGATGCCATCCAGAGAATCTGGACAAGCTCAAAAAGTGGGCCCATGGGAATCTCATGAGCTTTAACAGCATCAAACGTAAGATGCTGTATCTGGGTCAGATACCCCCGGTATCAATACAGGCTGGGGATGAACAAATTGGGAGCAGCCCTGTTGAGAACTTGGGGGCGCTGGCAGGTGAGAGACTAGACACGACCCAGCCATGTGCACTCACAGCCCAGAAACCACCCGTGTCCTGGGCTGCATCCAGAGCAGTGTGGGCAGCAGGCTGAGGGAGGGATTCAGACCCTCTACTCTGCCCTCATGAGACCCCACCTGGGTCTAGCTCTGGGATCCCTGGCACAGGAAGAACATGGCAGTGTTAGAGCAAGTCCAGAGGAAGGATACCAGGATGATTAGAGGGCTGGAGCATCTCTCATATGAGGAGAGGCTGAGAGAATTGGATTTGCTCAGCCTGGAGAAGGCTTCAGGGTGACCTAATTACAGCCTTCCAGTACCTGAAGGGAGCCTACAAGAAAGATGGAGACAGACTTTATACAAGAGCATGTAGTGGCAGGATAAGGGGGAATGGCTTTAAACTGAGGGTAGCTTTAGATTAGACAGCAGGAATAAAGTCTTTACTGTGAAGGTGTTGAGGCACTGGAACAAGTTCTCCAGAGAAGCTGTGGATGTTCCATTCCTAATAGTGTTCAAGGCCAGGTTGGATGGGGCTCTGAGCAACCTGGTCTAGAAGATGTCCCTGCTCAGGGCAGGCAGCTTGGAACTGGATGATCTTTAAGGTCCCTTCCAACCCAAACCATTCTATGGTTGAACAACATTAGTGGAAAAGAGCCAAATGATGGATGCTTCCTACAAATGATAATACATATGTATCTGTGACAGGAAAGTATTTCCAGAAATTATCCAGGACTAGTCCTAATATATTTTAACAAGGAGGGGAAAACAACCTCTGCTGAGATCTCTAATGAGCTGCCTAATTACTACTTACTTGTGCCACGACTTTCAAGTATAACTTAAAAAATTCTGAAATAGGAAAATCTAGTCACAAGCTGGACACTGTATAACAGTCTCCATGCACCACCTTCAAGATCAGATGCATTTGTTTCTCATGGTAAATAGCACCACAATGAAAATCATAAATAGTAAACATGAGAAAAATAAGCAGCAGTATATAGAAATTACTGAGCTAACTTTCTAAGCAACTTGCTGCTGCTGTTCAGAGAAACCTGTTAACACAAAACATGCTGGATTTATTGCTTTTGTCTATTCCTTGCTTTCCTTTGAATGTTAGGATACTTCTATAGAAGATTTCTCCTAAGAAAACCAAGACACCACTTCTACTCCCCATCCCTTTATCATTTCTATTTTTAAGGACAGTGACAATCATATGCACTCAGGTAATCAGGAATCAGTAAAAGCAGTAACGAGAACACTGATAGTCTTTCCCCACCATGTGCTGGCTAATATAGGAAAGGTGATCACAGATAACAGAACAGCCACCTCTTGAGGCTTTTTCAGAAAGATGAAAATTATTGTTTCTGCTGGAGTATTTTGAAGGTGGCCCATTAAAGAGATATTTCTGTAAGCTTTTGGTAATTACATTACTGAAAAACATTACCTCTATGTTGAATAACTTAAGAAATTAACTTTTAGACAAATAAGGTTTCAAAAAGCAGGGAAGAAAAACTTCTGGAAACAAAGCTGGATAAAATTGCTGCACTGGAAGCTATTACCAAAGTTTAGTACACCTACTGAAAAGTAATGGCTGTGAGACAGTGGCAGATTTTTAAAAAAATTACTTTCAGCAGTGATTATAATCCAACATCAGCAACACATGCTGTCAATAAACGAAGCAATTTCTTGCACAACAAGAAAAATGGCCAATGCTGTTCATATTTTATTGCATTTTTATTTGTCTGTATTAAAATAACCACAACAAAATAGCTTTAAAGTAGAAAGAACCAACAACTAGGGCAGCATATGGAAACAACAAGAACACACAAACACACACAGGCTCCTCAAAACCACATCAGTCTTCCATTCGCTGCTCTGCACGGCACAAGAACTGAGTTATGATTCTGTCCTCATTTCTTGAAACTAACCAAGCCAACAGTTGCTTAAACAACAAAAATACTCTTTCCCTTCTACAGACTACTCAGGAGCCAGATTTGGCATTAATGCTATGTACCTATTTTAAATTTAGAAGTTCCATGCCTTCTTAAGCCAGTCCAGCTTGACCTAGAAGATGCTCACTCCCAGTCACTTATTGTCTCGTATGAAAGGTTACCAGCTGCTTCGGGGCCTTCCATCCCCCAGATGAACCACAACAGTGAATGAATTGTACAAGTGCTCCTGGACCACTTCAGTGACTGGGGAAAAGTGCAAGTTTTAGCATATACCTTCCCCCAGACAAAGTCAGATGTAACAGCATATATATATATATATACATAGACTTCCTAACCCCGTGGTATTATTTGAAAACCACTGCTAAAGTACTGCCCTTGAATTATTATAACTGTTAGGTTGCTGCTAAAAATAGAAAAACATAGTATTTCTCAACACCTCTTTCAAAAAAAGTTAAGATTGTCCATATGTTACTCCTGTGTCAAGTCAAAAGGAGATCTCCACAGCCTGTGACAAACCAGAACCCTACACCAAAGCCTATCTGTGAGACAAGTGCATTTCTGGTACTTGTGTCACAACAAGGAGAACAGAATTTGGACACAGAAGGACAATCAAAGTAATCGAAGTCCTCTCATCTAGGGGAGATTAAGGTGGATTTAGGGGGAAGAAATATCTAACACTATAAAAACAGCACTTACATAATTCATATAAAAACAACTTTTATACTGCACCCAGTTAAGCAACTTTCTAAACCACATACTGGCTTAAGGAAAAGTATCCCAGGATGGAAGATCATACAGTCACTCTGTTTCTGAATCTCTCCTCAAGCACCAGCTGCAGACCATACAGCTGATGAGAGGTCCACGTTGTTTCACATGCAGCAAGGTTTTCTTAGCATACATCTAATAACCCAGGCATAGCTAATGCAAGAACCATCAGTTTAAGTAATTTTCACCCTCCTTCAGCATGGGCATTCTGGCATTGCAGGAATCACTTCAATCCCTTTTCAAGCTTGCTATACAGCTTCAATCAACTGAAATCTCATTTCCCTGGCTGCAAGACAGGAAAAGCACGTGCTCATTTTTGTAAATATTGTGCTCCGTTGTACTTCTTTATCTATAGAAGTTCAAGGCATAATGAATTTAGTTAAGTGCTATAAAAGTGTCTATAAATAAAGTATTTGTGGGATGCTGCTGCTTGCGTTGTCCCTGTTCTTTGAATAGCAGACATTTTCTAGTCTTCACAATCTGCTGTTTGCATTAAATTCATTTGCATTAAATGCATATGCATTAAATGCATTTTGAGAAAAGCTGAAACAAACCAGCTTAATTCTAAACCTACTCACAGTCTAGAAGAGGATTTTTAGAAAGCAGTGTTAAAACATAAGTAGAAGGAAACAAAGGCAACCTTCTTTAAAGGGAAAAAAACCCTAAAAATACATCAGCAGTGTGTTCCAGAATATTTCTATATTTATTAATCTTCACTATGTTAACAAATAGTCTCCATTCTGCTCACAGAAACACCAGCCAATGTATATCACGATTACAGCCAGCCAATTTAGAATGCAAAGCCTACATTACTATTTGCATACAATTACTCTATTAATTAAGTTAATGAGTCAAGCACTGAGGTGTTCAAAATTGTATGGAGACTAAATAATGCCCACTGGGAATTACAACTGTACTGTACGTGCCAGTCATACTCCCAGCTCCTTTCCCATTTTGCCCCTACCCCCACGTGTGATTAAGTATCATAGACAACTGTGGTTTTCATTGGGAATTCTACATGGAATGACAAAAGAAACAGTTCACAAACACTAAAACATATTCTCCTATTGAAATTACCTGTCTCACGTTTCAAGTTTTAAAACCAAAAAGCTAGTTCTGCAAACACTAAGAAATGTCAAACAAACCCACATGTACACTTTCAGTTAGCATTTAAAGCTCTTCACTTTCAGGAGCTTTACACTCTATCCTGAAGTAACAAGAAGGGATAAGGAAATCAGTCTCAGTCTCAGCAACTTCTCATTCAGAAGCTTGAGACAATAAGTAGTCGACAAATGTAGAGGCAAAGATGCTGATAATGACCCTTACAACTGCACAGAAATTAAAGTTATGGGCAACAAGTGACACTTTTTAACATCACAGCAATATACTATAAAGACAGAACATATGACAATAAAGTACACCATTTTCATACCACTACAAACACCTACATTGTTACATTTCCCATTTCATTCTATTAGCCTTCCTAGTAGCAAAGATCCCTTCTAGTAGCTAGGTTCTCTCCACCAAAACTCAATCACTAAGTGCAATTTGCCAAAATACTTTTACAAGCTTACAAGTTTTAATGACCTTATTAATTTATAGCAGTAGCATGAATCTTTCTGTTTAATGCGCAGCTGAGATCTCTGAGTTGCAGCAGAAAACATGCAATAAATATTCCCACCTGCCTTTCCTCAATAGCCATTTCAGAGCAGGAAAAACAGTAAAGCCGGATGAAGGCTGAAATGCGAGCATTTCAGTATGGCATTTTACATTCCAGATAGTAAGAACACTTTAAAGGAAACTTCAGGAAATCCACCTAAACAGGAGATTTCCAAATGAAACAAACCTACTAATTCTGAGTTTCTGGATTAACGTGGGAAAGGGAGTGATTAATGACTTAATTGACCCCTTTCAAGTTGGTGTGCCTTTCTGGCAGGCAAAACAGTGCAATGCAGAATAAGAAATCAGCATCAAGAACAGAATAATCAGTCATAAATGGAATGCTCCATCATGTAACTATAAAAAGAAACTACACAACAAAACAGCTGGCAGCCTTTGATTAGGTCTAAGGTCTCTTGACAATATAACAGGCTACTGACACTAAACTGACATGCCAACATGGACAGTTTGAGAGAAGAGACCTCTGGGAATGACAGAGAATGATAAAAACTACAATGCGAAATGAGAAGACAAGCCCAAACCCTGACAATCAGGCTAAAAATAAGACAGATGTACATCTCATAACCAAAAAAGGAAACAGATGAGCATTTAAGACTGTGGCACGCAAATATTTATTTACTCTACATAAAATTGACTTCTTTAACAGCATCTTCTCTTATCTTGTCAAACACCAGGCCAGTAGTTCCACTATAATTTCCTCTTGAAAACACCTGTCACATCAAAATCATAACAATCCAGAAAAACTTAAAGCACTCTTTAAAAGTCATAACAAACTATGTACTTTAGTAATATTTACCTCATGTTCTTGGTTATCTTGTCCATCTTTGCCACTTTTTCCACTCTTGACTGATTTTGCAGGTTCCTTAAAAAAAAAGTTTGCAGTGTCAGTTTTTTTTGAAAAGGAGAGCTAGATAGACTTTCAAATCAGGGGTTTTTAGACACTCAATAAAAGTCATGAAATTATAGTGTTTTATTGGAGGATCTTAATATTGAACCATCAATCTCTACAAAGCTGCTTTAAACATTTTTCACCCGTAGAAAGGCTTTGGAATTGTATTCATACCTCAAAATTCACCCATAAAGATAAGCTTTCACATAGGTAAGCGGGAAAGGACAGAGAATGAAAGGGATTTGAACCACGTCTACTTACCCTTCCTGTCTTTGGATTTTAGGCTCAGAAATACTTATATAGTTAGTTTAGCTTTAAAACCAGTGTCAGTATAGTACATGATTTACAGCTCATTATTTTATCTCTTCTGGGGGCCAGAAAGTCTAGTATTAGAAGGAGGCCCACAACCCAATTTTCTGCCTCACGGCGACGTTCTTAGGTTGCATCCCATTGCTTATTTTCTAGACTTGCTACTCTCAGAGAAATGAAGAAAAGCTTCAGGGTTTTTAACGTCAGAGGTGCCAAGGATATTGAGAAAAAAATTAAAGCAAATAAACAAACCCCCACAAACCACAACACCCAACTTCCCTATATCTAACTTGAAAAGGATGTTGACAAACTAAAAGACAAGCAGAATGAACCAGACAGGGGCCGTGGAGAGGGACAGCAGCCGGAGGAGGCAGACAGCACACTCCACTGTTTCTGACGCTCCGCTCATATTGCTAATTGCCTCTCACACCAAATACAGTGCGATCCGGCGAACTTCCTGCTGGATTCACAAGTTTTCTGCCACCATTCCTTGTGCGAGCCCCTTCCGCGCCGCCGGGACATTCAAATCACTCCCGGCAGCGACGGGAGAGCCCGAGGCAAAGCGGGGCCAAAGCCAGATCCAACTCCTATTGTCAGGGAAAGGAGCTGAAAGCCTCCGAACGGCGATTAATGCTCCTTGAACACTTACGGAGATCGCCCAAGCACAGCTCCCGGCACAGCCCGAGCCGCGCAGCGCCGACACTGCCCGGGGGAGCGGCCGTGGGGACAGACCCCCCATGGAAAACACCTCTTCCCCCCCCAAACACCCCCGGGCCG
>WEKX01006592.1:485933-545191 GCA_013390025.1 Pitta sordida
GGCCGGGGCCGTCCCGGGGGAGTCGGGGCTGTGCCGGAGGCGCCTCCCGCTCCGGACACGCCTCGGGGTGGCCCCGCGGGCTGAGCGAGGACAGCAGGGCGGGCTTAGGTCCTCTCAGCGCCCCGAATCTCCGCCGCTGGCAGTGAGGGGTCCCTGCACCCCGTCCCCGGAGTGAGGAGCCCGGGCGCTCGTCACCGGAGACCGGAATGTTAAAGCGGGGGGAAAAACCCTATATACGTATATCTGTGTAGATAAAACATTGTAGGACATACCTGAAGCGCGCTGGCCTTCTCGAGCAAATGTGTTGTGTCCGTCACCGGTGTCGGGACTGCAGTGCGCGCTTGCGGTGTGTGGATGAGCGGAAGGTGAGCTCCGACAAGCTGCAGCCTGGTTTTAGAGCAGCACCTTTATGCCTCTTAGCTTTTAAAAGCCTGGGTACAGATGTGTTGTGTTTTCATGATGCCCACCTAGTACCAGAGGTAATTTTTTTCCCCCCAAAAATAGCGCTTTTTAATCTCTCGGATGCAGAATGCAGGAATGGGAGCAATCATAGACGGAGGAAGAAGTGTGCGGATAATTCATGGAGGAAATTCACAACCAGATTAAGCCCTAAATTACTGTTAACTGAGGAAAAAGCGGAGGGGACATTAATACTCATAATAACGCCAGGATGTAAAGCATTTAAAAGCTAGGTGGGTCATTTTTGGGAACTGGGATTTCTAGTAGCCACTGACGTGGAAAAAAGACCCCATAGTTCAAAAGAGTTGTGGGATAGGTATGTTTATTAGCAGCGCTGTACAGCAAGGGGGATAAATCCGCACTAAACTTGCTTACCTACTGCTGTTTGGCAGTGCCTGAAATGCTACAGAGTTATATTCAACAGGTGAGTTACATATTCATGGTCCTTTGTTGAAGGGCAGGGTTGATATCAGCCCATTTCCAACATCCTGCTGGAAATCTTTGGTTTATGGGCACAGATTCTTTGCTAAGTGGTGTGATACAGAGTCAACATCAACCCTATTGTTCAATCAGCTCCGTTTGTTCAGAACTCACCACTTGTGTTTGATGGGCTGGTATCTCACATCAGTTTATATCTATTATATCTGAACACTGCTTGTGCTGTAGCAAAAAGGACAAAGAAACTTTCCAGGCACTGCAGAGAAGCCCACTGACTACAGAGAGCTGCTTCCTCTTTATTCAGTCCCCTTCCTTTCCTACTTCTTAAATTGTGGAGAACAAATTATGTCTGCCTCTTATCCTTTTCCTAATCTTCTCTGATTTCTGGGTTTAGAAATGAGGTGCGGTTATCACTCATGTGCCTCTGTTAAGATCAGGTCATGAATGAGCTACTACTAACAAATGAGATTTCTGACCAACAGAATAACATGGATTTTGTTACTGAGAGACAGTAAAGGAAAGAAATCTACCTCCATTTGTAGAACGGGGTTTGATCAGTGTGTGAAAGGGTTTGTACAGCTAAGGATAAACTCAAGAGCTTCCAGCTTCCAGTTCTTTGTTAGTTTTCAGTTTCATGGAAGCTTAAACTACTCTTAATTCCCAGCTGTTGTCCTCCTGTCTCCCTCCTCTGCACTGATGCTGGTACTGTGCAGCTCCATAAACCTGTTGATAGAATTGATCAGATTGAAGACTGTCCTCCCAAAGCAATATGTTGGTTTTGTTTGGGTTTTGGTTGTTGTTTTTTTTTTTTTTTTGCCTTGAACTGACACACCACCACCTGCTTCTGTAAACACAAGCATTGGCTGAAGGAAGGGGGTGGAAATATGTGGCGGGGGCGGGATGTGACCTCAACAGACTAGATTTAGATCAGTTTAAGCAGCTTATTGAGTTTCTCATTGGCTCTTGGCCTCCTTTGTGCTTGCTAGTGCTCATAGTTTTTACAAATAATGGAAAAACTCTGTCAGTGTCGTCATTACCCAAGTGCCTCTGCACAGCAGCAGTGAAAATTGTCTGTCCGTATTTTGCAGTTACCGAGTTGGGAAACCTTGAATCAATACGTTGGACTGAATACAGGTTCAAAGGATGGCACTGACTCAGTTAACGTTTAGGAGGTTTTCTTTGTGACCACAGATGTAGAAACTCTTGTGAAAACTTGACTCCCCCTCACCGCACTTGCTGCAGAGTCTAATTCACCAGTAACAGAAAGCAATTGTGTTTTTCAAGGCCTGCTGTATTATATGAAATAGTTAGTGGGTGGAGGAGGTTTACAAGAAAAATGGTTCCATCTGTATGCTCTAGTGTCTTCATAAAACACGAGAAGAAGGCAAGTGACTTACAGGATGAAATCTTATTTTTACTACAATGGTATGTCACTGTAGGCCTAATTATTCTGCTACAGAGTAGGATTAAATGTGTAAATAAGGTGATGTAATATGAACGTGAATATGACTATATTAATATTTGCATTAACTTCTGAGTGTTTCTAGTTTTCAGAAACTAGAACAGATTCAGACTGACACTGTAATGAAAATGTCAAAAACTAATGCCTGTAGCACACTTTCCAATTTGCACTTTTTACTGTGCTGATCAAATTGTCTAAACTTGTAAAAGTTAAATCACCAAATAATGTCGAGTCTTGTGTAAAACACCTGGATAATATTTAATAGCTTGAAAGTTGGCCAAGCATCCAGTGTGCCAATGAAAGCGAAATGTTTACACAATTAGTCCTTTCCAGCTGTATTGGTTATTCTTTTCTGTTTGTCTGCTTTTCATTTGTTTTGTCGTTTGTTTTTTAATCCCTTTACAGTGGTTGAGCAGTCATGCTCTGGCCTGAGTTTATTGAACAGACCACTGTCACTGTGATAGGGATAACACCTTCCACCCCAGCTGAGTGACTTTACTGCTTCCCAGGCACTCTCTCTGGTTTAATTGGGTGGTATGCCAGAGCAGCTTGTTAAAATGGCAGAAAACTAACTGAGTAGTGAAAGCAGGAGACAGTGAGACCTTCTGCTGGGACGCTGTTAATTTGGCTTTACGGAAACTGTGCAGCTGCACTTGTGTACAGTTGAGAAGCCAGTGGACTATTGTTATTATACATCATGATCAAACATTGCCAGGCTGTTCCTCACAACATCTCTTCATTGAGTGAAGCATATCTCTGCTTTCTGGCACTCTGTGCCTGATCTAAAAAGAGAACTGAAAATGGAAGCACCACCGCCACTAAGGAGACTGGAATACATGGGTTGGAATTGAAACATATTTTTTTTCATGCTTGTGCAAGCTGAACTAATACTTACGGTGTATTAAGTATTTCCTGTCAAGAGCAAGTGAAACTGCTAGATTATGTCTGAAGGAGCTAACTGAGGAAATAAACTGCTCCATCAGCACCGGCAGTAGACTCTTCTCCTATGCAGCCTAGCATCAAAACCTGCAAAATAGTATGTTCAGCTTCCCAAAAAAAGCTTAAACTTCTTTCAGGAACTTTCTCCTCTGGCATGGATTTATTCTGCTTACCCTGAATTACATTAAATAATTCTCGTGCTGTTCTCAATATAAATTGTAAGACTTTAATTCTCCTCTAACTCTTTTAAAATCCATTAATGCTGGATGCCCTGCTGTCACAAGCTGCAGTGTTGTAAAGGGTGAAAAACGATTGATTCAAAGCTATATATAAGTTAGACTCTTTTGAGGTAATGAGTAGCAAGTCAAATTCGGAACTTTGTGCATATAAACAATATAATATTTTAGCTCTATGTGTGACCACATGGTTACAAATAGCAATTATTGGCATCACTTAACACAGGATCAGAGATGAGCATTCAGAACCATAATTATATATATGTGTAGCAGTGGCAGTATTATTCAAACCATTTCCTAGAGCTATCTAGCTACTGAGTGGCTTCTAGCTGTAATACTGGTGCATATTTTTGTAAAATTTGGACTGGTGAAAAATTTAAAAAATGCTCATATATGTTTAATTATGCCATCTAAATCCCAGCTTTAAGAATTTTCACTGACTGTGGAATTATTACATTGAAATACAGATTTTTTTGAGTTTTGTCTGTTCTTAATCCTTTTCACTCTCTTCCTTGCCACTCAGGCTTATATAGAATAGATAAGATTCTATTTGACTGTAGTGAACAATATTATCAGTTATTTAGGCAATTATAGCATTTTAGAAAATGTTTGCTAGGAGATTTTTCACTTAAAAAAATTCAGGTCTCTTTTTCCTTCAGGTAGGTAGTGAAACTCACGTTAAACACCCTTTTCAGTAAGCTCCCAGAGGTTTATTGACAAAAAAAGAAGTCAGTTTACCTATCATCCATTGGGGAGAACCAAGAGTTGCTCCATGAGAGAGAAAGAGCTGGGAGCAGAGCATGGCTACAGCAAAGACAGGTCCTCTCTAACCAGGGTATTGTCCCAGTGAGGTCAGGATGGTGACAGTCACAGTCTGAGACAAGGTAAGATAAGAAATCAGGGATCCATCCAAGAATTCCACTCAGAAACAACAAGAGACAAGACCAAAGACCAGAATGGAGACAAGACTTCCTATAATGCAGATCTCAGCTTCAAGGAGAAAAACCCAGAGAGGAGACTACTTCTAGCATAGATTTAAGGTTCATCCAGGAGACGTGAGCCAGAGAGAGCAGAGTAGCTGCAATGTGCACCCACCTGGGAAGTTCAGTCAGTAAATCATGCTGGAAGGAGACACGGCTGGATACAGGTACTGCCCTCACAAAGTAGGCAGGGTTTGGGTGCCCAGGCCAGAGCTTAAGTAGAGCTCCTGGACCCCTTGGAAATGTTGTCACATATGGCTGGTAATTGGCCTGCTATTACATGTTGTCAGTAGCTATTGTCCATATTAATTAACACATGGATTCTGGATTTGTGTTTGGGCCAGCTTACTGTGTCCAGTTCTGGTGTCCCCAGTTTAAGAAGGATGTTGAGCTGCTTGAAAGGGTCCAGAAGAAGGGCAACAAGGATGGTGAAAGGACAGGAGAACAAGCCCTGTGGGGAGCAACTAAGGGAACTGGGGTTGTTCAGCCTGGAGAAGAGGAGGCTCAGAGGTGACCTGATTGCTGTTTACAGCTACCTGCGGGGAGGTTGCAGCCAGGTGGGTGTGAATCTCTTCTCTCAGGCTGATGACACCAGAATGAGAGGACGTGGCCTTGAACTACGCCAGGGGAGGTTTAGACTGGATGCTAGGAAGAGGTTTTTCACACAGAGAGTGATCCCTCATTGGAATGGTCTGTCCAGGGAGGTGGTGGAGTCGCCATCCCTGGAGGTGTTTAAGGGAAGACTCGATGAGGAGCTCAGTGACATGGTCTAGATAATGGGTTCCACAGTTGTGGGTCTGATCCCTGGGAGAGCATTCACTTGGGAGTCGGATTAGATGATCCTGTGGGTCCCTTCCAACTCAGAATAACCTGTGAACTTAATTTTAAAATGAATGTGAAAAAACATAAGTAATGAGCATGGAAGACACACAGGCATTTTACTGGTTTTAGCTGGTCTAGGGTTACATTTCTTCACAGTAAATTCTATAGGACTAGCTGTGGTTTGGATTTGTGATAAAAACAGTGTTAATAACGTAAGTACATTTTTGTTATGTGGTTACAGAACCTCAAGGTCTTTTCTGCTCTTTAAACTGTGACACTAGTGAGGAGGCTGGGGGTGCACAAGAGGTTGGGAGGGGACACAACTGGGACAGCTGACCCAAGGGATATTCCATAGTGCATGACATCTTGCTCAGCAGTACAGCTGGATGGAGGGATGGAGTGGTTGGCTGGGGCTACCATTGCTTGGGGACTGGCTGGGCTGGGCATCAGTTGGCTGGTGGGGAGCAATTTGGTTTTTTTAAATTAGTATTGTGTATTAAACTGTATTTTTCTCAATCTATGGAATTTCACCTTTTTACCCTTCCGATTCTTCAAGAGGCTCTATGGTGCTTAGCTGCCTATTGGGTTAAACCACAACATGCACCACTACTGAGAATCAGTGATATCCTGGACAAGTAATATATAACAAAAATATCTAATAATATCTAATGACAGTTAAAGCATTTTTATCTGCTTGTGGCCACAGTTTGCACAGCGGTTATTAAGTATTAAAATGACCTACATGTGGGAATTCGGATGATGATCAAAGTAAAAGACAGGCTATTAAGCCGGATGAACCATTTGTCTTATCCAGAATACCAATTCCTATGAGAAGTGCCTGTATTTGTTTGCTGGTACCCAAATTCCATAGAGATGGGAATTACAAAAATAGTAACATTAAAACACTTTGTACGAATCGCTTGGTCTTCTTCTGCCTCAGTGAAGAAAATGAAAAGATCGTAGGAGCAAGACTTCGCTGCATGTCATGTAGTTGAATCTTTCTGGGAAAATAAACTGAAAGAGGTGAAACTCATAACATATATGAATTGGGATTTGGGATGTCTGCTTTCACATTTCCACTATTTTTGTGGACTTATTTTTTGTATTTATAGTGAGTTAAGTGATACTAGAAAATATGATATAATATCAAAATACGATGTAATTTATTGGCATTTAGAGCGTAGAAGGGACCTGTCTGTTTCTCATGGTTCTTCCCTTTTTCATATCCAAATTGAGTAGTTTTATAGTGTGTTTTGGTGCAATTTTTAGCAGTCTTTGTTCATTCCAGGTTTTTGCTGCATTAAGTACAATCTTCCCATACATGTACTAGCTTTCCTTCTTCCCACATGATATCAAAGGAAAGACTAATTTTGTATCAGATGAGTGAGACTAGTAACATAAAGGTAACTACAGCTAAGACTCCTACATTTTCATTTTTATCGTGTTTAGGTTGGTATTTATAGAATGATCGAAGAGATCCAATTAATTGTACCTCCTGTTGATGCCATACAAGATTTTCTCTTTCAAGACTTCATACGTTTTTCCTGCCTTTTTTAGGATTCGTCATAGCTAATATAACTGTATATTTTTATCCCAGTGTGGGAAGAGTTGAAAGACATACTCAGAAGGCATACTCAGGACTTAACCCTGCAAGCACCATGACTTTTTGGACTCACGAGGGACTGCTTCTGTGTATGCTCAGGAACGTCCATCTTCTCAAATGATGGATACACAGGATTTCTGATTTTCAGGAGCAATCCATGCTTCCTTGTCAGAATGTGAGGAGTACCTTCCATCAACAGAACTTAGGGTTGCTCCCCCTAGGGCAGGCTGCCTGCCGCTGCACCGTGCAGGGTTTGCAGGGCCCTTGCAGGCTCCTGCAGGGTTCTTGTGGGCTTCTGCAGGCCTTGCCACAGCCCCTCTGCACACACGGCACTAATGTCGCTCCTCTGCTGCGCTCACATCCTGTGATCAGGCCAGTTCCTGCTATGTACTTTGAGATGGATAAAGTTTGTTTTTAACTATTGTTGCCTGGGGCTACACTGAAACCCCCTTGGCATCAAGCTGCTCTACCACATCTGTTTTGGTATTCAGGGGAATTCTTGCAGCTGGGGTCCCCTGTCTTCAAAAGCTGTGATAGGTTAGAGTCCTCTGCTACACTGACTCCTTCTTGGCACTTCAAAGTCTATCTTTTCATATGAGACATCTGAGCAATATTGAAATTTTCTTCAATAACAAACCCCTATTTTGTTTGCCCAAGATAAAAAGGAGAAATGCTAGCAGCATATCACTTACCTGCTGCTGTAGTATGTTGTCAGAGAGACATGTTGTGGGGTCATGCCGGGCAAAAGGCTTGCAAGGATGATACTGGAAAATTGCACCAAGAGCAGAGACTTTGTATTCAAACCATTTCCTAGAGTTATCTAGCTACTGAATGGCTTCTAGATTTTGTCTAAGAGGAAGCCTTGTTATTTTGCTTTAGAGGATATTCCAGGAATAATCAAGCATGTGCACAGAGTGAATGCTGATGAGGAGGACTTTGGAACCAAACAGTTGATGATTCAACCTGATAGTATAAGTGCACTCAAAATCTCCTTATGTGTTACGCTGGCAACCTTGGTCTGTAATTCAGCTGTAAATTCTACTCAATGGCAAGTCACAGAATCACAGAATGGGCCAGGCTGGAAGGGACCACAGTGAGTGGTCATCTGGTCCAACCTCCCTGCTCAGACAGGGTCATTTTCAAGCACATGGGACAGGATTGTGTCTAGATGGTTCTTTAATATCTCCACTGAGAGAGATGCCACACCCTCTCTGGGCAATCTGTCCCAGGGCACAGTCGCTGCACAGTGAGCAAGTTGTTCCTCATTTCAGGTGGAATTTCCTGTGCATCAGTTTCTGCCCATTTCCTCTTGTCCTATTCCTTGGTCCCACTGAGGAGAGCCCAGCTCCAGCTTCCCAGCACCTTCCCTGCAGATACTTGTACACATTGATCAAGTCTCTGCTCATTTGTCTTTTGCCAGGACTGACCAGGCCCAGCTTCCACAGATTTTCCTCACAAAGGAGATGCTCCAGCCCCGTAATCATCAGTGTAGCTCTCTGCTGGACCCACCCCAGGAGCTTCATGTCCCTCTTGTACTGAGAAGTCCATCATTCTACATTTAGTGTTTCAATTTAAGAGTTATAAGTATTTGTCCGCTTTGGCAAACCAGAAAGTTTTTGCTTAGTCACATTTTAGAAGGTGTCAGCTCTGTTTTTACTGAAGGTTTTAAAAAATCAGATACTCTGAAAGAATTTAGATAGAACAGTTAAACACTGGTAAAGTTTATAAACATTTCGAACTAGAACCTTGCAATAGGAGGTGTTAGGCCAACGTAACTGCAGCTTTCTCTTCCATCTGTGTTTATATCATGGTGTGTACTGTCTGCCTGGTGTGCCTGCATAGACTTCGCCCTAGAGTTATATTTGTTTGCGTCTTGTGTTCAGTATTTATTTTAGAAATTCTGAATAGGTGTGAGTTGTATTTACATTTTATCATCATTTGTTAGGTATGTTAGAATGTCTTTTGAGCACCAGACAGGTGAATAAAAATATTGACAGAAAATGATATGGGTGGACAATTACTAAGAAGTCAAAAAACAAGGCCTTTGACACAGATTTTTTGCCGGCATGTGTTCAACAGAGGCATGACACATAATCTTTATACTTGATGCAGTCCCTTCACGGAGGTTCACTGTTTTTTTAACTTTATGCCCTTTTCTTGCTGTCCACAGCTTTTTACTCTCGTGAAAATGGCATGTATTGATGTCAGCAGAGCTGATTAATCACAACTGTTCTTACAGGGTTTAATTTAAGAAACCAGCTGCTGTCTCCACCATGTATGTGTCTGCTCTTGCTTTTACTGCTGCTCTGCATGTTTCTTTTCAGTTTTATCAGAAGACTCTCAGTTCATACATTCTTTGGCTGTTTGGAGAAGTATTCCATATATACGTGACATTTATTCAGGAGTGAGTTGTGAGAACTAGTTTTCCCTTCCTTTTACACAGGGGCTACCAGGGTAATTTTATGGGCAGCCCATTGTCTACCTTGTGTTTTCTAATTTATAGACTAAGTGCCCAGATTTCTGTATGGATTCCTTTATTTTTGTTTCAGAGAAAGAATTAGCAAGCGTTTGAAGTAGTTACCTGCTTTTCAATATATGAAATGAAAAATCCTTGTTATTAGTATATTAAAGAAGCAGATTGGTAAGTGCCTGTCTGTAATTCTCATAGCACTTTACATTTAAAATTTCTTTCATATACATAAAGAGGATAATAGTAATAAGGTAAACAAAATGTGTACAGAAACAACATAAGGTACGTAAGACATATAAAAAAGATTTCCTTACATACATTTGTATAGAAATCCTACTCATCACCCCAAGTTAATTAGATTTTCCCTAACTATACTAAGTTCAATTTGAATTTTAGTTCTGCAAAATATGTCAAGGCATTTTAGTATTTATCTAAAATGCCAGAAACTAGATGAACTTAAGATATTTTTTATCCTTTTTTAAAAAATTTACTTGTATTATGGAACCAGCCAGAGGTTTTAATTCAAGACTGAAATATCATAGCACTGTATATTAAATACTAGTAAGCAAATGTCCTTTTTACAGAAAGATCTGTTTTTTCTATGTACGTACGTCCCAAACGGAATGCTTCATATATGGTATTATTCAATGAAATGCTATATTAGCTATATGCAGAGCTGTGGGCTTGAAGCCAGAATGAGAGGAAAATGATCAACAGCTGAGCAATTAGAAAGTAAAAATTACTAGGTATGCATTACTTAAGAGATATAAAGGCTTGCTAGTCAGTCAGAGAAGTGTGTTCAAGCTTTGACTGTGCATTTCCAAGCTGCTCAGCTGTGCACAGGTCAGTGTCACTTGGTCTGAAGAGAGAAAGAGATCAATTGATGCTGCCCTTGCAAGCCTGTGCATGTTCTTCGCTGCAGAAGTTGATTCAGGGTATCCAGCTGGCCCAACAAGATCATGTAGGCCTGAGTGAACCTTGAACATATACAGTACAGCAGGTGTATTCAAGAGCCTCTTAGTCACCTCTTTGATTATTCTGTGAGTGCTACAGAGGAAGTGGATTTTTGAGAGATGGTAAGTTCAGATGCTGAGTGTAAAAGGTCTTTTTATGGTTGAGCGGTAATTACTACTGATAAACATGATGGCTAATAAAGATGTCTTAGAAAAAGCCTGAGGGAATACTCTGTGAGCTCAGCAAAGGACTGGGGTTTGAATAATCTGGATTCTCTTCTTCATTTGACCATTGATTGGCAGTGGCATTTTGGCAAATTAATCTCTGTGGTTTTGTTTCTTTTTCACATCTTTTATCTCTCTTGTCTATCTTTATTGCAATTCGTCTCTACAGTGCCTAGAATAAGGAAAGAGGCAATCTGGACAGTGATTCTAATAACAATGATAACAAATAGCTTTAAATACAAACTGGGTTACAGTTGTTCTATTGAAGTATGATTGCAATGGGTTTGTATAGGTATACAGAGACAGATTTAAGTTATGTGTTCAACTGTCTTAACCTAAAGGATTTAATGCTGTCAGAGAGCTGTCTTCATGTTCTGTACCGAGCTAAGAGATAACAAAACTGTAAGATAATGTCCATGAATGTCAAGGAGGTAACACAGTTGTATTTTTAACAATTCTGACTCAGCATCTCAACTGGTAGATGTCTTCAGATTTTTATATGTATCATGCCCTTTCGTGCCTGATACATTTTCAAAAATACTCTCCTTAAAAAACCTGTTGTATGATACTGACCTTATGGTTGATATGGACTGATTAAGTATGTCTGAGTTGGCTGTCTCTAGGCTTACTCCAAATATATCCTGATGGTAGTTTTCTCTTCACAGGGGGAGTACCTCTATGTTATGACTAATTTTGCTATCAGATTCCAGGTAATGAGGTAGCCTTTGGATCTGGTTTGAATTTGAATATCAGTTGGGTTCAGTGGAAAACTGAAGTGTGGCTCTGGTCAGCAGACATGAACCCCCCACCAATAAATTCAAATCTCACGGAGAACACTGGACATGGTAGGTTTTGTTGCGTAGCAGCAAGACTTCCTGCAAAAGGCAGCTGAAGACACTTGGTTTTTATCAACTTACTAATTACTTTTGGACAATACAGATGTTTTGTATCTATACTGTGAGTTTGTACTGAAAATTCTTGTGCTCTGAGCATGTAAAAGAAGAACACACAATGACCTTCATACCAAATTCTCAGGTTGATATTCTTCTTCATCTTTTGTTGTTGTTACTGTTGTCTTGTTTGTTTGTTTGAAAGTTAATTTAGTAATTGAAAAAAACCCACCTCATGGACACTAATGGAAAGTAACCACTGAGTCTCTTGTTCAATTTGCACCTGGGTTCCAAAGCTGTTTTGAAAGGCCTAAAAGGATAATCCAGTCTCTTGGCATGTTTGAAAACAACATGCCAGCTTTGTTAACCAGATTGCACAGGAAAAGCCAGACTGAGACTGGTTGTTACATATTGGCTATTGAATACCTGCCAAATAGTAACTTTCAGTGACAATGCATGTGAGGCAGACCTGAAGCAGATATTTTGAGATGAAAAGCCGTGTATCCCATTACCAGTCACTTGAGCTGCTCAGTGTCCATCTGCTGATTGGAGAAGAAAACATCATTAATAATGTATTTATGGATTGTGCTCTAGCTTTTATGTAGCTATTAGTTCTCCCACCATGAGCTATCTCAGCATTAATTATCTTCTGAGCGCTACCATTTCCTTAGTAGCCATGGCAAGTTTCTGAGTGTTGTCTGTTTTAGGGGATAAAAGGAATTAAAGCATATGATGTAACAATAAAATTGATCCATGTGTATGAGGTTGCTTAGTATTTTCGTAAGAATCTATAGAACTGCATTAATGAGTTTCAAAAAATGAGTTTCTGCTTCAAAATACTTTTCAAAAAGAAAGAGTCTAGGCAAAGAGGAGTAACTTGTATAATAGTTTATTTTAACTTAAACAACTAAACTAGTACTTGATAATATGAATCACTTGATGCTATTAAATGAGTAACATGATGTTTTGGACTTAAGAAGCTGAATGTGACATATATTGGTGCAGCTCTCTCAGTGGAGCTGTCAGTGCTAGCAAAATAGCCAGAAATAGCTAGAGAATTTTGTTTTGAATAGTGTTTCAACATTATTTTATTAACTGTTTCACCAGGCATAATACAATTATTGCATTAGAACTTAAGCCATTCAATTCCATAATTTACAGTCTTATCATTTGGGAGAGTTGTTTTGTTTTTAATTTGCTGAACAATATGATCTGAAAAACTGTCACATGAAAACCTGAAGATAAAACAAGATGGCATTAGTTGTTAACTTCTTAATGACTCTGAAAGTCTTGTGTTTTTTTTTTTTTTAAAGAATTGATCGCTTTTTCCTTGGAAAGGATGATTAATGTATACTGGGAAAATACGTAATTATGTGCCTGGGAGAGAATGGCATGCAGGTTTCATCCTTGACCCAAGACATTTGCCAAATAAAAGCTCTTTATAGCCTATGATTTTTAAAAATTAATATTTATTTAATAGGAGATAGTGTGAACTGGCCTAAACCACCAAAGGCTTGGCTGTTTGTCTCTGATACAGATCTCTGTAGTTTTCCTGCCTTTGTGCCGTCGAGATTGTATTACTGCTGTACAGAGGGGCCAGGAGCTATAGCTATGGCAACCAGAGCCTGGTAGGTAACTGACAGCATGAATTACAGAATCTCTGAGGATTTGCAGCAGACTGGTCTCCCTGGTCCTGCTGCTCCTTTTGCTTTTGACCTTCAGGACAAAGACCAGCATCCAGGCCTTTTGTGTTCCTAGTATTCATCCTTCTGTAAGAAACTCTGAAGAGGTTATATAGATAAATGGGTACAGTTGGGTCCTAAACTGGTTTAGATGGGGAGTTTTTTTGAGTATTATTTATTATGATTTTTCAAATGAGACAAATTGTGTCTCATTTTTGGTATTATCACTGTTGTTATCTCTGCTGTAGCACTTTCACCATCACAATTCATTCAGGGGGGGTTTTTTCACAACCCTGATTGACTCAGAGGTGCAAGTATATTCTGAAGTCGAACTCAGCCTCAGGTATAGCTTTTATATAAAAGATAGGTGGTGATTAAGGTGGTTTCTATTATTTAAGTTATTTAATTATTCTATTATTTAAGTTATGCAAAGATTATCTGAATTAGGAAAACCATTTGCAACCTTGACATTAAAAATCCAAGCTCTCCATAGTCACTGTCAATTGGAGAGCATGTTTCATAGCAGAATCACAAATGCCAAGAGATTGAAAGGTGAAATACAGGAAAAAATAATTTCTTAATATCTCTGCAACGTGCTGATTCAATTTTAAGAAAAAAATACCCTGATGTCCTTGGGTAATGTGTGAGTGGTAGTGATGCAGAACCTGAAATTCAGTTTCAGGTCTCCTTGCTCCCCCCCCAGCCCCAATTAATGCTGGTTAAATATTACACAGATCAGAGTTTAGTGTCTCTGTTGACAATGTATTTAGACTTCTTTTTATGAAAGCTGTTGGCCATTTCTGTAAAGATCATCTGCCAGCAGTTATCTATTCACAGTTGCTTAATCATGTGCATTTAAAACCAAAACTGAATGTGCTTCAGCACTTACACCTTCAGCCAAGTATTTTGTTACTACAGATATAATATTATGTAATAATAATAATAATGACTTGACTCAATGACCCAGGACACACGTTCTGACATTATATGCAATTAAATAGCTGTTGTAAATATTTCAAGGAAAAGGAAATTAATTTGTAAGAAAATGAGAACTATAACTTAAAGCAAGTTTAACAGTCATAGAAAAAAAACCCCAAACCTTTAGCTGAATGAAGCAGTTCATGATCTAGAAGATCTGATAGATATGGTGAATTTTTTTTAGAATGCTGAGATCACATACAGAATTTTATTGCTTAAACATGGTCTGTAAACAGTGAAGTCTAATGCTGGGTTATTAACATACATTAATACAAAAATCTACTAAAATGGGAGTAAAATACATTTACCAAAACAGCCACAGTAAGGTGATTTTACCTTTACAAATTTAAGCCATAAAGAAGAAGGTCAAATGAAAAATCCCTATAAAATGTTTTTGGAGTTTGCTTGTTTCAAAATGGCTCAGATTCACTTCCTTTTAAATTAAAATGACCTAACAAAATTTAACAAGGTTATAATCCTAACTGTATTTAAATAATTCCACTTGGAAGACCAATGCTTTGGTTGCGGAGTGACAAAGCTGAGGAATTTGGGCTTCTTTTGTTTCTGGTAACTTCTAGTTACTTTTTCTAGTGACTGGTTTCAGCACTGTGAAAAAAAATTGTCATTTCATTTCAGAACTTGTTTGTACACAGAGTTCCCAAGTTGGGGTGTTGTCCGATACTATTGATGAACTGTAGATAAGAAAAGAGAATTACTTATTTACTTGGTGATTTTTGCACAAGAACATAGGGAAAGTGTGCTAAGTATATGTGTTTACAACCAAGAATGGGGACAGATTGAAAAAAAATATTAATAGCCTTTGTTTATGTCTTGTTCAGACCCTTTTTCCTAAAAACTTCATATTACTCTTACAAATGACACAAGTAGACCAGTCAGATGCAATATAATTTTCCAAGTTTCTATTGATTTTAGTAAGATTGCAAATGAGTAGAGATTTTTGTCTCACAACTGTTTACAAGATTTATAAGCCTGTAGGAAGGGTGGAAATAAGGGTGAAATAATCCTCAACTATGACAAGCACATGTAAATTTACTGAAAAACCTTTGGTAAAGAAGGTTTTACAGCCTCTTAGGGTGTCTGTACTATCATTATATTTATTTTAATTCTTCTTAATATGCTGTTTAGTTGATATTTCCTGTTCTTCTTCTTCCTTCTAGTGGATACATTGAGCAGTAGAAGATCATTTTTTTAACTACCTTTAATGTATCAAGAGAATTAACAAGTCATGCGCTCTTTCAGATTCTTCACCTCATTTTCTAAGCCACATTTACTGTTACTTTTCTTCTCTAAATATGAGCAGTTGCTAAACATACTGACTTTTTAAATTAAAGCAATACAAAACAAGTCAGTAAATACACAACTTGAATATTTTCATGTTGATAATGTAAATTATGAGCGTTTAAGAAACATTAAGAAAAAAATCCTCTCCAGTTCTGAAGACTATGGCGTTCAGTGTGTCAAATAAGGTCATAAACTCATCTATTGTCTAAATGAGTTGACTGTGTTCCACTGTAGATTTCCATGGCTGAAACAAATGTGTGTAAAATATGTTCTGGCCCTCTCAATAGAAGAATAATGTCCACATCATCATTATCATAATAAAGTTAGATTTTTTTTTTTTTACCCCCCCCCGAAATTAGAACTCTTACTTTGAACATGGAGTAACTTACTGCTGTACTGCATCAGGCAGAGCTGTGAGGGATGACTAGGACAGTATCTCCTCTTCTCCTTTCCTCTTCCTGATGACGGCAATTTATTAGGGCTTTTTATTTCATACAGTATACTCCTCAAACTGGTGCAGGTTTTTTTCCTACGTTCAATCTGCATGTTTTAATTGAAATCTGCAGCTGATTTTTCTCTGCTTTGCTGAAGTGAAGGTCTATTATTGCCATAAATGGGTATTCTGACCTTGGCCTGACCTGATTCTCAGTAGACCGTCAGTCAGTTTTCAAGTCTGATACTTGTAACTTTCACAAATACCCAGCACCACTACAACGAAATTCAGTTCTCTGCTGTGTGTCTGACCCCTGCAAAAGGTCTGTCTCCTTCCAGGAGATTCCCAGGTAGCACACTCAACCCAAGGTACCTTAATTTCACTTATTTGGAAACAAATAACTTCTTGAAGACTGTTACTGAATATAAACTAATAAACAACTATACCATATGATTTTGCTCTCTAATTTCCATTTTTAAAAAAGGCTTTAGTTTTTTTCAGGGAAAAATATTTCATTATTTAAATATAATTTTTGTTCTTGCTTTGGAAAACAACTCGAACATTATAGTAATTTCATGTATTTCACGTGTGTGCATAGTCATATGACAACACTATCCTCTAGTGGCAGTATGTGTTAACACAAGGCTCAATCTACATCAATGGGAACTGCTTTATTTGTGTTGAAAAGATGGTGTGTTGGCCTCGTTATTATTTATAAATTCAGAATTTTGATTTAGGTAACAAAGCAAGAAATAATAAACCAAATGCTGCATACAACATGATGATAATATGTACTTCAGCCACCAGCATTAGTTGCACTACGTATATTTTATGTGATTATCAAACAGATTATATATACATACACATATATGATTTCTTACAGTTTTCCAGATTATTGAATTCATGTGGTTGTATTCTGCAATGGTCACTTTTTCATAGGTATGGTGTTTAGCATGGTCAGACAACTAGTTGCCTTTTTAGTCTTCTCTTGATCTCTGGTATTAAAATCTAACTCTCATGGTGAGAGTGGCTCTAGGCATTGTTATCCACAAGCACATAAAATATCCTTAATTACTTTTTTTGCAGTTTGAAATTTCAAAACTCCAGTGAATGGCAGAAGGAGAATTAAGGAAAAGAAAAATCTGTTATAAGAGAATATGTGTCAGTTTTTTAAACTTGCCCAGTTCACAGGTTCACAGGTTATTCTGAGTTGGAAGGGACCCACAGGATCATCTAGTCCAACTCCCAAGCGAACGTCCACCCAGGGATCAGGCCCACAAGCATGGAACCACGGGCAACATGCTCCATCCATCCAAGTCTCCCACCAACTAGACCATGTCACTGAGCTCCTCACTGAGTCTCCTCTTAAACACCTCCAGGGATGGCGACTCCACCACCTCCCTGGGCAGACCATTTCACTGAGAGGTCACTCTCTCTGTGAAAAACCTCTTCCTAACATCCAGTCTAAACCTCCCCTGGCGTAGTTCAAGGCCATGTCCTCTTGTTCTGGTGTCATCAGCCAGAGAGAAGAGCTTCACACCTACCCGACTGCAACCTCCCTTCAGGTAGTTGTAAACAGCAATCAGGTCACAGCCAGAGTGAAATCAGGACCCAGGCAAAGAACAGATTTGGCTTTTGTTAGGAAGTGACTGCTACAGGTGAGGAGTAGAACAGATAGGAATGAACATATTGATATTTCTATTTTTCTGACTTTACTTTCAAAGACCATTCCACATACAGGCAGCTCTCTTGTGTGTCAGATCAAGTTGTAGGAACTCATAACTGATCTAACAATGCTTTGACTTGCCTTCTCCATGACCAGATGGTTGGAAAACATGTTTTAGGAGATGGGAATGGCTGGATACACTTTAAAAGTTGTCACTTAAAAGAAGTACAGGAAGTACAGGAAATAAAATCATCAGCTGTATTTCTCACAGGTGGCCGAAGAGCTTCAATGCCATGTGCAGATAATGGTTGCATCCCAGTGATCTGGAGACTGTGAACTTGCAGTCTAGCACAGTTATGCACAATGTCTCTCTGTTTCTGGTGTTTGAAAACATTAGAAAGATAAATTCAGCATGTAACAAAGGACAGGATCAACAAATGCATTGAAAGGATTGATTTTGATTTGTGGGTGCTGCTTTTTTTACTACAATTTCAATTACAGCAATGGGAAGGATGGCTTCTCTTTCTCTCTACTGACACTATCCCATACATCTGGAAGCAGTCAGTCTTAAAAAGGGTCACTGAGATCTGAAGTTGGAGAAAGCAGACCAGCTGTATGTGGCAGAGCTGTGACAACAAATCTGATTTCAGTTACTGTCATTTAGATTTGATGCAAAACTTTCTAAGTATGAACTCACTCTTACATGTATTGCTGCCCAAGCTAAGTATCTGGAAAGTATTAAAATTTACCATTTGATATAAATGGAATGGACAGATCATATAGGCATGTGCTGAGAATTTATTTAAATTGAATAGGCTACATAAGAGAGTTGAAAAATTTAAATACAATATAAAAGTATAGTGTAGCAGCAAAGTAGTCTTTATACTGTAGAACTACAGAGAGCAGAATCTTCTGCTCAGTTAGGCTCTTCATCAAATGATTAATCTTTCAAGACTAGAAGAGTCTTGTGATTTCCCATAATGTGAAGACAGAAAGAGTGTGTTTACTAAGAAAGCCTATTTTATAAACAAACACCTAATTTACTTTATATGGTGGTATATTTTTTTATATCAATTAATTTGCTGGTTTTGAAAATTGAAGTGTTTTCAGTGTACTCCTTTTCAAATCTTATATGAGAAAAGAGAAGTTGACTGGTGCTATTGAAAAAGAAGCTATGTCCCTACTTTTCATTTTGCAATAATATTTCATATTGCCAGTGGTATGAAATGATAAAATGACTGTTTGTTGTGAAGTAGAACAGAAGGCCACTTAAAGACAAAAATTAGTAGTCCTATGTAAGACAGTAAGTATTCACCATTGTGAAAAAGGAAAATCATTCATGATATGGTTCTGGGAGCCATTCACTATTAAATTTCATGCCTTATGTTTACAAACTGAAAACTTTTAGATGTGAGAGAGGAGTTGTTTCTTCAGGTTGAAAGTGACATCATTTCCAGGTGCATATTTTTTAGGCTTTCTTGGAAATAGAAGTTGCTGACTGTGGGAGTGACTGAAGGACATGGTGCTAAAATCATTAGGTTTGGGATGGGAGGTCATGTTTTCATTTTTGCAAAAGTTAAGAAATCACACAGATGTGGAATAAAAAAAAAATCTAAATTAAGCGAGAGTTCTGAATGTTTTGGTCAAAATATTGTGTAACAAAAGTGCTAGCAGACAGAGGAGCCACACAGCTTTTCCAGGGAGTGCCTTATTCTCAACTTCAGCAGGTCTCTCCTGGGGAACAGTGCTACAAAAATTCCTGGTAACAGACTGTGACAAGACTAAGTGCTTTAAGAATAATAAGCATTTTGCCTAAACTAAGTAGTGCTGTAGTGTTGTCATAATAATCCAAAATAATATTAATTTAAATTTTTTTTCTGAGTGATTTTGTCACTTCGTGCTCTCTTCAGGGCAGAACACATATTCTTCATTGATTTTTATCTTTAAAAATCAGTCATTAAATTCTACATACTTCATTACAGTTTGAGAATACAAACTTCTGTGTAGAGAAATTATCAACATTAGTCAAATGTATTTTTAGAAATATCTAACTAAATACTAATACATTGTGTGATTTTTTTTCTTGTTTAGTAACTTATAAAACTAAGTCATTGCTACTAATATTTTTTATGAGATGAAAAAAAATCTCTCAGGATTCTACATTCTAACCATTCTGTTATTAAATATCTGTTGTTTGTAATAACACTTTTTCAACTAATGTACTACTACTCAAAGGAAATAAGTTAAGTGGGTGCTTTGAGAGATGTCATGCAGCAAGTTTATTACTGATCACGTTTCTTTTGAGGAATGAAGAACAAGACTCCACAATGTTCTTTTGTCGCTTAATCACAATATTCTTCAGTTTCTTCGTTACTTTCCGGACTGTTTTCTATGCCTGGACTCACCTACTGTGAAATTATTTTACCCTTAAGAGTGTCTCACATGGTTTTCTTGCCAAATAAGTGTTTTCAGCACCTTACATTCTGTTCTTTAGAAGTATCAGAGAGGGTGAGTTACTAAGCCAAATTCCCCTCAGGATTTGAGAATGTGACTCTGTAATCTTGTGTAAAGAGGCATTAACAATATTAGTCACAGTACTCTGCTTTTTCCATATTCCTGACTAGTCCCTGGTGTGTGGCTGTCCTTGCACCATCAGAATTCTCACTGGCATTAACAGATTTATCTAATCATTCTAAAAAAGTTTTGAGATTTGAGATTTGTGGAACAGAACTCCTGTTGCTTACAGAAACAGCACATTTTATTGTTATTTATTAGTGCATGTCAGAGTTGCACAAAAAACTTTGGAATTGTGAGTTAACACTATTTTATAGTAGGGGATGCCTGGATGGGGACCAAGGAAAGGATTTTAGGTTCCTGGGCTTCACTACTGTAAATAAGCAAATTTTTTTGTAAGCACTGCCTAAGAATTGTATGATAGAAGTCTTGAATGATGATTCACAATATGTAATGATAATGGACTGGCGTTTGTGGCAAAGGACCAGCTGGAAGAATCTAAGAACTTTGAGATTCTAAATTCACTTTTACATTAGACTTTGTAGCATTACAAAATGAGGACCACCCAAACTCCTCACCTTATTTATGATCCACATGAGCCCGTCCACCAGCTGGAGCTGTGCTCATGTCCCGTGTTTACTTCCCTGTTCATAGAATTATAAAATTGTTTGGAAGGTACCTGGAAGATTGTCTACTTGCGAACTTAGGAATTGGTTGTACTGGATACCAGGGAGCTGGGAGTGATTTTTTTTTTTTGCTCGAAGAGTTCTATCGAGAGAAGTATCCAGTTGTTTGTTGGCTTTTTTTTTCCCCCTTGCATTCAAGCAGTGTCACGAGGGCAGACTGGATCAAAAAATGTGCCCCAAAAGGTGTCTGAGAGTAGCTGACTTGTTAAAGGAGATATTTAATAAAATGTCTGGTCCATTCAGTTTTATCATCACAAGAAGAAACCCCTGGATAAGGAGCTCAAGATGTGGTCCTTACTGTGGTTTTTTTACCCTTTCATTCCTTGTTTTGTTATCTTCGTGAATTTTCAGTACATACAACCAGTCTGCAAATGAAGAATCAGGTGGTTCTTTGAGTACTATTTACAACTTACATTTTTCTTGAACGTTGATATTTTATCTTCACTTAATAAATATTTTAGTGCTTAAAATCTTCTGTTAAATTGTTTTAGTCAGTTTAATATGATTTGACGATTACATAAATGAATAGGTGTGGGGATGTCCTCAATTGCCTCTTTGTTTCTCAAATTCCTTACTGATTTCAGTGAAAGACAAACATTGATTTCGTATCACAAGAAGAATTCTGAAAACTGAGTGATACAAAGAATGAGGGAAATGATGAGTTAAAGAATATCTACTATTAAAATCTAATGACATAATAACCCTGTGTAATCTGGATATATGTGCCTATGACATGTAACATTATGGAGTTTGTTCTAGATTGAAGTATTTATACTTTTATTTTCTAGAAATTGCTTTGGATTATTTTTTGTGTGTGTTTGAGTGTGGGTGTAGCCTTTGGATTGGAAGCTGATTACATTTAGATGCTCTAAAGCTAGTGACAGATACGGGACTCAGCAATAGTTTTTCTACATGGTATAGATTAAAAAGTATATGTGTATCAAGGTGAATCAATTGCATGTTTTAAGATGAGCAATAATGTGACAATATCAAATTTGAGAAGAGAACGGTCAGCATTTTTAAGGATTCTTATCACTGATTCATTGGAAAGAATGAGCTGTTAAGTGCAGTTCCTACATGGAATAAGAACATTAAAAGGAACGGCTAGACCATTCCAAAGGCTTTGGTAGTTCCAAAACTCTCTAAGGAGCATCATTATTATTGGTCTTTTAAGTCTTTTAAAACAGGTTGTTGAATTCTCTCTTAAAATACACTTAAAAATAGAAAATAGTTGCAGAATAAAAGAGACTTTGGGACAGTAGTGTTTGTACAGGATATTGCAACTCATATTTTTGTTTTAGTTCATTTTCTAGACTGTATTTAATGTGATATGTATACTGGAATATTGTAATGTTGTCCAATTTCTATAATGTATGGTTTGGTGTGCATGCCATAATTTTTTCTGACAAGAATACAGGAGTTGTCTACTATATCTTACTAATATAAAAATACATCCTGATTTATTAATGCATTTATTGAAAAAATCCACTTTAGTACAGTGGTGAGTGTCCCCTCTCTCATGTGGGGGACCAGCGGTTCAATTCCTGCCAGGGAGGCAGTGGTGCCGTTTAAGAGTTGGACTCGATGATTGCTGTGGGTCCCTTCCAACTCAGAATATTCTGTGATTCTGTACTTAGTACTAGTAGAGCAGTAGATATGGGTTATAGTGCAAATAACCATAGTGGGGGCTGCTGCTAAGCAATTTCTAGTACAAATTTTTCCAAAAAAGAGATGATTTTAAGAATGGAGTTCTTAAAATATTCAATTTATCTTTAATATGTGTTCCTAAAATGTTCAGTTTAATTTAATGTGTGGGTAATGTTCTCATTTTCTCACTGAGAATTTGCTTGCTAATAAACTATCTCATGAGACTTGTTAAATAAGGAGTCTGAAAGTTGTACGCAGTAATTTTGATTTATTTAGTACCACTAATCTAAGAATGCGTAGGCACTTAATAGATATTAATATAGTAAATATCTGATTATTCTGATTATTGTATCTCTAACAGATGCACAGGAGGCTGGGAAAGAGATGTGATGGTTAAAGCCTAAAAAGCAGATCTGTTAAAGAAGCTGGGATATGGGAACCTGAGTGTCAAGTAGTGCAGAAGGTGTACTTTGCCTGTCTTGCTAACTGCTTCCTTCCCATATCTACTAATGGACTTGTGGAAAGATATATGTAAAAACTCAGTTCATATTTCATGTACTTGTAAACAAAACACAAAGTCATTATACTCATGTAGGCAGCAAAACACTCAAACAATATCTCTCAAATGGAGGAGTTTTTCTTCCTTTTACCTATCTCCTTGAAATTAGGAATATTGTGGTTAAAAAGCCAATAATGAAAAATCCTGCACTGCTGTTTCCACAATTCAGATTCCAATTGGATAATCTCCCATTCTGACTCTTCTAAAACTTCGTGAGAGGTGTATTGATTTCTTTAATAACAGATATTTTAAGGAATTGACAAACTGAATGTTTATACAGTTAAATGCACTATGATCTCTAAGAATAAAGTCACAGAATCACAGAATCACGGAATTAACAAGATTGGAAATGACCTTTGAGATCATCAAATCCAAAACTTTTGAAGACGTATTTGCAAGCTGAGGTGCTAAAATGTGACTTCTTAACACCTTTGTAGGCTCACAAAGAATCAAGTTGCTGACTATGTTCCAAAAAAGTCCAAGTCATATTTCTTTCGGAATCTAAACGTGTTTAGCAATGCAGCCATTGTGCACTAGTGACCAATTTGCAGTAAATTTTACTATTTAGTTGATAATCCATAAAAAAATCCAGAGGACCCATGAATTTCCTAGATACTCATCACCACTGATTCTGTAGAACTGCTGTGCATAATCTACTGAATTCCACCGTGGTGCCTGTGGGCTCCTGGATATAGGTGTGCATCCTAAGTGACAAGGTCTAGATGTACATCTTTCCCCTTTCCCATTGATCTAATATAGTCATTTGTGTTGAAAGGAAACCTAAAGATACAGGCAGAAAGTGTTCAATTAGCCAGTTTTCAAGTCTGAACAAAATGAGAGTAACTTGATGACAAGGGTAGACTCTAATCCCTATTTTAGGATCATGAGCTATGAGAATTCAGTCCTGATATTTTAAAAAATAAAGAGTGATCTCCTTACAAATGACAATAGAATAGTATCTCAGGGAGTGATATGAAGAATTTTCCAACCTTGCAAATTTTAGTGAGAATGTTATTGTCTTGTTTTTCAGAATTATCTACAATTGATGATATAGAATGTAGAAACTACACTTAGGAACTTCGGGATAGAGACTGCGTAGGACTTTGAGGAAAGATGGCATCAGTGGGTTTTGGACAATATTTGCTGTTGCAGAGGGACATTATTAATAGAACTGGTAAAAACAGAACCAAGCAGGCACAAGAGGGCAAATAAGGATAAAAGGCCACATCCTGCAAGGGGCTGAGAATGTTTTGAAGTGCTGCCCTTCAGTCCTATTGACTCCTGCGTATAAGGAGAGTGGATTGAAAGAACGTGTGTATGTGCATGTGTGTGGAATCAAAGAACCTTATTTGAACCTGTCTTTGGGGTATAGCCAAGTACTTTAAGTCAAGACGATAGTCAGATGCTTGGGCTATAGAGTTACTTAAAGCAAAAGAAAAAAACGGAGTGTAGCTGCTTTGGTTTTGATCTTGCTCATGTGATAAAAGTTCCAATAGCTTTCGATCCTACCGGCAAGTCCAAAGACCTTCTCTCATTATATTTATATAAATGTTAATAACTATTTCAGTATTATTAAAGATGGCAAGATTTGAACTCATTAAAGGTGGGAAATTTGTGGGATTAATTTGCTCCGGCTTACTATTTGCCAAGAGAGCATTTTCCCAGCATTATTCTTTCTCCATATATATTAACTTTGTAATTGTGGATCAAAGCCTACTCAGCTTTGGATGTATTAAGTGAATCTTACTGAAATAGAAACTCAGAAAGGCATTTTCTGCCAAAATATGTAAGTGGAGAAGTCACGATTGAGTTCAGCTTATTAAATCTGTTTATTCAGTGTGCCTAAGTCTTTTTGGAATGTAAAAGAAAAAATAAAACATGGGTATCCTTGGTCAGTGGACATGACAAATAGTACATTTTTAAAGAAATCGTCCTGGCATATAGGTTTGAGGAACAACAACAATACAGAATAATAAACAAGACCTCCTAAATGTATTGCCTGGAATAATACATGGCTTTATGAGATGAGAATTATTCAGAAATTGTGAAAACTCAGAACTGCAAAGGCTTGTACTTTATGTTCATCTGAATATAAGAATTCCATCTGGTTCTGTATCCTGTCTCTGAAAATTGCTGATCCATTTGTACTTTCAAAAGAAGGTATAAAAATGTACAGGAAACTACTGTGGCTGGCATTTTCCTGAACTCTAATTGCTAATCTGATTTAACTTTTGGTAGCTCTTTCCATAAAAATAAATGCAAATAATCATAATAATTGTAAGAATCTTCTGTATTTATGTATATCATTTACCTCATGTAATTTAGAATATCAGATCAGTCCCATGAGATGAAACTAAAGGTTCATCTAGCTTAATATTGTTTCTCACCTCCTATATAAGAATTTTGTTGACAAGCAGAGCAACAAAAACTAGATTATTTTCTCTGTTACCCTCTTCATATGCATTAGTGACCTTAGTCATCTCAACATTATTATTAGTCATCTGTTGCTTTCAAGCTTCTGGATTTTTTTGAAAGTGAAGCATCTTGGTGTGTTTTGTTTTTCTTTTTATAGAAATGTTGAATCATTAAAACTGGAAAAGACTACTAAGGTCATTGAGTCCAACTTAACACTGTGAGGTCGACCATTAAACCATGTCCCTAAGCACCACATCTACATGTTTTTTTGTACAGTTCAGGGATGATGACTCCACCACTTCCCAGGACAGTCTGTTCCAATGCTTAACCACCCTTTCTGTGAAGAAAGTTTTCCAATATAAATATCCCCTGGTGCAACCTGAGCTGTTACCCCTTGTCCTATCTTTCTTTACCTGAGAGAAGAGATCGACCCTCACCTTATTCCAACCTCCTTTCCCATAGCTGTAGGGAGAAATAAGGTCTCCCCTGAGCCTCCTTGTCTCCAAGATAAACAACCCCAGCTCCCTCAGTTGTTTGTCATCAGATTTGTGCTTCAAATCCTTCACCAGCTCTTGCCCTTCTCTGGACACACTCCAGCACCCCAATGTCTTTCTTGTAGTGTGAGGCCCAGAACTGCACACAGCACTCAAGGTGTGGCCTCAACAGTTCTCCGTACAAGGGGCCAATCACTGCCCTGGTCCTGCTGGCCACACTATTTCCAACCCAAGCCCAGATGCCACTGGCCTGGGCCATCTGGGAACACTCTTGACTCATGTTCAGCCACTGTCGACCAGCACTGTCAGGTCCCTTTCTGCCACTCTTTCCGGCCACTTCTCCCCAAGCCTGTATTGCTGTCTGGGATTGTTGTGACCCAAGTGCAGAACCAAGGGACTTGGCCTTGTTGGACCTGATACAACTGGCCTCAGTCGATCAAACCAGCCAGTCCAGATCCCTCTGCAGAGCTTTCTTGCCCTCCAGCAGAGTGACGCTCCTGCCCAGCTTGGTGTCATCACCAAACTGATTGAGGATGTACTTGATCCCTTCATCCAGATCATTGATAAAGTTATTATACAGAACTGGCCCAAACACTGAGCCTGGGGAACAGCACTGGTGACCAAATGCCACTACAACCACTCTGGACCTGGCCAGGCAGTTTATTGTCCAGCAAACGCTGCACCCATCCAAGCCATGGGCAGTCTGTGAAGCTCTTCCATACTTTTATTTGTCTTTGATAGTGTTTCTAAAGTCTTATAGACACTTCAGTATTTCACAGCCTAAAACTATAGTTTTACAGTATATTTTTTTTTCTAAGATGGAATGTCCAAACTGCATACTTTACAGATGTTGGGAACATGGTAGGTTTATAGTGTTTCAGAATTATTGCTGTCTCTTTACTAGTGGTTGATACTGTTTGCGTTTTTGAATCCTGGTGCATATTGTACTGCTATTTTCAAAGAATCATCCATAATGACTCCAAGACCCTGTCTTATTATGATAACATTAAGAGATCATATTTTTTATCATTTCACCTTCTGTATTATGCTGCCTTTATTGATTCTACACACCCATGATCCATTTTAAGAAATTAGAATGATTATACTAGGTTAGACTAAAGGTTACCCTGGGCAAGTCTCCTGGGTCCACCACTGGCTAAAATAAATGCTGGAAAAAACCTTTAGGACAGGATAATCATGTATTGTTATTTTGTCAGAATATTCTCCCCAGGTCCAGCAGTTTGCAGTTCAGGAAATTCCAAAGTTAGAGATACTGTCTTCGTAGTTAATGACTTTTACTTCCTGCACTCAGTATGATATAATTCTCCTGCAAATGCTAGCAGTAAGTTTTAGATTTGACTATCCTAATTTTTATCACCAATAACGCTTCCTTCTCTTCTGTCCATATACTGTTAGACTTAATTGAAAGAATAAAGCCAATTAGTGTTGAGCAAACTTTAAAGTTTGAGTAGAAATTCAGTCAATTGATCATTCCACTCTCATTTTGTGAGGTCAAATGTAGCTTATGTTTTTTCTTAAATTCCAAAATGTTTAATTTTGTACTTTGGCTTGTTTGGCTTTTTCAGCTACTAATTTTATTTCACACAAGGTAGAAAACACTTATTTGAGGAAGAGATTAATGGAATTTGAGGCATCCTTTGGCTGTTTAAGCCAAAGCATGCTGCTGAAGCTGTAGAAATTCATGGGTATTCCAAATGCATTCTGTACCAGCTGCAACTGTTTAAGTAATTCACTATTTTTGAGGAGTTGTGATATGAATAGGGATAAAAGTGGAAAGAACTGATAACTGTTTTGATTTAAAATCTTTCTGCTTAACCCTTTATTATGTTCACATGGTATTTTTGCAAAAAATACTGTACTTGAGCAATTAGTCTTTGACTAATGGTCTGCCTGATAATATGACAGCCTCTTGTCTCACATTACATGTGCAATTAGAACCTTCATTTTTGAAATTAATGAGCTTCTGCTTTCACCTGGTTTATAAGGAACAGATCCTTGGACACCACTGTGCAGTTGGACACACTGAAAGATAAAAGGCTGGCTGGGGTGCTTTTCTGTGTGATCACATACAGAGATAAAAACTGCATCACTACGTATTGATGTTTTCTGTGCTATGTAAGTGCTGAATTCCTAACATACATTGGCATTGTACAGTTTTAAGGGTGATACTGTTTGCAACAAGAATGTGTGCCATTATTCCTTTGAACAGCTTCATATTTTAGGCATGGTATGTTGGTTGTGGCTTAAGGAAAGAATTGACATGCAGTTTACCTTGTGGGAAGAGGATTCTCCTGGTATTTCCCTATTATTGGATAATCTCTTTGATGAGGAACAGTCCCCAAATTTCCCTTCTCCTCTCTAAGTCTGGCATTTCCCATAAATCTATATTTATTTGAAGAAACAGGCCCTAAAAAATGCCTTTCATATTTAGCACTGATGTTTCCATTTACTGGCTGATCAACCTTTTTTCAGACTGTACTGTTTCTTCAAAGGTTATTGTTGCTATACTCTGTGGTCTTAACCAATGTCTGTCCTCGAGCCACAAGTTCTCGAAATGGGTCCATGTGAGCTTGTAAAATGGGTTTGCTACAGCACAGGCACTCTAGATGCAAAATGTCGTCTTTGCAATATTAGTAGAGGTGTGTTGTTTCTCATTTCCTTGCTACTCAGCATATGGCACTTACAGAAGTTCTCTTGTTGGAAACAAATGCTTTGCAGTACTTTTGCAATTAATATATTGCCTTCTGCTTCTGCTGAATTGAGGATTTAGTCCAAAGCCTCATTTCAGTTGTGCAGAACATACCAAGGTTATGTCCCATGACCAAGCCTGCATGTGAGATACCTTGGTTTCCTCAATTAGGGCCATGTTTCTCAGGGGTTTTCTCTTGGTTGTTCAAGATGCAAATATTCTGCAAAAGGCAGCTGGACTCTGAAGTTTTCTTCTCACAAGTTAAGAAGGCTTTTGTATTTTTATCTTCCCTCTGATCACTAAAATAGGAGGTCATACCAGGGAATCCAAATTCTCTGTGTTGCTCCCCAGTGGTATGTATGTGCTTTACTCCAAGGCTGTCTGAATCTGGAACAGTCTTGTGTGGATCAGCTTCCTCTCTCATCAGTCTAAGTGAGCTTGCTTATTTCTCAACATCATTTGCAGTGTTGGCTACTGAACTATTTGGCTTTGTTTTCTAGACACAGATTCAAACAGCTTCTTCTCTGTGTTCTTTTGTCATAATACTTTCTTTTCTCTTTGTAATGAAGGCCAGATGGTCTCTCAGCCCAGACATCTCTCCAGACTTTTCTTGATATGGCAGACATAGATTCCCATTCTGTTGTGTTACATGTTTCAACGGTGGTGAATTTCATAGTTAGGGAGCACTGGCCACTTTAGGACATACAATACTCATTGTGACTTTGGTGTCTAATCATTCCTTCATTTTCATTTCCATAATTAAACTCCACTCTATGGTCCTAAGAACTCTTAGACCAGTTCCATTTGCCAGGAGTCTTCTGTCACAAACTGAACAATGTTTTACTGATTGCTCATATTAGATGGTCTGTGCCTCCCCAGTCTTTGAAGATTGTAAGTCTTGGCCATGAATTATTCATTTTAGGTCCTTGATTTATGTTTCCTCCCAGATAGAGAACTTGCAATAGATTGAGGGTCCCCCTATTTTCTACGTTTTGTACTGACATTTTGGGTAGAGTATCTGGCTACTGAAAGAGGTTATTGACATAACTAGCAAGCTACACATTCTAGCTTGGGCATGTCTAGCAGTCAAAGTACTAGAGAGAGGAAGTCAACCAGCATTTCAGAATGAATAAAGTGTTTTTTCTCAGAATCAGGTAATTACTGAAAGGGATAGACAGTGATGCCTAATAATAATATGTATTCTATATGGTGGCATTCCTGTTAACTCTTAGGAAACAGTTTTTCAGGGCTCATGATATTCTTGCCTTTTAAACATAATTGAATCTCTGAACAGAGCAAGTTTCTGTACGTGCACTCTTAGAACCTTACCTTGAAGATGGAGAACTAGTAACTAGTTTTGATATTTGCTGGAGATCTAAACATTGTGAGGGTAATTTTTCCAGACAATCCTTTTTTACAGAATGTTGCAACTATGGTCTTGATAGAAAGTATATAGCTAGGATTTAGTAAGGTGTGTGGATGAACATAAGTATGAATTACAGAAGAAGAAGCTTTCCTAGAAGAATTTCCCGGATGTATTAATAATTCCAAACTGGTTTACTGAATAAATTTTAGTATATGTGTCTTGTAAACACAAAAAAGACAGTAATTTTATATTTAGATGCCTTATATTATTTTTCTTTTACTGAGTTACAGAATAACAGTATCTCTTCATTACTAATCAAGTCAATGGGTTGTAGTGATCACAGAATCACAGAATCACAGAATGTTATGAGTTGGAAGGGACCCACAAGGATCATCTAGTCCAACTCACCATCTAACACCCGTAAGGAGACCGAGAGCACATCGCAGAGCATAACACCAACCTGGATCCCTCACAGTCTAGCAGGCCACTCCTAACCTGTTCCAGTATATTTGTTGGATCACAATCTTTTAAAGATAAACATTGCTGCAAGAGTCTATATTATGAGAGGTGATTGTTTAATGACTAATGTGAAATTCTAAGAGATAAGAAAGCCTTCAGAACACATTGAGACAGTTTAAAACTGTGGAATGAAAATCATAAGGATTAATTTTGAGAATTAGTATATGGTCCTGTGCAGACAGAGCTGGGGCTATCAGATTGTTGACAGATAAGTATCTTAACATTGAAAAAAAATCAATATCCACCTCAGCATTTTCTGAAAAAAGGTTTTGGCTTTCCTTTATTTGCTAAAGACTTTCTAAATACTTTTCTGTGTATCATTTATATTGTTTAGACTTTTGGTATGAAAATAATCCTAAATTCATTGATACAATTTTGTTTTTAGAGTCTTCTATTTCCTAGAGGAGAAAAAAATGTTTCATTTGCTCTCTTGCTTCAATTAAATTTTGGCTCAAAGGGGTTTTTTTTCATTGGAAACATTATTCTGTTTCCATTCCAACTGCAGGCTAACATCCATGCTTTGGGATAAATAGCAATGAGTCTTCTCACAGTTTCTCAGAAGCTCTTTAAATAAACAATAGTTGTGTGTGATAGGCAGGAACACCATTACAACCTGTTGATGTCAGAAGTTCTTTTTTTAAGAGGCATTCAATCTCTGCTCTGTGGATCAGTAACTTTTGTCCAAATAGTGTTTAGTGATCACAAGAATATATGTCTATAAATGACATAGTATGAAATTCTACAAGAAAGAACTATAACAAGTGACATTAAGACTTGTTCATTAGTAAATGAGTAGTTAAAGAATGCTGGGATTCTGTCTGTATTGTCATAGCTTAGGAGACATTGGCAGACCTTAGGCTGCAAGTGGGGTATATCATGGATCTTCCAAGGGAAAGGGAAGAACGTTCTTCTTAAGTTCTCTGATAGTAGAAGAGTGCTGTGAGTTGGTCTGAGTCCCAGATATGCCAACTGCCAATGGCCCCAGTGGGCTGATCCAGCAGCCCCTGGGAAGCCTCATTTCGTGCCTTCTGTTTGTGCCCAGTGCCTTGATAGTGGTGGATAAATGGGATAGAGGGCACTATGCTGAGGTTGCACCGTGGGAAATTGCTTACTGCATTTTTCTTAGAGAACTGAAGGTGTCACTAAAAATCATGAAGACAAATCCATTCTCTGGAAGCCAGGACACTGGGGAAATCTAGGGAAGTGGGGAAAAAGAGGAATCTTTTTGCAGCTGCAGTGTCTGATAAGCCAACATAACAAGAAACAAGGTACGTTTTTTTTTTGGTGTTAGTTCTGTCTCAATGGTTTGTACATCTATGTCCTTAAAAAGTGCTAACTGTGACTATAATTGAAGTTAGTAGGTTCTCCAAGTGTAGTCATTGTGGTAAGAAGAGCCTAAAAGTTTCAATTTTCATCTGTTGCCAGATCCATTGCTTGAATAGCAAACATTTTTTTTCTTAATATTGGCTTTGTTTCTTCTATTGCACTAGTTTGTCACTGTGTTCAGTATGTGGAAAGTAAATACATGTCACTGTGAAATCTTTTAAAAATTAGTTTTTAAATGCTTCTTCCTGAATAGTTCTTTGACTTCTGATGGTCATAATTTCTGGTTCTTTCTTTCGATTCTCTAGTGATAAGTATTGCTTATTTAAGTGTTTTCTTTCCATAATTCCTTCAGCTTGGCATTCCTTATAGTTTAGTATCTTGTGTTTTCTTAGATTATCTCATAAAACATAATAGTATACTTACTTAGTGAAAAAATTTAGAGAATATCTTGATAAGCATGTTTTAATTGATGTGCTACCAAGCCCAGTAGAGAATGAAAGGCAGTCTTGCAATAGTTCTCCATTCACTCTGTATCCTTCTGTTTTCTTTCTTTCGATTTTGACATGAAGAAATGTGTTGAGTTTCATCCTTGGCTGGGAGACAGAATGTCTGGGAATGTTTGCAGTCAATGATCTGTCATGGTGTCAAACAGTGTATCAAGAATTTAATAAGACCTGTGGACCGGATTTTTTTTTCAAAAACAGTGGAAAATTATCGCTGCTAGCTTAATTGCTTTTAACAGTGAACAATCATCTCCTACCTTTCCGCCAATAAAGGATATCAAAGAAATCATTAAATACCTACTTAGGGGAGGAAAAGCAGGTAGGAAATAGAGAAAGAGATGGACAAACAAGTGGCAAGCAGCAGGCTGAATCTGAAAGGTCGGGCTGTCTATCCTGCTCTGTAGTACAGTTTTGTTGGGTTTGGGGACTGTTGGCTTCTGGCTCTGAATGGCCTTTAAATGGTGAATTATTTTAGATAAAATATCTTTCCAACATTGAACTCCTGCCGGTTACCTTAACTTCTGATTTCAGAACAAGTATAGTTTGCATGCCGTGGTGTGACTTCCGGAGTTGGAGGAAACATTGATCATTTATCCATAAGCAGAAGCAGTATGAGGGCTAACTATGACATGGATTTGAGAAAGTTGTGTGATGGCCAAAATGGAAAGTGCAATTACTTTTCTCAAACATCTGTGGCAGATAGGAATTAGCATCTCGTGAAATATGTTAAAAATTGCTTTGCAGAATTTATTACTTTGCTGTTTTATATCCTGCTGTACAAGAGGTTAATTCCAGAAATGTTTCATACTTCTGTCTTTCTGACTCTCTCATCCATCAGTGGTCTCTCGTAGCTTTGTCTCGAAAGCTGTATTTTAGGCAATCTGGTAATGTGTATGGAAACTTACTCCCATAGTTGAGTTTGGCTTCTATGGGCAACAGCATTGATAACAAAAAGTGCACTTTTCTAATTGAATTTCCACTTTTCCTGAGTTCTCTGTGCCTTGTTTACCATCTTCAGCACATGTCTGAAGGACTAATACTTTCTAATTTTTAATATTTTTAAATGCTTCAATTTTTAAAAATCATTTGTATTCTACCAAAGCCATAAATAAAATATCATGCACATCTGCCTGTCTTTTTCTACCAGAAAAAGCTCTACCCAGAGCTTTCCCACTTTCATTTTTCACTTCATCTTTATTGGCTGAAAATCAAACGCCTTCTTGTTTACTTTGGCAGGCTGTGAAGGTTGTGACTGAGCCCCTCCGTTTTCTTTCTTTGTTACATTTACAGTAGTGATCAAAACCATGAAGTTTCCTTTATGTGTTTCTTTGCTGAGAATTCCTGTCATGTAACACTGTGGACATAACTGTTCTTGGCATTTCCTGCCAAATTTTAATTATCTAATGCCTGTGTCATATTATCACTTATTCATTTCAGTCTCTTCTTATAATAGGGTCATTTCATGCCTGTAACCACAATTTCATTGCTTGTCTTTGACACCTTTCTCTTTCAGCTAAACATCTCTTGAAGAGGCATTGGACACAATAGTCAAAGAGTCATTGCACCATCACTAACCTTTACACAATTTATGTTGGTTTTTTTTATGTTGTTTGTTTCCCTGTTGTACTGGATTCTCAGTTTGATGACTTTCAGTGTAAGTTGTGAAACTCATTTGTTTTCCAAAGATATCAGTGGGTTTTGTGTCACACTTGTGCTAACTACAACGTAATTTATATTTTTCAGATTCAATATTTGGGTTTTGTAGTTTGTCATAATAATAAAACAGAGAGTGAAGATTTTCTCTATTTCCTTAATTTCACTATTTGTTTCTTTAAGATTATTATTGTTGAGTTTCTAGTGCAGCAAGTGGAATAACAAAATATTTTTACATGAGAAATATAATGGTCTAAAATTTTTCTATACATAAGTTATATAAGGAATGTATGTGTGTTTTATTGCACGTGACTGTTTTTTTTTAAATTGGCTGACAGCTATTTTTTGTTCTGTTCATGTACAGAGTTTGCAAGCATCAGGCTGTTTAAGAATTCATAGTCCTACTTGGAATACTGAAAAATGCTCTGTTTGCACTCATATTCGTATGTGTCATATGCATACAAACTTGTTGTATTTATTGTGATATTATGTGAACAATATATATGCATGTGTATAACTAATTGAGACAAATTAAGACTTTACAGTTACTTCTGGATAGAATGTACCCGTTTGTAGAAACTTCACCTGAAGTTACCTTTCACAAACCTGAATTGTTTGGGAGAAGACTTTTACTGCACGTGCTTCCAAAATTTTGCTGGCAACTTTCCCCATCCCTGTTCAGCACCACAAGAATGGCTTGTTGCCTTAAGGAAATACAAAGGAAGAAGTGAAGGGAAAAGTGATTAAATGCCAGAATGAGAACAACCACAAGAATTAGAAAGAATGAAAAATAGAAAACTCATAATTTCATTATAAACTGAAATTCAGATGGAAGTCAAACCGAGGAAAATAATGAAGCAGAAATGAAGCCATACAGAATAATACCTACATATATACTGAAATATATTCGAATATATTCAAATTACATCAATGTATTAGTGTAATTAATGATCAAAACTTGTAGATTTCTGCAACAAACTCCTGTCTCTGTGAGATTTTGGTTGTCTTTCTGTGAGAATGCAAGGCTTTTAGAAAACATGAAATTCTCACAGATGAAAAGAGACTTTAGTGTTGGCACACAGATATTCCATTGGCTTCTTAAGTTGTTGATCTGGAAACATTTCTTATTCTAGTAAAAGAATATATGGTAGAGATGTAGGATATGGATCATCTCCACTTTCTCCAGCAAGAGAAAAGACTTCAGGAGACTGAGGGTTTTTGGGCATGTAGAGTCATAGGAGAGGGTTCTTCTCCTTGAGATTGCCAGGGAGAGAGCGAACAAAGTTGTCAATTAGCCTGAAGTTCAGTGCCATTAGTTTAATATTGAGGATGGCAAGGATGTTTTCTTCATATTGTCTTTCAGTAATGAAAAGCCTTGGTTCTATCCCTGAACGTATTTTTTTGTGTGTGTTTAAATAATCTTAAAGAGATAAAGAATTTCTGATCAATAATGATTCTGGAGTACTTTCCGTAAGTGCTAAATTCACTGCCTTAGTCATGTTCTTCTTCGCTCTCTTGAGTTTGTGCTCTCTTGCTACTAAATAGTGTCATGTGTCATCCTAGAAATGGTTGCATTTCATCGAGATGAGGTGAGCTTTGCATATAAAGTCCTGTCCTGAGATATATCATACGCCTGCAAATCCTATTGACTTCACTGGAAATTTGGAATCCTGAGTAGGACAAGACTGGAGGTCAGCAAGTTCATTTTTATAAACTCATTGCCTTGTTTTCCTTTGAGGTTGACTCCTTAACTAACCGGTAACAGAGTTCATTGCCTAGAATTTTTCTTAGGAGTCTTAGCTTATCCCAAAGCCAACATCTGTGTTCTTCCCTTAAATCCTCATTTGAGGGAAACTGGCTCACTTGGCAGACAGATTTACTGGGACAAATATAACTGGACCTCAATGTAATTCCCTCATGGGCAGATGTAGTCTGATGTTTTTGCTACTGCTTGTTGTTTGTCAAAAGGTTATCTTTTGCAAGACCAGGTTGGATGTTACTTAGATTATAAAGTTTTTATACAGTGTAAACCAGTAGAAATACATGGAACCTGAAAAACGAAGAGTCTATCATGCTTTTGCATCTGTGATTTTCTATTGGTTTGGGACATAACCATTTGATTTTGGCATTGTACTTGTGTTCATGTCAATAAATAAGATAGCTAAACCTCTAGGGAATTACTGTCCCTTAATCAAGCCCATCATTAAAGTGTGTACACAGAAATGGGCCTAGAGACTAGAATTCCTGCCAAAACCGCAGAAGCCAAAAAAGAACATCAAGATTTTAAAAAACATTCCTGTAAAACATTTACCAATGTTATGCAAGTCTTAGTCCATCTCTTCCACTGCTTCTTTCTGTTGATTGAGAGCACAAGTTTTACTGTGTTGATTGAGAGCTGTGTTTTCTGTAAGTCAAGAGAAGCTTCTGGAGAAGCAGATAGGATGGATGCCTTTTTTCACCTTGATGCCATATTCCTCAAGGATTCGTAGTCTGCAGAGCCCTGATTAAGCAAAGCTCCTATTTCACAGAATCACAGAATCACAGAATATTATGAGTTGGAAGGGACCCACAAGGATCATCTAGTCCAACTCACCATCTAGCACCCGTAAAGAGACCGAGAGCACATCGCAGAGCATAACACCAACCTAGATCCCTCACAGTCTAGCAGGCCACTCCGAGCCGGAAGGGGCCCAACGTCATCCAGCCCTACACCCCCCGGCTAGACCATGTCACTAAGCTCCTCGTCCAGTCTTCTCTTAAACACCTCCAGGGATGGTGACTCCACCACCTCCCTGGGCAGCCCATTCCAATATGCAATTACTCTCTCTGTGAAAAACCGCTTCCTAATGTTAAGATTGAACCTCCCCTGGCGTAGCTTGAGGCCGTGCCCTCTCGTTCTGGTGTCGTCAGCCTGGAAGAAGAGGTCCACACCCATCTGGCTGCAACCTCCCCGCAGGTAGTTGTAAACAGCAATGAGGTCCCCTCTGAGCCTCCTCTTTTCCAGACTGAACAGTCCCAGTTCCTGTAGTCGCTCCTCATAGGGCCTGCCCTCCAGTCCTTTCACCATCCTCGTTGCCCTTCTCTGGACCCTCTCAAGCAGCTCAACATCCCTCTTAAACTGGGGAGCCCAGAACTGCACACAGTACTCAAGATGAGGTCTGACCAGCGCTGTGTACAGGGGAAGGACAACCTCCCTGGACCTACTGACCACACTGTTCCTAATGCAGGCCAGGATGCCATTGGCCTTCTTAGCCACCTGGGCGCACTGCTGGCTCATATTGAGTTTCCTATCAATCAGTACACCCAAGTCTCTCTCCACTTCACTAGTCTCGAGCCACTCCTCCCCCAGCGATAGCGGTGCATAGGGTTGTTGTGGCCAAAGTGAAGAACCCGGCACTTAGTCTTGTTAAACCTCATACTGTTGGAGCCTGCCCACCTCTCCAGCCTGTCGAGGTCCCTCTGGAGGGCCTTCCTACCCTCCGGCTGTTCAACATCTGCCCCCAGCTTAGTATCATCTGCAAACTTGCTGATGATGGATTCAATTCCCTCGTCCATTTGTTTTTAATAGTCTCATATTTCACCCCATGACTACCACTGCAAGTTTGGAGGGCCTGTGGACATTGAGTTTTTAAGTCATCACCTGGAATGTGTTTATTGCATGTTCATAGACTGAAATGTGTTTATTATTATGTGCATAGAACAGGCATCATTATATATTAATGTATGTATAAGCTTACACTATTTTCTCTTGTTGCATTTTCTTGTTGCTAAGAACCATTCAGTCTAATTCGTATGTACAGTGTAAGAATACATGCAAACAAACACATGGTATTAGTGGTATTAGCACAAACCCAATGGAAGCATCCACTTCAAGGTCTGGATCTGCCTGGTGTTTAATATCACATGGTCATTAGGTTTCAAACAGACTGGCTGTGTATTATATGCACATACAAATATAATGAAAACTGGACCTCAGATCTTACCTTTTCTGTATTTCCAGGTTTTCTCCACTTCCATCAGTAATGTGTACGAAGTATGAAATTAAATTGTTGTCTTTGAAATGAAATAAATTGAAGAAAACAGTAATTAGCCATGAATCTTCTTTTCAATTCTTGTAAAAAATTTGAACATATAATCAGCAGTGGTGAGGGCAAAAAAGAATAGCTCAGGAGTTAATTTGACCTGAAGTGCATTCTTTTTACTGACTTATATATCTTTCTTGAATTAAAAGCAAACAAACAAACAAAGCTCAACAAACAATCCGCACAATTGGTGCACAGATGGTACAAAGCAGAACCAGATTCCTATGCAGAACTGTAAAGCTTTCATCCCATGCAGTTTCTGCACTGATACAGATTTTACCCATCCATCTGAGCTGTTAAGTTTTTGCACCAAGTGTGAGACTCATAGGTTTGGCTCCAGCATCACGCACCCCCACAGACAGGGGTATGTCTTACAGACTTTCCTACTACAGTGCCAGAATCTTTCTCCTGCGCCATGACCTGCCATACCACCTGCAGATGGTTGGCAGCTCCTCTCATCCCCTGCCTCCCAGAGTACTTGTCTGCCGAGGGGGACAGTCTCTACATGTCCACCAGTTCTTCCCAAGGTGTTGGGCTCCAACACTGCCTCCTGGAGTGTTTCCTGGCTGCAGCACAGGAGCTTTGGCCCCTTCCCTACCATGAGCCCCAGCATGCAGGTATTTCTCCTGCATGGGACCAGTCCACAGTTTTGCCTTAATCATTGGAAAAGAAGAAACGGGAGACAACTGAGCCATTTGTAAATGAAATTATGCAAAGCTGCAGTCAGTTTTGTTTGCCAAAGCTTGATGATTTGAAAAATTTGCTCACATATTTCTTCCAGCCTGTATCAAATATTCTGGAAAATCATCTGTTTCTTCAAACATCTTTTCGGTCCTCTGTTGTATCTGCATAAATATATCTGAGGACTCCTGTTTTAATGGACTTCTACTTTTATACTGACAATGCACAGAGTTGTAATTATTTTCCAGAAAAAACCCAATAAATTTGTTGTTCCTGAACTGATTCTACTGATGTGACTTCTTAAATTTTTGCTTATTTCAGGTCTGGCTCAGCCATATTTCATCAGGAAAAGTTGCCACCAAAACTTGATGGGAGACTTGTCCAAGTAAAGGCTCTGGGGTTTGACATGTATTATTTTGCTGTGTCTTTGTTCCGGTACTATCTTTCATTTGATTTGGAACCTAGATAACTATATATTCTAGATTTAAAAGAACAATTTTTAAAAATAAATAAAATTTATTTTACTATCCAACGCCTGGAAACACCTTCAAAGAGGTGATTTTAGTATCTTATAATTTTCTGTACACCATAAATGGTTACTTGGAATGTGCTTCTAGTTGTCTGCCCTAAAAGGAAAAAAATACTGACCAAAAGAATTTAAAGTGCTTAAGAGTTTTAACCACAAAGGATACACAGAGAGGCTAGAATGGCACATGGTGCTGAGCCTGTCAGATTCTTAAAATACCAACAATTTGGTGGTCTATAATCCTGTCACTCTTTTCATGTATCTGAAAAAAACCCGCTTAACATCCTTGCTAATTGAAACTAGAGCCTTCAGGCAAGAGATCTAATGTTTCCAGTATCAATGTTATAAAATCAAGGGGGATTTGGTGTAAAAGCATAAGGTTCTGCTTTCTAAAAAACCTACTGAAGCTTTATAAAAACATTTTGCAAAGCAGTTTACTCAGAAAGATTCTCTTCTATATCATGTTATCCACAATTTCTCTTTTTATTGTTAAAGAACATCATTTACAAGCTTTGCTTAAAATCCATGTTCTCCTTTTTCATGAGAATTAATCTTTTTTTTGTGATTTCATTCCATTGACATTTTTATGATGTCACAAAAGATCAGTTTCAGAGAAAACCTGAGAACTGATAGATATTAGTACTCAGGATTTCACAGGATTGATCCCACCAAAAGAATTACAGTCATGTTGAGGCATGATTTTCTAACAAAAGCCAATGAGTTTTAAATGCAAAGTGGTCCAAAAATATATGAAGTGTAAGGATGAATATTTCAAAATAAAATGTTTTCCAACATTTTCTGTGAAGGGTCAGCTATAGAATTCAAAAATGCCAAAATTTTATTCTTGTTTTAAAATCTAAGAATAGAGAGATTTTAAAGCAGGAATGATGGTACTAAATAGCACATAACCTACAGTGTGTGAACCTAAAGACATTCTAGAATGAACTGTAGTTTTGTCATCATTAGCATAGTCACCTTACAGTTATTTATTCCAATGCATTTATTCAGGGATGTCTGGTTGACTTCACCCTTTTCTTATATATGTCTGACAAGCAAAAATTATTTAGAGATTATCTGCATGACTTGAGCAGTAAATTGCAAAGCCTCATGAATCTTATTTGTTGAGCCACACATGGTTTGTGTTGAATTTTACTTTTGGGGGGGTCTTGTTTGAGGTTTTCTGTGAGGAATAAAATTTCCCTCTCTTCAGCAGCAGCAGTTCAGGCAGCAGAGAAGGATGACCTGCAGTAGGTGGGTTAGTCAGCCTGCCAGAGCCTTTCAATACAAACAGTTTATTCTTTATGCAAGGCATTCTTAGGTTCTTTCACTGAATGAACGGAGACAGGATAGGTGCTTCTGCCAACAGAACACCACATAGACTAAAACTACCTTTACTGTCTTCTGTTATACAGTGTGGGCTTACAGATGTCAATCCAGCTGTGGATAGGTATCTTGGGAATTTATAGCATGAATGTTGACTATATTGGTTCTTGAGAATAACATCGGACCTTCATTTTACTGGGGTGTATATACTTGAAAACTCCATCTGACAGCAGCGGGTGTATAGAAGAATGAAAGTGAGTGTCTTTTCACCAAAGAAGGAGGACATCCTTGGGTTAGCACAAGATATTTGTGTATAGTGGGGAAGATAGAATCTTGAAAGGCTTGGTTGACCTTCATCACTAAAACAAGAAGAGGGTTGAATCACTAATATGACACTTGGCTCATATTGAAGTCTAACTGTGGATTCCTATATGCAGACTTGTATCTGGCAAAAAAGCTGAGAAATTAGTTGTTCCTCAAATGGATCAGTTACCTTTGGTGCTGTGTTTTTATTTGGTGCTTGGCACACATTAAATTCCATACAAAACAACCTGCCTGCTCTGTGATGTGACATCCCTGTGACTTCTGCTCCCTAACTGGGTGGAATTGGTTGTTTCCTTCTCTGTTATATTCTGTCTTCATTTCTAGACTAATCAGCTTTCAGAAAAGGTACAGTGTTGCAAAGGAGTTCATAAGCTCTTGTCACGTATCATATATTACACGAAGTCTCCTAGGTATTCTTTGATTTCCAGGTTTTCCAAACATCTCTCTCCCAGATACTTTTTGAATGATTATTTCCTTCAGCTTGCGTTTTTCCAGAGTGAATCTCATTTTGGGTGATGTCCAAAGCCCATTGAGGTCAGAAGAATGTCTCCTATTGACTTCAGTGGGCTTTGGATTTGTTCCTTTATTTCCTATTTCCAGGAGCCAAATTCTGCACACCTTATTGTTTTAATGGGAATTTTGTATAAGCTTCCATTTTCAGACTCCTTTGCAATGTATTTCATTCTTTTCACTAGCCTTTGTAACTGTACATATAATTTACAAATGTAAATGCTGTTTATCTGTCACCATGGATAGCTAATGGAAATTTTAAGTAATCTGAGTGAACTCTCTTGTGTCCAGTACCACCTCTTTCCAGACTTGGTATATGTTCTTCCATTACCTTTTGTTTTGGTCATTCAATTACTTTGTAGTTCATAAGGTTTTGTAAAGGCTTGGGAAAATATGAATCATTTGTGGGTAAAGTTCTAAAAGGCACTGTAATCAGATCTAAAGTCCAGTTACAGGTTATATTTTACATATAATAACTCTTGCCCATATTCAGGAAAGCACTTCAACATGTGCTTGAGTCTATCCCTTTTAAGAAATGCAAGTAGATTCTTAAATGCAATTGCCTAAGTGGGACTTTGGTCTCCATAAAATTTAAGCAAAAATTTATCTTCATTCCTGACTAGGGAGATCTTTTCAAACTTGTGTCGTTTATACATTGTCAGTTCTCTATGGTGAAAAATTCCAAGCTATTCTAAAGTATTCATCACTGCATTATGGTTATCCCTGAAGTGATTGTGCTAGATATCTTACCTGGGATTTGTCATTTGAATTTAAAACTGGAGCAACTTTAGTGGAGGGCCACCAAGATAGTCATGGGTTTAAGGATTTGCCTGAGGATGAGGTGAGGCTTGTTCAGCATGGAGAAGATACGGCTTTTGGGGGACCTTGGAGGATGGAGCCAGATTATTCACAGTGCTGCATGATGGGATGATGAGGTAATGGACAGAAGTGGAAACAAGACAAGGTCAGGCTGGATTTAAGGCAAAATTTTTTTGCAGTGTGGTCAGTTGAGCAAGAGACCATATTGCTCAGAACAGCTGTGTGGTCCTTGAAGGTTCTCAAGACCAAACTGCATACCAATAAATTGGTCAGATATCGTAATTTACTCTGCTTTCAGTTGGAAGCTGAACTGGATGAACTTCAGAAGTACCTTCCAATATGAATTATTCAGTGATCTTTTGATCCTATCCATTTTTTTCCATTGCTTGATTCTTGGTCTATCTTTGGATTCATACTTTTTTTTCTCTAATAGCATATATTCAATTGCTTCTCTGGAAGGAGAAGTGAGAGATACTGGAAAGCAAGTGCTAGAATTCTTTGGACTTCCATGGGAAAAGTGCTAACCATATTTCTCCCTTTCGATTTTTTTTTCCATTTCTCAGTACCTTCTCTTCTTGGCATACCATTTTAATTGTCAGTGGTTCATAAATTAACTAGATAATTCTTTTATGATCTGGGGAGGCATATGTCCTCCTTCTGGTTTGTATTTTTTTCTAGCTGTTTTATTAAGTACTTGTTATAAATAAATGTACCAGAAAGATTCTGCTGCTCTAGCTGCTCAGGCATATTTTCCTTAGTTTTCTTGTTAAAAACAATTTTTTTTTAATGATGCCTTTATTCTTTCATTTTTCCCCGTTAATCTTTTGTCAGTTTTGTCATCTTGGTGGTTCTTTGCTGGACCCTCACCAGGGTAACTCTACATCTCACTTGTACTGGGGAGTCCAGAACTGGACACAACATACCAGGTGTGGCCTTACCTGTGCTGAGTGGAGGGGATCACATTCCTTGACCTTCTCACAACACTCCTAATGCAGTCTGGGGTAACTTCGTCCTTCTTCACAACAAACACTGCTGGCACATGTTCAGCTTGGTGGCCACCAGGACTCCAGGTTCTTTTCCGCCAGGCTGCTTTCCAGTTGGTCCTCTTACAGCATTTTTTAGTGCATGGGGGTTATTTTAAGACATTTTTTGGAATAGAAATATATAACGGAGAGTCTGCAAGGGTAAAGAACGGCAAGTGAAGAAACCTAAAAACAAGTTGTTACTTAATACAATCCATTCCTATGCCTCGGGCTTTAGATGTGCTGTATGTAGAATTACAGATTGACTGAAAAGGTGAAGCCCACCTTTCCATATTACGGTTCAGTGCTGTTATTACCAACAACTTTAAAATTTATATAAATTCCTCAATTACAATTATGTTGTTTTTTCCTACTATTTTTCCTCATCTTTCAATATTAGTTTTTATTAGTTATTAGTTTATTAGTTATTTAGTTGCAGCCTTTTCTGGGTTTTTTCAGTATCCCCTACATGCATACAAACCTCCTGTAGGATGTTTCAGGGAATGGTAGTCAACAGGGACATACTCTACCCAGAAAATTTAATCTATGAAGAGATACTGCTGGACAGATATTGTTTCTGCACAAAAGATATTAGGAATTGAGAGGCAGTTTTTGTGGTGTTGTCAACTCATGGCATGTAAAGGACAAACATTCTGATTTGGTGAGGGAATTAACTGGTTTGTTTCAAAAACCCACGATATTTGTAAAAGAAAATCATCCCAAGTGGGAACAAAAAAGACAAATTCTTGCACATCTTCAGAAAAAAAAAGATTCAATGTAATACTGCTTTATGATTTTTGAATTGTATTGTTTGGCTAAAATAAAGACATTCAGTTTAACACTTCTAATTTTTCATAATGTGAAAATGTGAACCTTTTTTTTTCAGAAATGTCTGATTGAAATATATCTACATTTTGAAAGTGTTTTGCACTTTCTCAGGGAAAGCTTACATTTAATTTCCTTTAGGAAGGGATTAAATGGAATTACAGTTTTCTAGTGGAGTTACTTGACACATTCTTAGTACTTTAATGCTAAAAGGCACTTTCAAAATTTTTAAATTTTAAATGTTTAAAAGACATTTGCTAACAGGCAAATTATTCAGCTGAAATACCTCAGTTTTCATTCTGTGAGAGAGTTATATAGCTTATCAACCTCATAGAGTTTTAGGATAGTTTGTCTTTATTAAGCACTGGAAGGATAGAGAAGTTCAATCCTTAAATGGAACAACAAAAAGTACTGTGGTGGTCTAAAAGGCACCAACTTTCAATGAAATTAAAAGGCACTGTCAGGAATATTCTGAATCACTGATGTAAATTAATAGTTTCATTAAATCATTAAAATCTTTGTAGACCTTGTTTTCCAGAGTTACATCAGGCAGCTGTTATGTACAAAAATGTGTACACACCTTTTTTTCCAACTTAGAAATGGCATTTGATTTCATCTGTCACTTGACCATCTGTCACAGTCCCAGCTCAGTTGGGATTGTGAGATGCTTCTATACTTTGTCTCAAAGAACTTTGGTTTTGACTATCCCAAGTAATTTCAGATCATCAACAGAATGTATAAATTTTCTATTTACTCTGTGTTTGAGATCACTCAGGAGCACACTGAACAGCAGAGATTCCATCAGGGACCTTGTAACACCTTGTGACCAACCTTTGTCCCCATTGACAACTAACCCTTCATTCCTTCTTTTCTCTCCTAACTTGAAAAAAACCTAATAATGCTCAAGAGAACCATCCCCTCTTGTGCCATGGTAGCTTCTTTCATTTAAAGGCCTGTGAATTTTCCCAAAGCTTCATGGAAATCCGAGACATATGCACCAGAGTATCCAAGTATAGAACAGCAACACTGCAGTTATCAGGTCACCTTATCCATGTGTTTCTTTACACAAGCCTAGTACATTTTTGAGACATGACTTCCATCTGCAAATCTGCACCGATTATTTCCCAGTTAAACTTTCTGTTACAGCTGTAACTCCCATCATGTTGCCATGCTAGGGTAGACTTGTTAAAATATGTGGTCTTTGTCTAAAAAATTATTTGGATACTTGCCCAAGTAGTATTTTTTTTTCATATATGATAGTGAGGGGACAATTTACAGAAAAAGAAGAAAAGGGTGAACAAAATACCAGTTATTTTTCTGACAAAATCATTACCAGTGGAAACTTCATTAAAGATTGTTTATAAAGAAAACTAAATTCCAGAAGTTTATTTTATGCAAGAAAAAACAACAAAACAAAACAAAAAAATCCTTCAAGGTAAGTTCCCGAATCTGTACTAATTAGATATTAACCCGTAACTAATTAAATTGTATTTTCTTTATAACCTCTTGTTTTCTGTGCTTTGATTTTCAGATACATAGTAGGCAACTTCTATAGAAAGTGAATTATTCTAGGCTTTGGCTTTCATTCAGCTATGTCTGGCATATACATATTTGAGATCTGTAATGGAAGAGACTGTTTTAGAGACATGTTTTAGAGACATTCACATTGGTATCATGTTTCTGAATTTCACAACAGTCTTCATTTGCAGGCCTTCATACTTTCTATGTGCAAGATTTCCTTATTGTGTCAATTGGCTTTTCTACCCATGAAGCACTGAATAAAGCATTGGTAAATTCAGACAAAAAGTGCTGGTGCCCTTGACATTTTCTACTGCTGAAAATGTAGCAACAAGCAACTCACTTCTGATTTTCAGATGCTTCAAACTTACAGAAATAGTGTAACTGCCACCTGTTTCTAATTACTCCTGAAAAGCCTATAAGAAGTAGTATGAAAGGCCACTCAGGGGTATGATTCAGAGTAACCTGGAAGGTTTAGCTAGTGATCTCTGACTGATGATCTTCTCTTGGCTAAGCCTGATGTGTGCTGCCAACCACAGGTTGGTTGTAGCATCTGTTGCATTCTGTTCTGTCCAAAGCACAAAATCACAGTAATGGGAGTTCAAAGAAGGTGAAAATATTACTTTTCTTAGAAGTAATGCAAAATAAGGAAACAGAAGGAGCAAAGCAGGTGCTCTTTCGGTATCAATAGCTTCTGTGAAAAATTGAAATCTCTACAGCTGATCGATGACATCAGCAGTTACCAAATACCTGAGCCCATTGCTGCTACACTCTTACGACAAATGTTCAAAGCTGGATACCTTATTTAAAGAGGTTCTTGAATCTATAATGATAATGAGTTTGTAGATAGTGTGATATTTAGCCAAGTTGTACATTATAGCCATTCACTGAGATTTGTGGATATCTGTCACTGAGGTATAACAACTTTACTGAGACTTGTGAGACTAAATACGAATTTGAAAGTTTAACATTAGGCTAATAACTGTGCTAGTATTTTGGCCCTACTTCCTAGAAATTTTTCTTTTTGATCTTAAAAAACATCCACAATGTGTAAAGCAATTTTAAAATATCTTGGCCTGGGAGTTACAGCATCTTAGAATCATAACATGGCTTGGTTCGAAGGGACCTTAAAGATCATCTAGTTCCAACCCCTTGCCACTTTCCACTAGACTGCTCCAAGCCCTATCCAACCTGACCTTCAACACTTCCAGGAGTGGGGCATCCACAACTTCTCTGGGCAGCCTCTTCTTCCCGAGTCTCACTACCTGCTAGGTAAAGAATATCTTCCTTATACAGTGATCCTCCGTATAGTCGCGATCCATGATTTGCAGTATCCTATTAGTCACTGTTGATTTTTCAGCGAGTTGTGGGACCTGGTGAGTGCGCAGAACCTACCGTGAACCCAGTCTGCTCATGATTATGTAAATTGGTCCCATCCAGGAGCCACCGTGACGTGGCTGGGATGCGTTTAGTGTAAATGTGTGTTTTTGCACGTCTGGAATTGTCCTCTGCTGGGCTACAAGACGGGGCGATGGGGCTGTCATTGTGTGTATCTGTACGTGAGAGCAGGGGGACACCTTCCCCTCTCCCCCCTCCACAGTGCCCTTTGTGTGCCCACAGTCAAGAAGGTCCTGTGTCTGGGGCCTGTCGGAGCCCAGGGACCACTCGGCTGCCGCAGCTGGTGCTCAGTGCCCGTTGCGAGGCCGGTGCTCGCCACCCACTGTGAGGCCGCTGCTCACCACCCACCCTGGTGCTCGCCCGCCCACTCACCCTGCTGCCAAACGCAGGAGCCACCCGCCTCCCTCGCTGGAGCACAACCATGTCGGGCAGCCCCCAGATGACTGAGACAAGCCCCTCTCTCAGGACCATCTTCCAGGCCTTATTTGGGGAGGAGGCGTGGCTATGGGCATGACGTACTTGACTACGTAGTGGGTTCACTATCTTTGCGGATTCCACGACTTGCGTGAGGAGGGCCAGTCCCAACAGCCTGCGAGTAACGGGGGTTCACTGTATCTAATCTAAATCTCTCCTCTTTTTGTTTAAAACCACTGCCATTTGTACTGTTGCTGTCTATCTGTGTAAAAAGTTGCGGCCCCTCGTTTTTTAAGTATCTTCAGGTACTAGAAGGCCACAATTAATCCTCCCTGAAGCCTTCTCTTCTTCAGGCTGACAACCCTAACTCTCTCAGCCTGTCTCAGTAGGAGAGATACACCATTCCTCTGATCATTTTTGTGGCTTTCCTTTGGACTCGCTCTAACAGGTCCATGGTTTTCCTGTGCAGAGAGCCCCAGAGGTGGATGCAATGCTCCAGGTGGGATCTCACAAGGGCAGTGTAAATGGGCACCTCGCTGACCTCTACATTGCATTTGGTGCAGCCCAAGAGTTACAGAATCCTCCAAAAGTTGTACAATAAAAAAAATTGGTCAAGATTTCTTAAAGGCACATTGAGTAGAAGCAAAACCTTACTAAAATGAAAGGCAAGTTTATTGCTTTGCCACACTTGTGGGTATGAGACAGTGAGACAGGAAAGACCTATATGAGCTGGATTTAAAATGTGCAGTTTCATTATTATTATCTTTTACTTTATGTAGATAAACAAATACATCTGTAAGTGTGTATAAAATTCCTCATCTAACTTTGGTTCTTGAAGAGTCTTGATCATTTGTAGCTTCCTGGTTTACTGCATTAATGCTACTATTTAATATGGATTCTTTTCTATTTCACTTAACACTGTTCTCGCCTTTTCTTAAGTAAATCTCACTCATCCTACCTCCATTTCTCAAAGATGTGTTTATTTTCACAGTTCTCTCAACCAGCTCTTGCACAGACAAGCTAACTGACCATTTTTCAGTAACTTTTGAGACCAAAGTACATACTTTCTTCACATGATCAGCTGGTAATTTGAAATCTAGGTCTTTTCATCCTCTTGTTTCCTTGCAGCTTTTTCTGAAGACTATCATGGGGCAGCTAGTCATTCTGGAGTGCTTCATGCAAGAAGCTGATCTGTACACAATTCAGATCACTGTTGTCTTTAGGGATCTTCTTTATCCAATGCCCATTGTGCAGAGTTACGTGCTTACCTTAAGGTATATTTATTCAAAGTGTCACATGAGCATCTGCAGGCCAGATAACAGCAATTTGTGAAACTTTGGTCCTAAGCTGCAAATAAGTCTTTCATAATACAAGCTGCCTCATCCCTCGTCCTCGAGGAAAAGGAGGGAGCATTGAAACATAAAATGAAAATGAACTGATAACTTTAATATTGCTTAGTAATGTGAATTTTGTTTCTAATTAAAATGGAAAGTTCTTCAAACAGTAGAATAAAGATTTATATTTTTATTATCAGGGATAGTATTTACAACTACAGCTGCTAAAGATAACCATCTCCTCTGTTAAAATGCTTCTTTGGAAATCACTGCCGGGAGCAGCCATAAATTCTCCCTTTCCTATATTCACTGTTGTACCAGGGAATTCTGTGCTGTCTCTGACATGCCAGATACATGGCATTGCTAGTATTTGGATGTGATGAATTATGGCTCAGACCTGGTGTTTCTCTATTAGTTTTACAGAATAGCATATAATGTGGGGTTTTTTTTTAAAGTATAAACAAATGAAACTCTCATTTAAAGAAAGCTCTCAAATGGTCATAGGCTTAATGTCCTTCCATCCTTTTTACAGGAAGAAAAATGACTAAAACTTGAAGTCAGACTCTGGCATGCTTAAATACCATATGCCTGCACTATTGAGAGACTGGAGCAGAGTATCTGGAGAAAGATGAGAGAGTGTGGGTGGCAATAGAAAAAACAACCACGACTGTAAGTTAGCAAGATAATATCCTTACTTTCTTCTGTGGGTCTCAAGAGTGATTAAAAAAACATTGGTGTTTAAAAAATATTGCTGAGGACTACAGTGTGACTCATAATGCTTCAGAGAATGGAATTCTTGGAAGTTTCACTGTAATGCCAGATTTTAGAATGGAGGGCAGCAGAGCTGCAGAGAAGTAACATGAGGCTATGTTGACAGAGAAAGAACATCTCTGAGGAAATGCAGGCGAGAGAGAAAGGAAGGAAAGAGAATTGGAGGATGGTCCTGGGGAGACAAGACGTTTATTTATACTGAGAACTGTTGCTTGCACTGGTGGGAAGGTTTCACTGCTTTTTGAGGTTTTGTTGGCCAGCACGTCTGCCTACACAATACTTGGTCATATGCACAGCAGGGAAAGATAAGTAAGCATGTTGACCAATTGGACAATGAAAGCAGTTACACACGAGTCCAAGAGCCCATCTTAGAGCTGATCTGAAAGCTTTGAATAAAAGTTGGGTTTGGTTTTATTTATTTTTTTAAGTTTTGTTTGTATTGGGATTTTTGTTTGCTTGATTTTTGTTGTTTGGCATTTTTATTTTCTTTCTTTTTTATTTTCTTTGGAGTGTGTGCAAATTTCTGGTAAATTCAGCATTTTTACTGAGGGAATTTATTAACTAAACATTGGGAAGCTTTCTCAAGTCTGCCTTTGTTGTCAGAGTGAAATAAAGAATGATGATCACCTGGAATTAAATAGTAGCCTCACATTTATGGCATGTACCTGATATTTTGCTTGATACTGTAACACAGCTGTTTTGTATCCTAAGTAAGTAGCTTTGCTAGGAAAGTGAGCAGGGGAAAAAGATATTGTTTATATTGGAAGCTGAAATGCTGAAATCTAGGAGGGTTTTACTATTGTTTTTAAGAGCATTCTAATTATCTAGGCTTCTCCTATAAACTATAGTTTATGCATACTATTAATTAAAATATGTTAGTTCAGAGTTCTGAAAATGTGTCAAGGGTTTAAAGAGGGATATTGCTCCTCTCTAGATAGAAACTTTGTATGTCTTTTAAATATTTAATGATGATCTGATAATTCACATCTGAGAAATGCCATGACTTGATATTTGGTATTTCCTCTCTGAAAAAAAAGTCATATAATCAGCAGGGGAGCAAATGTGCCACCATTGTGTAAGTGATGGTTATATATCACAGTTAAACAAATATCCTAAGAGAACAATTAGTTTATATATTCTTGGCTGAAATTCGTTCATGCAATTTGATCAATGAAGTGTGTGGATAAAGAATAAATTAACAGATCATAACTAGTTCCTGAACAATTCATGAACAGGAAGAAAGAGTTCAGAACATGGTATTTGAATATTGTATATTGTATTTCACTTGCATAACAGGACAATGTAGATTTTTGAGTTGGCCAAAATGGAAAATGAAACTTATAATTTTTTAATTTTATTTTTCTGGAAAATTAAATCTAGTTATATTTAAAGATGAAACACCTTAAAAAATTATCTATTATGAAAATCAGCATAGATTTTTTGTTTTTACTTTTAATGTTTTTATGTTATAATGAATTCATGGTAGAATAATTTTGCAGTTTTCAGAGGGATGATATATGGATTTTAACAAAATTGAACTGGCAACTTGAGGGGGATAAAAAATTTGATCAAAAGTTTGTCCAGCTTTCTTGGGCTTGTGATCTACCAATTCCTTTGTTTCACAAAGCAATGAACAGAGAAATGTTTATTTGTTATGGGGATAGTGCAACTAAGTTTCTCTCATTGCCTGTCATCCATTAGATTTCATAATAAGTGAACACAGCCAGTCTGTTAAGATCACAGAGTCAGCGGTAAAATCTACAATGCATGATGATAGCAGGTTCTCAAATAAACAGGACCTTGGACAGAATGAAAAAATGCACTAAAAATTTGTGTAAACAACTCCAAGACAATCTGCATCTTCTCAGTATAGGAGATAAGTTGGAGCTGGGAAACATTTTCTGATATGCCCATTAATGGATGTATAACTCATCCAATCACTCAGGACCTAATACTGCACTTTTCTGTTCTGTGCATAAAAAATGTCATGCCAAATGACTCTGAGTGGTATCCATAATTATGAATTTGCAGCCATCAGTAAGGAGCCTTCTTTGATTGTGTGCATTAAAGCAGCAGATGATTATGATCCCATCCAGTGATGCTTTTCCTTGGCCTTATTAAAAAAAACAGCACACAAAGCAAGCATACCCTTGGGTGTCTTTTGACTTGCTCAAAAGTATGGCTTAAGTGTTGATTTCTTTTCTAAAAAAACCCAAATTCCATTTTGCAATGATGACACATCCATCGCCTAAAAACAAATGACATGGGCATTGCAATGAATGCCCTGATTGGTCACCTGGTATTAAAAATAATACCAAGTTTCACAGGCACTATTTGTCTGGACATATCTATCAACTGTCAGTGCTGTGCCTGGGAAATAGAAAACTATCTCCCACTGTTCATTGTCCCACAGTCTGGGCCTTATCTCATGCATTTGTAATACAGTGCTGCTGTCTCTCTCAGAAATCCCATAATACTCAGTGGCTTCTTCCCCATCATCTGGCCTGTAGACCATTGCTTCATTGACTTGAGGCACTGGGTGATGTGGTTTAGATGATGGGATGGTGATAGTTAATAGGTTGGACTTGATCTCAAAGGTATTTTCCGACCTTGTTAATCCTGTGATTCTGTGGCTTACTGCATTGAGAGATCTAGAAAGGAATTGTGAGTCAGTGGGCATGTTCAATAGCTGGAAAGATAAAATCTGATAGTCTTTTTTGTCAAGTCTCTTTTCTAAGGATTAGATTTATTAATGAGATAAAAGATAGCAAGGGGAGTTCATAGTAACACAGAATACGTGGTAAAAGACAAAGGAGATGCTTCTAGCTTCCACTAGTGTGTGCAGGAAGGGGTAATATGCATCTCTCTGGATGGCTTCCTATCTAACTTCAGGAAACACAGGTGTGTTTCTATGATACATACCAATTTATTCCAGTTCTACTGGTAAATCACTACAGAGTTACTACAAAATGGTCTTCTGTGATCATAAGAATGCAGTTGAAGACTTTGAAGTTCACAGGTTTTTCTGAGTTGGAAGGGACCCACAGGATCATCTAGTCCCACTCCCAGGTGAACGCCCACCCAGGGATCAGGCCCGCAAGCGTGGAGCCATGGGCACCACGCTCCATCCATCCAAGCCTCCCACCAACTACTCCCTCCCAACAAGTTCAGTCAGTAGAAAAGAAAGCAAAACCCAAAAGCAAGAACCATGACATTTCTTCCTCAATCTGCTCTTTTTTCCGCCTTTCCGTTCCTAACAATAGATAATTTCTGGGAATTATTTTGGCTGAATGAGTCAAGTGAAGACATCTCATGGGATTAGGAGAGGTCTTGCAGGTCAGTTTTAGGGAACAGTTCCTAATTCTTCTGTTGCTTTTGCTACTATACCTAACCAGGTACTCTAACCAGGTAGGTAGAACTATCGACTCATGTTTTATGTTGTGGTAGATTATTTAAATATCAAAGATACATCAATCAGCTAAGCACTAACTGAAACACCTATAGGTCTCCATGAACGTCGAAAAACTAGAGCTCAGCATAATCATTCCAGTGGTATGCATCCTAGAGAAGGCAATATACAGTGACATGGAAAAAACTAGATTAAATGAAATAGAGGCAATAGGACAACTGAGTTGCACGTAATATTTTCCTTCCCCCCAAAATCTGTTCATTTTTCACTAACATACGTGCAGTGGATGTATTTCACTTCTGAGTAAGAAGAAATAGAAATTAATTTGATAATTTGTTTAAATTTTTGTATAATTATAACTTTTTGAACTATTTTACTTTTTAAAATGCACAACTCCCTGTCTCTCCCTTTCCAGTGTTCAAAAACCACTTTGGGCTAATTTTGATCTCTGCCATTGTGTACATGTGTCTGTGTGTCAGTTGCACAGTATGTTCTCTGTGTCTATGGGCTACAAATCCAGTTGGCAGCAGCCTTGCACTCTATTCTTTCCAGATTGTTCACAGGTTCACAGTTTCACAGGTTCACAGGTTATTCTGAGTTGAAAGGGACCTTAAGTATCATCTAGTCCAACTCCCAAGAGAATGCCCTCCCAGGGATTGAATGCACAACCGTGGAACCACGGGCACCACACTCCACCCATCTGAGCCTCCAATCATCTAGACCATGTCACTGAGTTCCTCATCCAGTCTTTTCTTAAACACTTCCAGGGATGGCGACTCCACCACCTCCATGGGCAGACCATTCTACTGAGGGATCACTCTCTCTGTGAAAAACCTCTTCCTAACATCCAGTCTAAACCTCCCCTGGTGTAGCTTAAGGCCATGTCCTCTTGTTCTAGTGCTGGAAGCCTGAGAGAAAAGATTTACACCCACCCAACTACAACCTCCCTTCAGGTAGTTGTAAACAGCAATGAGGTCACCTCTGAGCCTCCTCCAGGCTGAACAATCCCAGCCCCCCCAGTCGCTCCCCATAGGCCTTGTTCTCCAGTCCTTTCACAATCCTTATTGCCCTTCTCTGGACCCTCTTGAGTAATTCAACATCTTGCTTAAACAAGGGAGCCCAGAACTGGACACAGAACTCAAGATGAGGTCTGACCAGCGCCGAGTACAGGGGAAGAATAACTTCCCTAGTCCGACTGACCACACTGTTCCTGATACAGGCCAGGATGCCATTGGCCCTTTTAGCCACCTGGGCACACCGCTGGCTCATATTAAATTTTCTGTCAATCATTACTCCCAAATCCCTCTCCATTTCACCACTCTCTAGTCACTCATCCCCCAGCTGATATTGGTGCATGGGATTGTTATGTCCGATGTGAAGAACCCGGCACTTATATTTGTTAAATCTCATATTATTAGAATCTGCCCATTTCTCTAGCCTATCAAGGTCCCTCTGAAGGGCCCTTCAACCCTCTGGTAGTTCAACATTTGCCCCCAGCTTGGTATCATCTGCAAACTTGCTAATGATGGACTCAATTCCCTGGTCCATGTTGTCAATAAAGATATTAACCAGTGCCGGGCCAAGCACTGATCCCTGTGGGGCTCCACTAGCGACTGGCCACCAGCTGGATGTGGCACCTTTTACCAACACTCTCTGTGCTCTTCCATCCAACCAATTCCTAACCCAACACAGGATGCTCCTATCCAACCCACGCTCTGAGAGTTTCTTCTGAAGCTTACCATGAGAAACCATGTTGAAGGTTTGTCCTTCATCACAAATGAAAAGTGATCAAATAACTGATTTTTTTTTCATGCATTGAATTGTACAACTTCCAGAATTTCTTCAGCTCAGTGCCATAGTATTTTTAAGGGTCACTTCCATTATAACAATTCTTAAAATTCATAACTTGTACCTTTACATTTAAAAAAAAAACATAATGAAATATATTTTTGCATAAGCATGTATTTTAAAATTTATCCTGTGGTTATGAAATGATTTCTTATTCTTAGAAACTATTTCCACTCTCAAGTCTGTGGCACTAATGATATCTTTGGCATAATTGTGCATGTAAAGTTACATGAACTCAGAGAAAGCTCTAAAAGATGTTTCAACACAAAAATTTTCAAGTTTATGATACTTGCAGTGAGGTTCTGTACTATGACACCTCATTTAAAAGCCAAAATGTGGCACATAATTGAAGGAATTATGCCTGATAACCCTCAGTGATTAAATAAGTATACTGAATTTTGTCCACTACAGAGGACGTACATCTTGACTGACTCTTCAGGCAAGAAAAGAAAGACGCACCAAGAAAATAGAAATATGGCCCTAAAAGTCCAACCTGGGGTATCTTGGAATGGATGTGAAAGTCTGGTCAGACTGCTCAGTTGTTTTAGAAACCTAAGAAGGTGAGAGGGAAAAGTTGTGTAGAAAAGATAAGGGCTTTGCCATAGTTCTTGATCTCATTGCTGAGGATTACAGTAAAATTTAAATCTCTTTATAATTTTTTTACAGTGTCTATTACTCTATAATGAATAATGGAATGCCCTTTTTACAGGAACCATGTGCCAATTCATTCTTGAATTCTCCAGTAAGAAATGCAGTTTTTGGATACCTTTATCAGGCATTCAGGGATCGCCTCCATGTTGGGATAATTCTGGGCACTGAGGGAGTGACAGGCAGGAGGTTGAGCTGCCTTACCCCATATGGCCTTGTCCTAAAGGTGCTTTTAAGATGGAGAATATTTATTGCCTACTTGGAGGGAAATGGAAGCAAATGCTTCTATGAGCAAAGTCAGGATGGATCTGTTAACTTGCAAAAGAGAGAAGTAACATCAGATAGGCCTGATCTTCTAGGTTTGACAGGCACAGAAACTCCATGGATCAGGCTGAGAGACCCTTACTTCTGAGGGCATAAACTTTACACCCTGAGAAGGGTTCTTATGCAAAACATAGTAGCTGAAGGATTTTAACCTTGTCCTGTATTGCATTTTCCCACGGGAAGTACTGAATGCTGTTTGCTGTTCTAGTTAAGATGTTTTTGGCTGTTGACTGTTAGTTCACTTTCCATTGTAAACTATTTCCAAAATCTCTGAAGAAGCAGGTGGAAGGCCAAGAAGATGAGAAATGCATGAATTAGTCAATTAAGTGAAGGTCATAAATGAGCCCCTTTCTCAGGAGGCATCATCCAACACTTGTCTGAAAAGAGAAATTTGCAAAGAAGGAAGCAGGTGTCAAACTCCTTTAGGCAGCTGGATTCTTAAGAGCAATTAGAATGAAAAGCTACCTGATCTAAAGCTCAAGACACCAGGAGAATGCACCTTAAAAAGTGGAAGGAAACACATACAGAAGGGGTTACAACCCTCATAATGTAGGGAGGGTGCAGAATGGTGAGGAAATGTGCTGACATGCCTAAATTCTGGCAGGATATAGGACACTGGCATTGTCAGTGAGGAGGAACTTGAGAATGATTTTTGGGCTCTGTATTCAAACATCTGCCTGTCTTCCTCTGCATGCAGTAGAAAAATAGAGGTTTTGAACCCTTAGAAAAGCGAAGGAAGTGCAATAGCCCAGATTATGATCATAATTACACACAGGTGGTTCTGAAGTGACAACACCCGTGTCATTGAAGTTACACCAGTGCAAAACTTGTTTGAGAAATGAATCGACCTCTTTGTTTTCTTGCATTTGTGTACCAAAAGAGTACTCTAACAGCTCTTAGTAAATAATAAATTAATAATGATATGATGATCTCCCTTATGACTGGAAGAAGTACAGAAAAATTAGTGTCAGAGTAAGAATTTGCTTGCAAGATTCTTTGAATATGTCATTTCTACATTTGTATTGAATATAGGATGCTTTGCTGGAGTAATTTCAATTTCTGAATGGATTAATTCCAATGTAGCCAGATATCATGTGGTGCACAATACAAAGGCTAAAACATATAGCTCATAGATCAAATCAGTAAGACCTCTGGTCTTTGAATTGTAAAATACCTTTAAATTCCCAGCAGAAAATACAGTAGTAATGAGGGCAACTAATGAAGGCAAGTGCTTTTGCTGTCTCCCTGCTGTAAAGCAAATAATATTTTAGTAGTTGGTTTCATTTGTGTTTCCCTATTTGTGCCTCAGAATACACCAGATTGCAATGTTACATCACATTTTTAATGACTGGAACCATGTCCTGAGATCCCCCTCCGACCACACCGCAGCTTCCTTCTTTCTTTTCTCCTCCTGGCTGGAAGACTGTATGTAATTACGATGAGGACATAATTCAATTAATTATTGACAGAACACGTAATCACCACTCCGATCTTTCTCTGATAAATCTCTTCTTGCTCTCTGACTTCTGTTTGTCATGCGCTAGGGAGGTGGAAAGGCACTAAAAATGCTTTTTAAAGATAGGACGTTTCTCAATCCTTTGTATCAGCCGGAGAGGCTTCTACCGCCCTGGGCTCTTTAGATGTACAGTGTATTGTTCTCGTCTGTGCTAAACAAGTATCCCCGAGAAAGCTCAGTGGGATGGAGGCTTATGATTCATTTTAAGTGGAGGATATAATAGGAGCAGATAACTTTGATTTGTGCAAAGGAAAAGTGTGATCTCTTTCAGGGATTCCAGGAATTCATAGCAATTTTTTCTTCTGTTGCTGATTAAAGGAAAAGTGATAAATAAGAGCTCTGTGTTCGATTTAAAGGAGGAATATAGCTTTAGAAAGCTGACTTGTTTAGAAAAAAAAAATAATCCTGACCTCAGATACCCTTTGACCAAAATCTGTTGGTAGTAGAGAGTAAAGACGAGGCTGTTTCTGTTACTATTAAAGCTCACGTAAGGACAATGATCAGTTCTGTCCGTATGACCGGAAAATGTCCTGGAGGCCGGGTCGGGGTGGGGACGTGCCCAGGGTTTGCCCGTAATTTCGGATTACAACTAAAGCGTGCCAAAAGCGGATAAGGGAGAGATAACGATGTGAGAAAGCAAAGAATGGCTTTATTGTAAAGTAAGGAAAACTCAGCCGTAGGGGAAAAAAAAAAAAAGAAAGAAAGAAAGAAAAAAAGAGTAGTCTCGTACACAGAGGCTGCCCTTGTAGCCGGGAGCAGACCCACTGCTCCTTTGCCTCAGGTTTTCATGGGAGTGGGTCTGGGAAAGGCGCTGCGGGAGCAGGGCCGGGGCCGCCCTGGGAGCCCGCGGGCAGCAGGGCAGGGCAGGGCAGGGCAGAGCGGGGGCTCTGCTGTCCCGCAGCGGGGCAGAGAGAGCTTGGTTGGTGCTGGGGAGTCTGGTACCAGGGGAGAGCGCTTCTTGTCCCGGGTGGGGTGGCGGGAGGGAGCCGAGGCGGGTGTGCCCATGCACCAGGCGGGAGCACTGACCGTGACTGGCCGCAGTTCGGGCACCGACGCGTTTGCGGTGCCTGGGCGGGCGCTGCCCGCACCGGGAGGAGCAGGGCGATGTCCCGCCGCAGCCGAGGCTCCCCTCCGCTCCGGGGCTTCGCCGAGGACTCGCTCGGCACCCGGCGCGCAGACAGGGGAAGCAATCCCACCTCAGCGTGGGCTCTCGTCCCGCCGCCCCAGCATCACCCGGAGGCGCCCCAGCCGGGCGGAACCCTGCAGCCCCGAAACCGATGCCGCGAGGCGCGGCCGAGAGTGCGCCCTTGGGGGCAGCGGAAAGGTGAAGAGGCTGAACAGGTTCTAGAGCCCGAAGTGGACACCTGAGCCAGATTTTTTGACGCCTCAGTAGAGCGGCCCTATCTTCAGGGGCACTGCGCTCCCGCCGCTCTCACGGAGGGCGGGGGCTTCGGGGGCAAAGGGGACGGCGAAGCGGGGTCGGTGCGTCTGGTTTTTCTGTGAGGGACCATCCGGTGCTATTTATCTTACGGGAAGCGGCGGGAGCTGTTACGCGTGGGGATCTAAACCGTGAATGGCGAGGGAAGGGAACGCTGCGGGTTCAGAGCAACATTGCTATGGGCAAGAGAGAGGCTGTTACGCCCTTACAAACAGCTTTCCGCAGGTTTAGTTTTTAGTACAGCGGGGGCAACTTGGTGCCCAGCTGCGGAGAGCGGGATCCTCGGTTTACCCTGTCTCCGGGCCGTGCACCTTCTCCGAAATTTAAGGGCTTAACAGCTCGAACGCCTCGTCCCGCTGCTGTGAAGAGCGAGGAGGCGTTCAGAGGCGCCTCGGGAGGTCCTTAAAGACCTGCTGTTTCTGGGCAGCTTTGCGCAGCTCCTGCGGCGGTTGCAGGATGCTCTCCACGTCCGCTCTCACCTGCCGGGCTCCAAGGGAGAAGGTCCGGCACCCCGCACCCTTTGAAAGGCAGCTGCCGGCCCCAGTGAGGGGGACTGAGCCTCGCACGGCCGGGCTGGGCGCTGCCCTCCAGCCGGAGC